>CM031627.1:19554282-19556782 GCA_018398815.1 Conus ventricosus
TGTGAGGTGACGGAGACAGAGAGAGAGATGAGATGAGAGGAGGGAGGGAGAGGAAAGAGAGACTGAACGAGAATAGGAGATACTGATCACATGATAATGTTTTATACTATACTGTTGTATACCCATAATGGACATTGCAACGTAGTCTCATATCTTCGTTTTTACATGTTTACTCTGTACCCTTCTGTCGTATTTTCATCGACACTACTTATAATGGTCAGAAGTGGTTGCAAGAATGACAACATCGCGATCATTCACACCAGATGTAAATGAGGGCTCGTAACCACGTCAAGGTATATCGACTGTAAACTAACATCAAACATTAGTTCAAACGAAAGACAGGAAGACAAATACAAACAAGGAAACAAAAAGAGGAATACACAAACAAGAGATAAAAGAATAAAGCAAAAGAAGAAAGAAAGAAAGAAACAAGATCGAGACAAAAAAAAGAAAAAGAAAGCAAGAAAGATAAAAAGAAAGAAGAAAGAATGGGAAAGGAGAAAGAAAGATTACGAATAAAAGAACTGATATGAAAAGAGACAAAAATATGGCAAAAGGCACAACAACAAGACAGGAAGAAGGAAAAGAAAGAAAAACAGACAGTGGAAAGAAGAACGAATGAATGAATGAATGAATGAATGAATGAATGAATGAATGAATGAATGAATTAATTAATTAATTAATTAATTAATTAATTAATTAATAAAAAAACGAATTTAAAGGGTAAGGAAGAAACAAAGAATAGAAATGAAAGGAAAAGCAAAATAAAAGGTTTTTTTTTTTAATATCAATGAGAGAGAGAGAGGGGTGGGGGGTGAGGAGAGAGGAGAGAGAGAGAGAGAGAGAGATGAGAGAGAGAGAGAGAGAGAGGTCGCAGAGAGAGAGAGAGAGAGAGAGAGTTATTCTCCTTCATTCAGCTCGACGTATTTGCTTTTAGTTCTTACACATTGTGACTGTATGTATAGATGCAGCCTCCGTAAAAAAAAAAATTAAAAAATTGTAAAGGTAAAGTCGACATTTTCAGCATTTAACCCCGAGCCGCTTCCCTTCTCCCACCACATCCCTCACCTCCACCCCCACCTCCAACCATCTTCTCTGTTTTTTAGTGACTTTGTTCCCACTATCAAAAAGAAGAAGAGGAGGCAGAGGAGGAGGAGCAGGATGGGGGGGGGGGAGGCGGTGGAGGAGGAGGAGGAACAGGAGGGGGAGGACGGAGGAGGAAGAAGACGGAACGAAGAAGAAAGGAGGGGGGGGGGGGGGGGGTGGGGGGGAGGAAAAAGAAAAAGAAAATTGAAACAGACAGACAGACAGGGGGGGGCAGACGAAAGAAAGAAAGAAGAGAAAGAAAAAGACAGAAAGAGAAAAAAAAAAAGGAGAAAAAAAAAGAAAAATGAAACACACACACACACACACCACAACACACACAACACACACACACACACATATACACCACACACACACACCACACACACACACACACACACACACACAACACACACAACGCGCGCGCGCACGCTGTAGATTTCAAGAGTCCAGATGCCCCCAGCGGCGATCGTGTCCCGTTGGTCTGTTTTAAGCTGTGCAGACAGGCGACGCTCACTGATCCCATTTCCTGGACTAACTGCAAAAAATACCCGGAAAGTGACGTCTGGCAGAGCGAGTATCCATCGGATGTGTCTATGGCCCTTAAAGCTAAACAGTAGGTCTTCAAGTAAACTTAAGCGTCCTGTTCTGTCTCGTTTCAAATATGAAAGTGAAAGAGAGAAGGGAAAGCACTCTTGGGGTTTTATGTGTCTTTAAAAGATGAAAGGGGGGAAACACTCTTGGAGTTTGATGTATCTTTCTAAATCTTATCCTCCACACTAGGTCACAGTCAAATGTTGTTTATGGGCCAGCCGACCACGGGAGTCCAAATCTGGGCTGCAAGTGAGAAGAAACAAATTGAACAGAAACAATGACTGTACCACCCCATACATTAGAATACTACGCGTTTCGACCTCTTTGATCTTCTTCATCAAGCAAGACCAACACCATTCGAGACTATGACCACGAAGCACGAACAGAGAGTATGTATTTCCTTCCCAAAGTGGGCGTGAAATCCATGTCCACTACCATTTCCATATTATGAACCTCACCAACGATGAACGATCATTCCTGGCAAAAAACGTCTAACCTTCTCCCATAAGTGACTGTCTCTTAGTGCTTCGTTTTGAATATCTTGGATGTTGCTTGGTTTTGCCTGAGTAGGCTAACAGGTCGAAACGCGTCATGCTTATTTTTTTCATTTGTCTGTATTTTCATATTGTGATAGTTCTTTTTTTCTTTTCCTTGTCACCTCACTTTCAAATCAAGCAGCAGAAGGCCGAACTGTGTACAAGTGAAAGTGCCAAGGCTTAAACACCCAAAGGCAAGTCCAATGCCCAAACTGACTGATTCCAAATAAAGTAGAGGCATCACCAACCATGCTTTAAGTCAGATCACTCGGAAATTCAATTCATTC
>CM031627.1:19566782-19569282 GCA_018398815.1 Conus ventricosus
CGTGTTTTGTCCTGTCATCTGTTTGTTTGGGTTGTCTGGTGGAACTAACGCCCTTTCTTTTCAAAATGTGCTTTAATTGCCGCCTTCACTCACCTTGCTTTGAAACTTCTTAAAATCCATTATCCCATGAAATATTCTCGATCTGGGTGACCCCTGTTACACTGTTTTTTCTCGTGTTTATACCCTTTTTTTTTGGCAATCTGGTTTCCTGTCACTTCATTAATCTAACCCAGTCGTGTTAATTAAACCAAGTACTGGTTATTACCAGCAGCAGAAACCGTCCAAATTCCCCATAGGCTACGGCTTGTTGAATTGTTCCTTCGCTGTTTGTTTGTTTGTTTTTGTTTTTCGTTTTTGTTTTTGTTTCTGTTTGTTTGTCTGTCTGTTTTTGTTTGTTTGTTTGTTTGTTTGTTTGTTTTTGGCGTGCGTACAGATATACGTACACCATCTGGCGGTGAGTTTTGAATATCCAAATTTTCATAGCCAAAGAAATGCAGTAATGCAGTCATTGCATCAAAAGTTTGAACAAAATACCCTACGAAATTTCATTTCTTTTAAGCGTGCAAGAGATGTCATGTATGTATTTCTTTCCTTTATGTTGTGGTTCATCCATGGCAAGGGGAAAGTATTGTGTGGTACAAAGGAGACGGTCTCAGTAGGTTGCCATTCAGAACCGCTTCTCTTTCAAATCAAGACAATCACGCTTTCTGAAAAGATTACTGTTTAATTTGCCTATTTTACTGTTAACGGCGGCCTTTCTGTTTTTCTCTGAAGCATTTTCCGATAATGATGAAGTTCAATCGCCTTAGATGCCAAATGAGTGATATTAACAGCAAACAACACAAGAAACATTTCGGTTTCGTATGATGTGAGAGTAACACCATATCACCGTACAGTACTATTTCATTTTTTTAGTTTATACAAGAGCAAATAAAACAATGTTGGACTAATCTCGCAGCCCTGCTTCAATCTTTGTAAAATTTAAAGAAACTTGAGGGACTGGTATAATTGCGACTAAAACACACGTTTTAACCGCTGAACGCATTTCCTAAATCATTTTCAGCATCCTGTTTTGTACACCTGCCCCGAGCAGTACATGTCGCAAAACATCGCGATTTACAGTAGCATATGCTTTTTCGAAATCAATGAAGGCTGCTAATAATTTCTTCTTTTTTTTCTTCTTCTTTTTTTCAAATACTGTTAATGACTGCTTTAAGTGATGATGTGATCTATCATTAACGATTTGTTTCCAAATAGTTTTCGATAACTGCATTAAATTGATATGATGTATCTGTTACCGACTGTTTTGCTTTAAGACATTGTATCATTTTGCTTTGCCCATAAAGTTAGCCTCTCTTTGATGATACGTGCAAATACTTGCACGAATGAATATACCTAGGAAACAACAAAGAGTACAGAATACAGCAATAAAGTCTTTAGGCAAATATAGTTAAATTGTGTTTCTTACTCTTCAACATTTCAGCCATAAAACCATGCGAGTCTGCTGCTTTTTCCAAAGTCCATATGCTGCAACACTTTATTAATTTATTTTCAGCTTATTCCCCATCCAGTACATGGTCAGATATTTCCTGTCTCATCAGTTAGGTGATCACCCGTATACAAATTGGTCGTTAAAAACAGACCGAAAACTGGTGCACCCATTTATTGACTGCACTGGTATTCGTACCAACATCTCTTAATTTATGTTTATCAATTTCGGTCTAAAACTGGTTAGATTCATCCATCGAACTTAGAAGGCGTTCCTTCAAGTTAGAGTGCTTTGTTTGTTTGTTTGTTTGTTTGTTGTCTTCTGAGCCCGCTGTTTCATGTCAAGCAAAAGCCTGTTTTCTTTTCTCACCGCAACATAGTTAACGTAATCTACTCTTTCTTTATAGAAATGAAAATTGAAATACTAAAGACGTCACATGAAAGTTACAAACATAATAGTACCGAGCTTTGGCCTATTGCGTCGTTTTAGGCAAGACATAAACAAGCTTGCAATGAAAATGAGTAACTTACAGGGAAAACGATACAAACCAAATCCAAATAGATCATCAATCATCATGAAACGATTTAACAGGGATTTTCAAACGGAGGCAGTTGGGAAGAGAGAGAGAGAGAGAGAGAGAGAGAGAGAGAGAGAGAGAGAGAGAGAGAGAGGGAGGGAGGGAGGAGGGAGGGAGAGAGAGAGAGAGAGAGAGAGAGAGAGAGAGAGAGAAGAGAGAGAGAGAGAGAGAGAGAGAGAGAGAGACATGGGACGAAGAAGAGACGTTCAAGTTTAAAGGTGAAATCCTTTACTGTATTGTGAATAGGATCATCTCTGTTTATGCCGTGTCAAGTCCACTTACACCTCCCACGCAAAAAACAACAACAAAAAAAAACATTTCAGTAGGCACGACTAACTGCGGTTGAGGAGGTCCACCATAGTATCTAACGTTTGAACACCATTTATACCTTTCTGTAGTTCTTAACACCACGTTGAAGGTACCACAATTCAACG
>CM031627.1:19576782-19579282 GCA_018398815.1 Conus ventricosus
AAACATATTTGCACCTTTGTGGGTTTGTTCTTTTGCAACTGTTGGGTCGGAATTACATTCACGATATCTGTGCTGTACTCTATATAACAACATGCAATTTGAAAAGTAATGCATGTGTATGTAATGCAATATGATTATAGTCTTTGGATCACGTTTTTGTTATAATTGATGGACAGTAGTATAACAATTCTCTCTGCTAATTGTCAAGGCCTCAATAATCCACAAAAACGGCGAGATGTGTTTCACTATTTAAGAAAAAAAAAAGTACTCTGTCTATTTCCTACAAGATACTCATTTCGAGAAAAATATGGAGAAAGATATATTAGCTGAATGGGGATATCAGGGATTTTTTTCAAGTCTCACCTCAAATGCTAGAGGGGTTGCTATTATGTTTAACAATAATTTTGAATTTAAGGTGAAAAGGGTTATAAAATACACGTGTGGAAACTTTATAATTTGGTAGCTGTAGGAATAGAAAAAATGATTATTTATTTGTCAACATATATGGACCCAATAAAGATAATCCAGGTTTTTATAAAGATCTTAAAGAAAAGATTAGACTGCTTAATTTGGAAAACATAATCAGCTGGAGATTTCAATTTAGTTCTTGAACCACAGAAAGATTGTCACAATTAAAAACATGTTAATAATCCTAACGCTAGAAGGGAAGTTGAAAACATGATAGAAAACTTGGATTTAAGCGACATTTGGCGAGATTTAAATTATGAATGTCTTCGATACCCCTGGAGAAGACTAAACCATTTTCAGCTGGCAAGACTAGACTTTTTTCTTATTTCTGATCCCTTATTTTATTGGGGAAAAGCGCAGATATAGAATGTAGATATGGAGGGCCCACTCCTGTATATCTTTAAAAATTAAATTCATAAAAATTTGTCAAACCCCCAATACTTTCTAAAAAATTTCAGTACGTCTCTTCTAAAAAAAAGGGAATTTTTTAAAATAAAAATAAATTTGGGAAATTTGATGTTTTTATTAAAGAAACACAATTAAACACCCCCTCAGATGATACTCCTGTTGTTTTTTTTTTAAATATCTGACAAAGTCTTTTTTGGATTTTTTTTTAAAGGGAAGGTAAGATTTTAAGCAATAGGGATGTAAATAAAAAAAAAAAGAATGCCCAGAAGAAAAAAACCCTGTTAGAAAAAGAAATTACTGTTTTGGATAAACAGGAAGCCCCAAAAACGAAAAAAACCCAATGTTTTTTTAAAAAATTTAAAAAACTGAAAAAACTGAAAAAAATTTGAGAGAGAGGCGAATGGAAGGGTACCCCAACCCCCAAAGAGCGAGTTGGATACCCTGAGGGGGGAAAAGGAAAATTTTAATTTTATTTCTGTTAATTTGAGAAACGTCTTTTGTGGTAAAAAAATGGCAAAATTAATCGAAAAAACAGGGATAATCCCGCCACAGTTCGAACAATATTTTTAGCAAAGTTAAAACATTTTATGAATCACTTTATTCAAACACACAAGAAAAGTTTTTGGAAATGGGAAAATTTTTGTTAAATAAAATTAACCCATTTAAATGACGAGGAAGAAAAAAAGGTTTTAGAGGGTGAGATATTTTTTAGAAGAAGAAACAGTTTGCTCTTAGGAAAATGGGAGAAAATAAAGCCCTGGAAAAGATGGGTTCAGCGCGGGTTTTTTTTGGAAATTCGGGAAAAAAAAAAGGGGCCCTTTGGGTGGTAAGACCCCTTAATGTGGGTTTTTAAAGGGAAGAGAGGTCGTTGTAAAAAGGGGGGGGGAAGACCCCCTTTGTAACCTAAAAATTGATGAAAAGGGCCCAATATTTTAAAAAACTCAAAAACCCCATTTTCAAAATTAAACGTCATTTAAAAAATTTTGGCTCATTTTTTGAAATCGTTATGTCTTAAAATAGTATCCCAAAAATTTTAAGTAAACGGACCAAACGGGTTTTTTTTAGAAATAGATTTATTTGGGGGGCAACATAAGATTAATATATGATACGATCGCTTATCTAGAAGAAAACGACTTTCCTGGACTGTTGTTAAATATAGACTTCGAGAAAGCTTTCGATTCGATCAATTGGGATTTATGTTTAAAAAGCTTTGGATTTTCAGAGGATATAATTAAATGGATTAGTACATTCTATAAGAATATTAAATCCTGTGTGATATAATGGTCAAATCACAGAATGGTTTAAAATCAAAAAGGGTTGTATACAAGAGATCCTACGTCCCCATATCTCTTTGTCTTGTGTGTCGAAATATTAGCAATTATGGTAAGACAAAATTTAAATATCAAAGAAATAACTATAAACAACGTGGAACACAAATTAACACAATATGCTGATGACACAGAATTCTTGTTAGCTGGAGATAAAAGATCGTTTGAAACTTGTATGGAAGTTCTGGATAAATTTAGCTCTGTTTCAGGTCTGCATATGAATATTAATAAAACAAGCGTAATTTGGATAGGTAGATAGAAAAATAGTACAGTTCGTTATATGAACACTTAGGATT
>CM031627.1:19596453-19601453 GCA_018398815.1 Conus ventricosus
ACAAACCTCGAGGTCCTGGACAGAGCTGAGATGACCAGCATCGAGGCCATGATACTGAAAGCCCAGCTTCGTTGGGTTGGTCACGTGGTCCGGATGGATGACCACAGGCTGCCAAAGCAGCTCATGTATGGCGAACTGACCTGGGAAAGCGGAACCAAGGCAAACCACGCTAAAGGTTCAAGGACTGCGTGAAGTCCAACATCAAACACTCTGGCATCCCTCCCTAACAGATGGAGCTGTATGCTATGGACAGACCAGACTGGCGCGCCCTCACCATCCGGGCGCGTGACAACTTCGAGGAGAAGAGGCGAGCTGATGTGACTGCAGCACGGGCAAGAAGAAAGGCGTCAGCTACCAATCCTGACCGCCCCGGACAGTTTCCTTGCTCCCACTGCACCCGCGTCTGCCGATCAAGGATTGGCTTAACCAGCCACCTCCGTGCCCACACAAGACAAGGACTTGGCTCATGAGGACAGTCATCATCGGATCGATGGACGACCAAGAAGAAGGCACTCGCCATAGAAGATCAGCATAGATGTTTTCCTCTTCCAGGAGCAGACTCCAACGAATGTGTCTGCGACAAGCCACGTCCAATCCACCACGCTGCCCTGGAGGGTCAGACAGACATTGTGGAATACCTGCTGGAGAAAGGAGCCGAGATTGATGCCAAAGACGAGGCGGATGACACGGCTCTTCTGCACGCTGCCCGTCACGGGCATGCGCGCTGCATGCAGCTGCTGCTGACAAAGGGGGCGGACTACACGGTGAAGAACCATAGGGGGAGGACCTGATGAGTTTAGCCGTCGACAATGACAATCTTCAGATCTTGAAGGCGAGTGTCTGTCTGTCGCTCTCGGTCTTTCTCTGTCCGAGCCTGTCTCTGCCTCCTCTGTCTGTCTGTTTGACTCTCTGTCTCTCTTTCTCTCTCTCATTTTCAGTGCGTGCGCATACACACACACACACACACACACACACACACACACACACACACACACACACACACACACACACGCACACACACACAAACGCACACACACACACACACACACACACACACACACACACACACACACACACACACACACACACACACACACATGGTGTCAACCATGCCCGAAGAATCAGACACCGGCAGTGTTGGTCAGAAAATTTGAGGAACACTCTCAGAGACGCATCCCTTCAAAGGATGAAACATGGCTGTATGGTTCCAGTCTTCCCAGTTGGGTCCATAGCAAACTCAGCTCTGGGTAGGAGCCGGTCGGGGCAGCAAAATCTCGCATGACTCCGATGGGAATCGAACCCAAGGCCTCCCGGCCGGGAGTTTATAACGCTGACCACGTCGCCACGGCGGGCTGGTCGCGTCACAACAATCACACTGTTGAATTCTTTACCACTGAGAATTCAGCGGGATGAGTTTAGGGGTAAGAAGAGAGATAGAGAGAGCTTGTGTATGTGACGTTTGTGTTCGAATGCAGGTGGTCAATGACGTATTATTTTGTTTCTAAAATTGAAAACGTCAAAACATAATAAAAATTATGTTTTGTCTTTTTGCTATTGTTTGGTTTCTTTGTGTGCGCGGCTATGGCGAGACTGGCCAGTGCCGACCGCGATGTTCTTTGCCGTTTAGTAACGACCAATCAAAGAATGGGTCTTGGTGCCTGGAGATTGTAATGTATGGTGAATGTCTTAATTCATACATAAATCATACATACAAATCACAAGGCTTGACACGATGCTTCGTTGCGTTTCTATGAAGTAAAACAGTTATAAACAAAAGGATTATGGGTAAGACGCATGCGCAGTGTTTCAGCGGCGGACGTCGTCTGCTAGTCTGTACTGCAACACTGCTACATCTCCCCTCTTATAAAAAAAAACAACAACAAAATTTCAATTATTGTATTTTGTCCACAGAGGACAGGGTCTTTCACCCGAGTCTCTGAACAAACACACTGTTGGATCAGTATATTATTATTAATATCCACAGAGGAGCGGGGGTCTTTCACCCGAGTCTCTGAACAAACACACAGTTGGGTATGAGCAGGGGTTTTTTTTGTTTTTGTCGAAGTCTTTTGATTATAGTTACAAGTCAAGCTTTTTTGGTTGTCGCACAACACGGCCACTTCTAGTGGTATATGTTCCTTTGTGATCCAAATACCGCTCTTGAGTTTCATTGCTCAGTGGCAGGGCAGATGATGGCGGGTGAGCCTAATGGGAGTGGGTATTTGGCTGGCCGATTGCTCTGGTTCTTGTATTTCTTCTTGAGCAGGTGCATTTTGAGGAATCTGCCGTAGATGTACTCGATTCTTCTCGACTACATACGATCTTGGTTCCTTGCATCTCTTGATGACCGTTCCTTCCTTCCACTTCCATTATTGTCCTGAACTCGAATTTGTTGTCCAGGAGTGAGCAGCGGCAGGGAGTGGCTGATTGTCAAACTGTTTTCTTTTGCATGTCTTGACGATGCTGGAGTTCTTCACGGATCCTCTGATAGCTTGGTACTGAGTTGGCATGAGGAACATTGGTGGGACGGTTTACTTTTACTTTCCCTGCCAGTCATGATTTCAATAGGGCTTGGCAGGTTTTGCTGATATGGGGGTTGCCCTGAGGCAAAGCAGTGCAAGGTCAAGGTCAGTTTTGGCTTCAAGAGATTTAGTCTGTGGCTTTCACTGTCCTGACATGACGCTCGATGAAACCATTGGATCTTGGGTATCGTGGCGATGATGTAACGTGTACAAAGTTCCACTGCTTTGCGAAATGGGCAAATGTCTCAGCACTGAATTGTGGACCATTGTCACTTACGATCTTTGATGGAATCCCATGTTCCGCAAAGACTTGCTTCATAGCATTCACTACTGCACTGCTCCCCATGTCACGTCCAAGTTTGCGGACTATGAAGTATTTGCTGAAGTAATCTGCGATAAAAAGGTATTCTGATCCCTCAAAGTGAAAGAGATCTGTCCTAAGAGTTTCCCATGGTTGCTGGGACTTCATGTGGATGCAATTCTTCCTTTTGCTGAGATGACTGATGTTCCTGGCATATTGAACATCTCTTGATGAGGGACTCGATGTCTTTGTTCATGTTGGGCCAATAAACGAATCTTTGGCTCTGAGGATGGTCTTTTCTATGCCCTGGTGCGCATAGTGGAGCTGATCAAGAATTACCTTTTTCTGATCACTTGGGATGACTACTCTTGATCCTTTCAGAATGATTCATCTTCAGTGGAGAGCTCATCCTAAAGTTCCAGTATGTTCGGATGTTTTGAGGGACATCTTTGATGTTTTCTGGCCATCCGTTGATGATCATCTCTATAAGAGTATTGAGAGTGGGACTGCTTTGGTTTCCTCTTGGATAATTTTGGTGCGTGCCAGGTAAACTCGCACATCCAGGTCTATTGTTTTCTTCTTGTTTTTGTTTGGCAATCTCGATAGAGTGTCAGCAAGCGCCATTTCCTGCCTGTCTGTATTCTAGCTCAACTGGTATCCTTGCAGCTTGAGCATCAT
This sequence comes from Conus ventricosus, assembly GCA_018398815.1. Classification (NCBI taxonomy): domain Eukaryota; kingdom Metazoa; phylum Mollusca; class Gastropoda; order Neogastropoda; family Conidae; genus Conus; species Conus ventricosus. Next base: position 19,599,955 of record CM031627.1, read on the forward strand.
CCGTTGAAGTCGTGGTGGTGATGAGTTAATGTTTTTTGCAGGATCATCACAAGTGGTTTGTGATCAGTCAGTATTTTGAACTTCCGTCCATATAGTAGTATGGAATCTTTGTACTCCAAAGACAATGGCTAGCACTCTCTTTCTATGCAGGCATAACGGGTTTCAGTGTCAGACAGTGACTTTGAAGCATAAGCCACGGGCAATCCATCTTGTATTATGCTTGCTCCAAGTCCATGAATGCTTGCGTCAACTTGAAGAATGGGGATTGTTTGAGTGTCAAAATATTGTAGCGTCGACCTTCTGATATTGTTTCTTTCAGTTTTTGAAAACATTCTTCATGGTGGGCCTCCCATATGAATGCCGAGTCTTCTTTGAGGAGTGCACGCAGCATGAGGATTTTTCAGCTAGGTTCTCAATGAATGGTGAGAGGTACGTGATGAAGCCCAAGAATTCTTGTACTTCTTTCTTGGATGTGGGTGTCGGCATGTTTTTCAGTCATTGACTTTGTCTGGATCTGGTTGCACACCATCAGCTGTGTACTTCATGCCAAAGAATGTGATGGAGTTGGTTTTTATGTCACATTTCTCAGAATTGAACATGAGTCCATTTTCTTCTGCAACCTCCATCAAGTTCCTAAGTATCTGTTCTTGTTCTTCATTCGTTTTGGCATAAACAACTATGTCATCCGTGATGCCAACAGCTCCCTCAACTTGATCTAGGATCTGATCCTTTTGAGTTGAAAAATGTCTTGTGATACAGATAGACCAAAAGGAAGCCTCTGGAAGCAATACCGCCCAAATGGTGATTGGAAGGTTGTTATAGCTGTGATTCCTGGTCAAGTTGTACAGCCCAGTAGCCTGATTTAGCATCAAGCTTGGAGAATACTTTTCCCCTCTGAACAGGTGAGTCAGTTTCTTCTGTTGTATGCATTTTGTGAGGGGGTCTTTTCAGGGCTTTGTTTAGATGTCTTGGATCAAGACAGATGCGTATTTCTCACTTTTCTTGTGAGAATATGCCAAACTTGAACCCAGTCAGTAGGTTCTGTCACTTTTTCTGATAATGCTATCTTGTTCCATTTTGTCTATCTGTGTCTTGATCGCCTCTTTGAGTGCAATTGGAGTTTTACGTGGAGCGTCAATATGGGGCTTGAACATCAGGATATGTGAAGAGTTTGACTTCTCCAGGAAATTTTCCTATCTTGTCAAACTGTCCTGGATATTGTTGTATCAGATTTTTCACATTATTGATGTGTTGAGGCTTGTCATTTTTGCTGCTCTGAACAGGTACTGTGGCATTGACATTGCAGTGCATTGTCACTACTGCAAGGCTTTCACATGATGGAAGTCCAATGATTGCTGGTCCATCAACATCTACAATATAAAACTTTATTTGTTCCCATGCGGAATCTTTGAATCTGCAGGGTATTGGGTGATACACAGCATGGTATTCTGGTCCCATTGTAGGCTGTTAGATTCACCTGCATGCTGATTTTGCAATTG
>CM031627.1:19606453-19628953 GCA_018398815.1 Conus ventricosus
ATGAAAGTATTGTTCTGTCTGCTTGTGATTGTAACTTTAAATCTGTTAGAACGTTTGACCTAATTCTACTACTCGCCAAGTTTTGTATATACAAATGTAAATATGAAAAGGGTTTACCATCAGTTTAAATCTTTATTGTGTTTGTAAAAGCCAGATATAAAGCAGAAAAGTATGCCGCTCGTCTTAACATGTCCCATGGAAATTGTGTCGCACAATGGTTTCCATACTTGCGTTTATTTGAGTAAAAGACAAGTTGTACATTATGTGCAAATGCTGTGACAACGGCCAACTGTTTCATTATTATTATTATTATTTTGGTTTTTTGTTGCTTATGTTTTTCTGCGTTCCCTTCCTAAACCTTGCAATTTGAAATACTTACCTTATTTCTGTGTTAGTTATGGTCTTGTTTATAACTGTGATTTGATGTGCAAACAACGATGGTAGCATAACAATGAATTATATCCTATCATTTCCTTGTAAGCAATCGAATATGAATATGACTTTGTTTAAAAAAAAAAACAGCATTACTGCAAGGCACACACGCACGCACGTACGCACGCGCGCGCACGCACCCCACACACACACACACACACACACACAACACACACACACACACACACACACACACACACACACACACTACACACACACAGACACACACACACACACACACACACACACACACACACACACACACACACACATACACGCAAAACATACACACACAACACACACACACACACACACACACACACACACACACACACACACACACACACACACACACACACACACACATCATTACTTGATGAAAGACAGTGGCATCTGGTTCAGGTGAATGTCGACTTGAAGAATTCCTCCTGCATCACGGCACTACACGTAGCCTGTCAAGCTGGGCACTCGGAAAGCATTGCAGCCCTCCTTGCCTGTAAAACGTCTGCCAGCATTCAGAGCACCGACGGCTCCACAGCCTTGCATTATGCAGCCTCCAGCAGGTTTCCTTTGTCTGTGTGTGTGTCTGTGTGTCTGTCTGTGTGTCTCTCTGTCTGTCCCTCTCTCTCACTGTCTCTCTCTGTCTCCCTCTCTCTCTTTCTCTCTGTCTCTCTCTTTCTCTCCCTCTTTGTCTGTTTCTCTCTCTGTTTTTCTCTCTCTTCTTCTTCTCTCTTTCTTGTTCTCTCTCTCTCTGTCTGTCTGTCTGTCTGTCTGTCTGTCTGTCTCTCTCTCTCTCTCTCTCTCTCTCTCTCTCTTAGGGGCACCATTCGTTGATTTCTCTCATACCCACGCGCTTTCAAAAGCAGATAGATAAGCTTGAAAAATGATCTAGTATCTCTTAAGCTGACAGTAAATTAAAATAATCTTAAATGTTAACTTAGTTTTGGAAAGGTAAGGGAGATCACAAAAGTGGGGGAAAAAGAAGGCTTCCAAGAGAAGGAACGTCATTGTTCTTACATTGGCAGCTGATTGGTTTTGTGACACTGCATGGACGACAGATTAGCAGCAGAGAGTCGGAGACAGATGTTTTTTTCTTTTCCTCGTAAGCAGGCTGATACTCCAGCGGACACTCCCTGATAGACAGGCAAGGATTAATTCCATCTACCCAACAAATGGAGTGGAGTTTTGTGTGTATAACCGTTCTTTATCCGCCATTAAGACAACCATACTCCAACTTCGGGGAAGGTGCACGCTATGTGTAACGTGTCATCCACACCAACGGCCAAACTGGCCTTCTCTTCCGAAAGTTGGTGACGGGATTTTACGTGTGTGCAAGATGTTATGTGCACATTCACACATGGAATCTCGGTTTATAGTCTCATTCGAAGGACTGTATGGGAAATGGAGTCAGAACCAATTTTAACTCCAAGGAAAAAAAATCCCCCTTGACCGAACGGTCCGGCGGAGATTCGAACCCGCAACCCTAGGATCACCCCAAGATTACGAGTCCGGCACTCTACCACTGAGCTATTCCGGCCCCCCAGAGACAGATGAAATGTTAAATTCAAAATTCCCGCCCCCCCCTCCTCATATATATATATATATATATATATATATATATATATATATATATATATATATATATAACTAACACATGTGTATACACACACACACATATATAATATATATATATATATATATATATATATAATGCTGAACAATTAAGTAGTGGGTGGAAAACAAGTGCAGGCTAACAATTCTTCAGTCATTATAGTAATGACTTGGCAAAGATTTGAACTTTTAGAAAAAAAAATGAAGATGAAGAAAATGGGGGAATATATTATAAAATGAGAAACCCTTTACTAGCTGCCTGAGGGAACCATCGTAATCTCTCTCGAAGGCATATCTATTGTATTGCCTGCTCCTAGGCCTTTCGTCCGTTGGATCGGACTCATCAGGGAGACACGACTGATTGTGTCTGTGCTCTTGGTGTCAAATAGAGACACACCACAGTCCATAATTCTGTGGTGTTCTCACCACCAAGGGTTAAAAAAAGAATCCAACAGCACCCACGAAGCAGCCAGCGAAGGGTAGTAAATGGAACAAAACGATAGTGTGGAGAGGAAAAAAGTTGCTGAAAAAGTAAAAGCATTATGCAAACAGTATACGATGTAGGGGACAATCTTTGAGCCTATGCTTGAGGATCCATTCAAGGATGAAGGGAGATCAAAAGATGTGGAACAGTCTGAGTGGTCAGCTCTGCTGTTCAATAACCCAAGCATTGTGAGTGGCTACGAATTGTACAGAACAACCTTTACTTGGATCTCCTAAGAGATGCAATCTCCCACTATATACATGTGTGTGTGTGTGTGTGTGTGTGTGTGTGTGTGTGTGTGTGTGTGTGTGTGTGTGTGTGTGTGTGTGTGTTGTATTGCCTGTGCTGTATTGTCAGGGACCTGTCCAATCTTCATGTAGTGAAGCACCTCTTCCATACTTGGAAAAGCTTCGTTGGGTTATCTCCTTTCCAGATTTGATGGTAAATACAGAGCGGGGCATGTACCATTGGTATATTCACAGCACGGAAAGCTGTTAAAGACCAGGTCAAAGCAGTCTTCTCAGCAACTGACCAAACGTAGGCTTTTCAAATGAATTAAATAAAATGGCATATAAGGTGATAATAATCTAGAATGTCCAAAACAGTCGGTCTAATACTATAAGTCACGTTATTTTGCTTGGATTTTTCTATGTTTGCTTCATAGAAAGTTACGAGAAGTTCTGTTTCCATAACCTGAAGCAAGCTAGTATTGACTGCTAAGGGCAGGACTGGAGCAGTAAATTGTTTACCAGTGACAGACATCGTACTTACAAATACAATATGACAAAAAGTGTATTCAGTTAATAACACTATTCAAAAACTTTGAACGCTTAGTGAAGCTCAGACTCTGAGTGAGCAATATGTAAGTTTACAAATGTGACGAGTAAAGATGGAAATTGCTCTTTAGGGAAAGACTCGGAGAGTATGCTGTCTTAAAATTAGAAAGCAGTTTTTGTACTAAAACTTATTCCCACCATCTCTCTTACCAGTGCTGGAAGGAGAAACTTTCCAGTACTAGTCCTTGAAAGACATTTCTGTTTTTCCAAAGCCTGTGTAAATACTCAAAAATGGCTCTGATATAATTTACCTTTCGCTTATGCACGTAAAAGTGCTTTGCTATAAGTGACAGACAGACAGGGACAGGCAGAATTAGAAGTGGGTTTTAACCGGAGATGATGCATGAACAGCAAATAGTCTAACGCTGTTTAAGTACAATTTCACACACACAGTTTTACTTTTGTAAACAAGATTAAAATATGGAAATTATTCCCTACCTTTAATAAAAAAGCCTTTCTGTGTCAGATCAGCCTGTGTTTGGGCCACCTATTTTTCTTTCAACTTTTCGCATAAAGAGGGGGGAAATGTGTTATTGATCAGAGGAGTTCAGTGGCTACACAAGAACTTAGCTTGCGTTGGGGTTGCCCAGGAGGAGAGGTGCATCTCTTTGATGTCATCATGGAAGGTCAGTCTGCTGATTAGCCAGCTGCCCAGTGACCACGGAGTGGCATGGGTTCTTGTAACAGTGCTGGGTCAGTTCGCATGGATGATAAGGTCTCTGGGGGTCAGCCAATGACACTGGACACAGGATTTCAGAGTAGGAGCGTTAAACATTCCCTTCTCCACTATACACTGGTGTGGGTCTCATACACTGGAAAGGACTGGTTTCTATCTACGGCCAATGGTGGGTCTGTGAATTCTTGAGGATCGATCTATCCTTCTCAGAGGGTTACGCTGACCATCATGTTTCTGATGTATGTCTGATTGACAGGATGCCAGAGGAATATGACAGCCTGTGGAATGTACTCTGGGTAGGTGTAGTCATCTGAAACGAGGCAGAGACGTCTTAGCATGTGCAGTGTGACATAACACAATTTGGAGCAGATACAACAATGTTACAGATCCTGACAGTTTCCTACCTTTGATGCTGACGAACGAAGTTAATCGGCCCGCCACGTGCATAACAAAGCTGAGCTCACAATATGTGTGGGAGTGTTGCGACAGCTGAAGGCCTTTGTAGTGGTGTGGGTGGCACGCGATTTTGTTTTTGCTTCAAAACCCTCTCTGTCCACTCAGCAGTAAATAGGTGCCTGATGTTCAGTTCAGGGAAAGTAAAAGGTGGTGGACGGAGAGGGATGGATACTGCCTTCTATCACGCCTCATCCAAGACACAGTGAACTTCTAGCATTACATTGTACCTACATCCACTAGACTAGGGTAACGTTAACCTCCTACCATTTTAGCTGGCACCCTTTGAGACAATGACAAAGGATGTTCAGCATGGTTTAAGGACAATAAGGTCCGAGCTGAACCGTTGTTTTCTCTTCTGTTTTTGTCACTTGCTTTCTTCATGGGAGTAACTCTCATCAACTTTTTAGGAGTGAAAGAAGCAATCCATTACAGAGCACAGGTCAAATTCTTCGGATTTGGGGCCAGTTTTCTTTCAACGAAACAAAACAGAGAAATGATATCAATGATCAAATCTTCGAATTGGTCGAGTTTGGTGCTACATTTATCTTGATGAAGTGAGTGTATAAAGACACAACTGCACATACTGTGTTAGAAAATGCCCTTTAGACATTTTCTAATTGAAAAAAAGAGCTTTTGCTTAGGACATTTGAAACCCTTATATGCGGTGTTCTCAGAACACTTTTAGTGTGGTATGTCCTTTAAACGATTGTGGCAGTGGCGCTATTTGTCTGATCTGATTACGGCTGAAACTGATGAGAAGAAACTGACATACACATGACGTTCAGGAGAACAACTCTGAGACAGCAAATTCATGTTGTGTTGGTTAGTTGCAGACATAATGCTGGGAATGGTGCTTGTTATGCCCAGAAACACCCAGCAAGACACTGCAGAGAGACTGATGCATCACGTGATCAGCTTGCAGGACTGGGAGACTCTGAATATCCAGAATAAGAACGGTCAAACTGCTCTTCATCTGGCAGCCAGGGATGCCAGTCCAGAAGTGTTGAAAGAGTTCCGGTACATCCCCATGAAGGTCAGGGACTCAGACGTAAAGTGTATTTAATTCTCTAGGTTTCCATGTTAGGTTATTGTTTTACATATATTTTAGCCACATTTTCTTTCCTGTTCTATCCCCTGCAATGAAAGGTTTGTGCTCAAATCATCGACACGATAGGGTATTCAACTCATCATTTAGGATGACAAACCAATCATGCCAAAGTGCTCATACACAACTCAGCAAATAAGTATTTCCTTTCAGGATGTGGAGGATAATAAGTACAGGCAAACAGTCATCACAATGAACTTTAAAAAAAAAGAAACGAAATTAAATGAACAATCACACAAAATGCATTGTTGAAATTTAAAGACGTTATCATATGTAATGATGTAGGAGATCTTTCGTCCAGAAAAGGGGATATCAAGGAAACTTGGATGAATACAGCTGGCACTTTTTTTTGAAGTACTATTACAAAGGTTAAAAGTGAACATACTTTCAGATGTTGTCTTCCTACATTTTCAGAAATTGCACACACACACATGCACATGCACACTCACGCGCGCGCGCCCAAATAAAAGACCACAGAGAGTTTTGACAGTAACTGTGAATGAGTATGCTGTAAAAACAAAGCGTCAGAAGAAGGAAAGCTGACAGCCTGTGACTGATGCAATACACTGTTATTTAGTCTGTGCACAGGGCGTTCCGTGGTAACCTTTGTTCAAGCAATCACAGTAACAGATTTCTCAAGATACGCATTTATCCGATACCTTTGTTTCAGTTCAGTTTTATATGAATTTTGACAATTTTGGGTTCACGTGATAGAGTCTGCATTTTACAGCATAAACAGTTAGCCAAATATAATGTAAGCAGAAGCATATGGTCTTTTTGTTTTGTTTTGTCGTCTGTCCCAAACAGCAAATAATTTCCACACTTTCTTCGAGTATTTCTAACTTCTGCCAGCATTCTTGTTACCTTGGGCACAAACATAAATAGTAATGTATGGTGTCTTTTTACCATTTTGCAAAAAAATGCATCTATGATATTAGTTATCATAATTCCATTACATGTTTACAGTTGAAACCACATTTTTTTTTCAAACAATTCCCAGTCTACCAGCTTCTCGATTTCCTATTTCACAACCCCTATATTCAAAACAGTTATACTATCTAAGAGTGCAATGTAGTAGATGTTTAATCCCTACCAGCCGCCGTGGCGAAGTGGTTAGCGTCGCGGACTCCCGGCTGGGAGGTCGTGGGTTCGAATCCCATCAGAAGTCATGTGGGTTTTTCTGCCCCGACCGGCTCCTACCCAGAGTTGAGTTGCTGCAGACTCAGTTGGGAAGACTGGGACCACACAGTCGAGTTTCATCCACTTAATGGATGCGTTTCTGAGAGTGTTGCTCAAATTTCCTGACCAACACTGCAGGTGCCTGTATCTCTCGGGCTGGTTGACGCCGGGATATATTATGAAAGGAAGCGTAGAGTACAGCCCTGTCAAGTAGTCTCAGACCGAAATGGAAATCCGTAGCATCATCTTAATCATCCTCATTCTCATCAATCAGCATTAAAAAAAATATATTTAAAAAAGTCTCAAATTCTGTGGCCCTTCATGCCCTGCTCTCACGTTGACCTCAATTTCGATGTCCTCTCCACGTCTGTGACCTTGGTTTGGTTCCGTCGGGGTCGCCGGTATCGGCGAGTCCATGGGGGCTGTCGCTGGACGGACGTGGTGGCGCCCTCCGGAGGGAGAGCTCACTCACGCCGGCTCCGCGACTAAGCAATTATTGTCGTCAGTAGGGGCTTAGTAGGTGGTGTCCTGCGTATGTTAGATCAGAACAGGCGCCACTGAACACCACCGAAGTGACTCGGCAGCAGTGCAGTGTCTCCTCCGGTGGGTTGCCTCTTGACGACTTGACATTGACTGCTCCCTGTGGATTGCCGGGGCCGGGGCCGACCGGGCTGTGGCTGTGGACGGGGTGTCGGAATGAGCGGCGTGGGTGCACTGCCTCTGAAGTGGCGCAGAGGTTGGGACAGCAAAAAAAAAAAAAGAAAAAAAGAAAAAAAAAATGTTTTAATCCTTTGCTAGCGCACATTACAATTTACAACACTTTGTACTTTTCATTCTTTAGATTTTTTTAGAATTCTATGGGGTTTTTTTGTTCGCCTAGCATAGTTTTTGTTTTACTACCAGGACATATCCTATCTAAGTGCGATTATTCACATTGTTGCAAAAGTTTCGTCTTGCCATTTTTAATCAACACATTTCCAGCATCAAGTATTTGTTTTCCTACTCTTGTTTGAAGACAAAAAACAGATTGCCGTTTGTTTTTAAAATCATGAAAATAGGTTCAACTGCAAATTCTTCATTATTTTGTGCATCCATGTGAATGTTCTGATTGCCATAAGGTTGAAATGCATTCCTCCAAAAACTGTTCCGTTAACCATACAGGAATTTCGTCAACCCAAAGCTTGTGATACGGTTTTCATTATGGAAATGTTGTTCTTAAACTGTCTTTAACTTTGGATTTTTACATTTGATTTTCTGACTATGACAGATTCAACAATTGCATGTAAACATGATTACTTGATAGTCCTATAGTCGCGTTTTCAGTGTTATGAACTGCAAACTTTTACCTGATTTTGGCACTTTTTTTGCCCTAACAAATTCAGCAAAAGTGCATTGCAGATTTTTCTATTGTTACAAAAAGGGGTTTTGGTGTAATCACCAGTGTATTGTAAGCACTCTGTTTTTGACGGAGCAGATTTTAATTTTACAGCCTTGCCAAGAGTAGTATACATTTCAAACCCGATTTAAGCCTATTCTGCAGATTTCTTTAAAGTTATATCATACATCTAATTCTGTTATATCTAAGAGATTACTTTAAAACCCTTTTTGAAGGATTTTGAATTTTCTTAATGTCTGATGCTGGGCGCTTTTCCGCTGAATAAACTACTCTCAAACTTTTCTTTAGCCCTAGCCAAACATGGCATATTCCTTTAGAATTTTATTTCAGACCTGGAACGTCCTTAAAATCTTGTAATGGGTGAAACGGCTTTTCACAGAATTTTTTTTTTTTTTATTACCTTCTAATCTTAAAGTTGCTCATCCTATCCTGGTCAAAACCAAAGTACTTGACAACTTTTCCCCTTGTATTGCAATTCCATTGGGTCCAAAGTCTTCTCAGATTTGAAAGTTTGTGATAATACAGGGAGATTTGGTTTTCTACATCGTGCATGTGTTACTCAGTATTTCCAAATTATACACAGTATACCTCCCTGCCATGAATCCTGTCGGAGCCTCATTTGCTAAGTTCAGTAGGATTGTTACAATTCTATTATCGACACACGTTGATCCTCTTTCATCAATGACATTTAACAGTAAAACTGGTCTTCACTTTCTCTGTATTCCCTCGCTTCTTTTCCTTTCATTCCGTCTGACTCACTGACATTTTTCCTTTATTTGAAGAAAATGTCCACTTCCATATGTAGAACGAATTAGACAATCGTCAATCCTTTTCCAAAAAGAGTCTATTGAAAAGTTAGCCGTGTGTTCATTCACTCTTGCGCTTTAGTCATTTTGCATACATTTTAATGATTCTGCCATCCTTGTTTGTATTCAAAGGATTCTGTGCTGGGTTGTAAATTTTACAAGCATCTTTGTGCTACTTTTTCATTTGTTTCACAATTTCAATATATCCATAAACTTGTCTACTGTCAGTGAAGAACATATCTTCCTTCCAGTTTCTGGTGGTGGTAGTAGTAGTAGTAGTAGTAGTAGTAGTAGTAGTAGTAGTAGTAGTAGTAGTAGTAGTAGTAGTAGCAGCAGCAGCAGCAGCAGCAGCAGCAGCAGTAGTAGTACCAGCAGCAGTAGTAGTAGTAGTAGTAATAGTAGTAGTAACAGCAGTAGTTATAGAAGAAGTTGTTGTTGTTGTTGCTGTTGCTGTTTTGTTTTATTGTTGTTGTCGTTGTTGTTTTAGCTATGAGAGCTGAGACTTTCAGAGCAGCTCATTTTCACACTTACAAACGTATGAAAAGTGTGTTTCCAAACAAAAGGAATTAACAATGAATTTCCTGACCAGATCAAGGAAAACCACGGCTTCTTAGCTCTGCACTATGCGGCAAGGCGTGAGAGGTCAGAGCCCTAAGAGTGATGCTGGACATCTATGAGACCATGAAGACTGACGTAGACATCAATGAACAGCAAGAAGACGGCTTGACAGTACTACACTTTGCCGCTGGGCGAGGCTTCAAAGACTGCGTGGAGAGGCTCGTTCTTCTGGGTGCTGACCTGTCTAAGCAGGTGGGTTCACGAAAGGAAATAGAGGCTCGTTCTTCTGGGTGCTGACCTGTCTAAGCAGGTGGGTTCACGAAAGGAAATAGAGGCTCGTTCTTTGGGTGCTGACCTGTCTAAGCAGGTGGGTTCACGAAAGGAAATAGAGGCTCGTTCTTCTGGGTGCTGACCTGTCTAAGCAGGTGGGTTCACGAAAGGAAATAGAGGCTCGTTCTTCTGGGTGCTGACCTGTCTAAGCAGGTGGGTTCACGAAAGGAAATAAGCCTCGGGGACTGACTGTGCAAGCAGGTGGGAGTCAGAAGTGGGGGGGTATTTGCAGGGCACGAAGAAAGAGTGTGGTGCGACTGCTAGCAGAGGAGCAGCTGGGGACCAGATGTGGGGAGGACGAGGGGTGGGGGGAAGTGTGGGGGGGGAGCTGGGATCAGGGGGAGGAGGGTGGGGGTGTGGGGTAAGGTAAACATGTATTTGAGATAGAAAAAGAATTTAGGGCTTTAAAAACACAATCATGGGAGTTACTTTATGCAGGGAAAAAAAATGCTGACTGTACGTTTTTCTGTTTCTTCTTCTTGTTTGGTTTAGTCAGATACAACAGCAACATATTATTTCACGAGATTTCCATGTTTTGATGAAAACCAATGGCATGATCTCGGTCAGACTTTCAATGAATCCATGTGGACGTTTGTGTGTGTGTGTGTGTATGTGTGTGTGTGTGTGTGTGTGTGTGTGTGTGTGTGTGTGTGTGTGTGTGTGTGTGTAGAGAGAGAGAGAGAGAGAGAGAGAGAGAGAGAGAGAGACAGAGAGAGACACAGAGAGAGAGAGAGAGAGAGAGAGAGAGAGAGAGAGAGAGAGAGAGATGGAGACAGAGAGAGAGAGAAGAGCAGAGAGAGAGAGAGAGAGAGAGAGAGAGAGAATACGAATTCGAATTCGAATACGAAAGGTTGTTTTCTTTTCAGATGAAGACCATAGCCTGTACTGAGGGATTGGTACATGTAGTATACATAATATCAATTATCATCATGAAAAAACGAAAAGAGTAAGCAAGTACATATATACATCATAGATAATATTAAGAAATAACAGTACACAGTATTTTGCTTCATGAATGTACATACGAAGATTGAAAAGAAATCTTCATTTATTGACGCTTGGTGTAACTTTACTCTGAAAATACAAGGGTCAGAATAATACTTTGGCTTTATGAATTTTGTTCTACGGTCAGGAAAAGCAGGACAGCAAAAAATGATATGGATTTGATCTTGCCTGGCCAGAGTACTTTAAGCGCCATGTCAGTTCATGTTCACTTATGGCACTGTGCCTGAAATGATGACAAGCAATATCAGAAACATCAAATCTAAACGTACTCGGTGCGCTCTTAATTTGTCCATTCATATCCATTTTGATGTATGGCTTTATCATATTAGCTGTTTTAAAGAGTCTGTATTGCGCAAGTCTGTCACAACTATAAAATGTTAATATGATTATGCCAGTCTTGCCATCTGCAGTCAATTATTCTTTGCTTAAAACATTTCAAGAGACCTGTGATATTTTCAACTCCCTGGTTGTCCCAAACAAACGCAAAGCCATATGAATTTAAACATTGACAAACATTGCTAGCCCATGTCCGCTTGCCACTGCAATCAGATTTCGCAATATTTGATAAGCCTAAAAAGTTGTTTTATTTTGAAATTTCTCCCATTCTCATTATTTTCAGCCAGTGTTTAATACATTTCAAAAACGAATCAACATAAATCGGATATCGTCCAAGATCACTATAAACTAAATCACTCGATTTTGGATTGTCTACATTTAATTTTTTTTTCATAGAATACAGATGCAAATTTTTCAGTTCAATACTATTCTCAAGTGCCCAAATTTCCGCTCCGTATTGTAAGATTAGCTGCATCTGAAAGTCAAATAGGCTTTGAGAAAACTGGAAATCCGTTACAATTTAGATTATATAAAATATGAAGTATAAATGTGACTGCTCTCTTTGCTCTGTTTGCAATCTTGACATCCAAAAGTGAAGCTTATTCTGGTTGTGAAATAAAATCCAAGATACTTATATGCGTTGACCAAAACAATAAATTGCTCCCTATTTGTCCATCTCTCACTTCGTGCCAAAGGAACACCTTTACGAAATACGAATATATATATATATATATATATATATATATATATATATATATATATATATATATATATATATATATATATATATATATATATAATTCTAGTCTGGTTGCAGCTCTGAAGACCAAAGACAGATGCAGACAATAAGATTTTATCGTCAGCAAAAAGCATGCAGGACAAAATGTTCGAAAAGGTCAAAGGTTACACAATGCCTTCCATTTAGAATGATTTTCCAAGGCTAATTCATTTACGAACAAAGAAAACAAATCTGGACTGTAACGTCTCCTTGTTTAACTCCTCTGGTACAGATGACAAAATCTGGTAATTTTGCTCCAGATCTGATCTTAGCTTTCACCTCACAATACATACTTTTTACTCAGCGATACACTTTACCTTTAGTTCAAGTTTTTAATAGAATAGGACATAACAGTTTCCATGAAACCGAATCGAAGGCTTTTTCAAAATCCACAAATGCAACATACAACTTCTGATTATTTACAAATTGTATGCATATTGTATTTGAACTGCAGCTAATAGACTAAACATACGATCAGTTGTAGAATAATCTTGCTTGAATCCTGCTTGATGTTCTCCTGCTTTATCATTCTGAGATATCCATTCGTGTAATCGGCTATTGATAACGGAACTATAAAGAACAATACCTCTGTAACTGTTTGCATCGTTTGAATCACATATCTTAAACAAGGGCAATATTACGGATTCTTTCCAGTCCTCGGGAAAAATCCCAGTATTAAACAGAACGCTAAACAATTTGCATAAAAAGTTTACGACAGACTCACCAGAATTCCTGAAAAACTCCCCGCTGATACCATCAAGAGAGAGAGAGAGAGAGAGAGAGAGAGAGAGAGAGAGAGAGAGGGGGGGGGGGGAGCAGCCCGAATGTTCAGTATTTCGTTCGTAAAAGGCAGGCCAAGTTTATTATTAAAACAGTCCTGATTCTGCACCACAAGTTGTGGCGCTGTGCAGTCAAAACAGTATGGGAGAGCTGATATTAACAAAGGCGCCTGGCTTCTCACACGGAATTCCGGAGGCTGTAGTGGGTTGAATGCTCTTTTCACATCTCATCTCAAGTCTCCTGGCTTTAAAATTAAACGATAATAGTAGTTTTGTTTGCGGTCCGGGATACTGACGTTTTAACAATAATTGTTCAATAAAAAAAAAGTCATTTGTTGAAACATTGAAGGGACTCATAGATGACCTTGTCAAAGGAAATGGAGACGTAAGCTGTGTTGAAAAATGAGACTGATGTGAAGTGGAGATTAGAAACTTTTGCACTGAATTCGGTTAATCATAATCATGTCAAAAACGAAACGAGTCCCTAATACTACAAATGCAGATAAGGACTTGAAGGAAAAGCTAATGACTGATACTCAAAATAAACGGTTTCACTCTAATTACCTGACAGTAAAGCACAAAATAGAACTTCTACAAATTGAGAGAAGTAGGGGTGCCCAGATCAGAGCTAGAATCAAATGACCTTCAGAAGGAGAGAAGGACAGTAAATATTTCTGCAATTTAGAGAAAGCACGTGGTAAGAAAAATATCTTTACTAGATTGAGTAAGGAGACAGGAGAAATTAAAACTGATCAAAGAGACATATTACAGGAACAAGTAGTATTTCACAAACATATGTACAATCAAAAGAAAAACACCGTGTGGGTGTTAAAGCTGCTGCCAACTCGTTTATGAAAGACGAAATCTGTATTAAAAAAAAAATAAAACAAATCAAGATTAGACAAAGATGATGCTGAAGCATATGAAGACATGATCACTTTTGCAGAAACTACTGCCGAGCTAAGGAAAATGAAATATGATGCAGCTCCAGGCAGCGATGGTTTAACGACATAATTCTTGATTTTTGTTTTGTTTTGTTTTTTAAGCAAAAAGGTTGCATGATTACTACTTCATTCAATGAATCATATCAAAAAGGAGAACTCTCGTTCACACAAAGGCAAGGTATCATAACTTTCAGTCACAAAAATAAAGAATTAGACAGAGAAAAACTTAACAATTAGAGACCTATCACTTTAATAAACTCAAACTATAAAGTTTTGGCGAAGGTTATGGTAGAAAGTTTGGGAAACGTCATTTGTAGACTAATCGATGAAGGCCAAGTTGGATATATTAAAGGTAGAAACATTACAACCGTTATAAGGACTATAGGTGATGTAATAAATTACCTGAATAGAACAGAAAAAAACAGACCAGCCGCCGTGGCGAAGTGGTTAGCGTCGCGGATGCCCGGCTGGGAGGTCGTGGGTTCGAATCCCATCACAGTCATGTCGGTTTTTCTGCTCTGACCGGCTCCTACCCAGAGTTCAGTTTGCTGCGGACTCAGTTGGGAAGACTGGGACCACACAGTCGAGTTTCATCCACTTAATAGATGCGTTTCTGAGACTGTTGCTCAAATTTCCTGACCAACACTGCAGGTGCCTGTAACTCTCGGGCCTGGTTGATGCCGGGATATATTATGAAGGGAAGCGTAGAGTACAGCCCTGTCATGTAGTCTCAGACCGAAATGGAAATCCATAGCATCATCTTAATCATCATCATTTTCATCAATCAGCATTAAAAAGAAAAGTCTCAAATTATGTGGCCCTTCATGCCCTGCTCTCATGGTAACCTCAGTTTCGATGTCCTCTCCACGTCTGTGGTCTTGGTTTGGTTCCGTCGGGTCACCGTATCGGCGAGTCCATGGGGTTGTCGTGGTGGCGCCCTCCAGAGGGAGAACTCACTCACGCCGGCTCCGCGACTAAGCAATTATTGTCGTCAGTAGGGGGCTTAGTAGTTGGTGTCCTGCGTATGTTAGATCAGAACAGGCGCCACCGAACACCACTGAAGTGACTCGGCAGCAGTGCAGTGTCTCCTCTGGTGGGTTGCCTCTTGACGACTTGACATTGACTGCTCCCTGTGGATTGTCGGTGCCGGAGCTGCGGCAGGGCTGACCGGGCTGTGGCTGTGGATGGGGTGTCGGAATGAGCGCCTTGGGTGCACTGCCTCTGAGGTAGCGCAGAGGTTGGGACAGCAAAAAACAAAAGCAAAAACAAAACAACCAACCCCCCCCCCCCCCCCCCCCCCCCAGGAAAAGCGGGTTACTTACTAGCATTAGACTTCTACAAAGCTTTTGATTATGTTTCTAATACATCTCTTTACTCTCATTTGACATGTTTGGTTTTGGTGTTGATTTTCAAAGATGGATATATGTGCTGACCAATAATAGCTAACCTGCATCAGTTATGGTGGATGGTTGTCTGATCCGTTTGATGTAAACTGTGGCATTAGACAAGGCTAACCTTTCTCTCTGTTAACATTCATCCTGGCTTTAGAACTATTAGCAATAAAAAAAAATCAGGAATAGTGAATTATGTGCCATCGAAGCACCAACTATAAACCGATCAAGAAGTAAAAGTATCAAAATAACAAAACATTGGCAGATAATACCACGTTATTTCTTAAAAGACACTGGAGAAGATTTGATTATCTCCCATGATATCTTTAAAGATTTGAAAGTTTCTCTGATCTGAAAATTGACATCAATAAAACTAAAGTATTAGGAATGGGCAGACCAGTTAGACGAACAAAATATTCCCTTTTCAATGGTTGACAAAACTTAAGATATTTGGAATACATTTTCAAAGAGAGAAGATGGCTACATTCATTGAAGAAAATTGGAAGCCGAAAGTTATGCACATTCAAAGAATGATAAAAGATTGGAGTTAAAGAGATCTTGGTATTCATGGGAAAGTTTCGGTAATCAAAACATTTCTAATCAGTCGACTAATATATGCCATGCAATCAATCGGTATTTCACAAAATATTTTAAAGGAAATTAATACAATGTTGTATAAATTCATTTGACAACGAAAAGATAGCAATCGTAGAGTTTCGAAAAAGTAAAAAGAAAAGTAATGGAATCAGAATATGAAAAGGGTTCTTTGACTATAGTTAATATTACTGATCAGCAAAAGCGTGTCTATTTGCAATGGGCTGGAAACTTATTCTCCTCAGTTGAACATAACTGGAGCATCATACCGAAATGGCACTTAAATTAAAAACAACAACAACAAACAACAACAACAACAACAACAACAACTAAACAATGATAATATATTCAAGACAAACTGTAGATCAAAAGATCTACAGTGCGTAGACCATTTGGAATGTGAATTTTGGAAAGCATTTATCATTACATATTTAGATGTTAAAAGACAAATGAAAATCGAAGTAAAACTGTCCAATGTGTGTTATCAGTTGTTATTCTACAATGACTTGATTAAGTATAAAGGAAAGTGCTTTACTTCCAGAAGTGGCAGAAAGAGGAATAGAATAGGTTGGAAATATGTTCATGCCAACGAATGTAGACCGCTGCGATTAGAAGAGGTGGAGACATTGGCAGGCTATAAGAGTGCAGACACATTTTTTGAATACAACACCCTGTGCAACTCCATCCCAGCACTATATAGGGCCAGAATGGATACAATGAAACAGGACCTCTGTAGATACCCAGGAGCCAGTTGAGTGTGTGTGTGTGTGTGTGTGTGTGTGTGTGTGTGTGTGTGTGTGTGTGTGTGTGTGTTTCAGACTCATACTGGGTGTTTCCAATAACAGACAAAAAGATGAAACACATGTCAACTGAGATAAGACTTTGAATCTCTTAGGGTCCCCAGCGTATATTGCAGACGTGTGTGCGCTGGTGTGTGTTCATCAGTGGGTGATGCCAGCATGTTAATTAGAGAGAGTCCATGGACATCGTGAGTGTGCAAGCGTTGATGTGTGAGTGTGTGCGGGAGAGAGAGAGAGAGAGAGAGAGAGAGAGAGAGAGAGAGAGAGAGAGAGAGAGAGAGAGAGAGTGTGTGTTGTGTGTGTGTGTGTGTGTGTGTGTGTGTGTGTGTGTTTGCTACTTATATCTAAGAGTGATATCCCTCTGTAATTGCTGGGATAATTCACTGCACCTTTCTTAAATAGTGGAATGATGGTAGGTTCAGTCCAGTTTTCTGGATACAGTCCCTTCTCAAAAAGATCACTAAAAATACTTGACAAAGAAACCAATGACCGTGCCACCTCCATTCTTAAGCAGCTCTCCAATGAAACCATCAGTACTAGATTTTCCATTCTTTTTTTTTATCGCTACCAAGACCTCGCCTTTTGAAATGGAACTGTCAAACGTGTCTGGTTTGTCAATTGCTTCTGTATCTGTTTCACTGTCTGCTTCTCTTTCCAGTAAATCTTTGAAATTCTGGTGCCACTCCTCAGTGGAAATGTTGTTGGGTGCACAGGATGTATTTTTTGAGAAATCTGTTTTTACATTTTGCCAAAATTTCTTTTGATTATGAACTGAAGTAATCAAGTTATTGAGTAAAGACTTATTATGCTCTTTTTGTTTTTGTTTGTAGCCTTTTTTTAATTCTCGTTGGACCTTATAATATTTAAAACTGTCTTCTTAATCTATGGTTCCACATACACTCTTAAAAGTTTCCATCGTGTTTATTTTCGCAGCTCAGCATCCTTGATCAAATCATGAGTCGCTCCTATCACTTGAGTTTAATCTTATTTTCTGTTTCATGCTTTCTGCTCGCTGTAGAATACAACCGTTATACATCCTCAGGGCTGCGTTTATATCTTCCTCTATCAAACAAATGGCTGTACTGTGTCATCTGGTTCACCCGACTCTTAAAAATACTAGCCTTATCACACCCTCTTCCCTGTTAACTGTAGGACTAACCATTTGCATAGCACCATCATGCATTCGAAAGGAAGATGGTCAGAGTCAATGCGGTCTGTTACATATAAAGGCATCGATGAGTGCATACACACACACACACCACACACACACACACAACACACATATTATATATATATATATATATATATATATATATATATATATATTATATATATATATATATATATATATAATATAATATATATATGAATATTATTAAAATGCCTAAAATGATTTTAAAAGCGTTCAACCCCTTGGGGAGCAACATTTGTTTAAAATCAAGTATTAATATGGAATATTTAAAATCTACAATATTGTTTCGAGCTCTTGCTCTCGTCAGGATGATGTTTGAGTCACCCACCCAACAATCCAAGAACCATTGAAAACAAGAAAAAAGAACTATGCAAAATCTTCCAAAATCATAACTTAAAAATCACCATTGAAGCAAACAAAAAGGTGGTAAACTACTTAGACATAAGAAAAAGAAACACCCGAAGGTGCTGGGGAGGACCCAGAGAAGCACTGTCTTCGCCTGCCTTTAGAGCAGTCCTGTACCACCCTTGGAGGCCCGCGCTGTGTTGACGATGGGTACAGGCACGCACAGGACACTCCATTAAGATATCAAGGGACATAACTGCTCCTGAACAGAGGTAAATTAGACTACAGGATGCAGCTCATAACAGCCTTAAAGTAGCATCCCATGGGTGTACCAGCCCGTATTTCATGACTGCAGAGCCCACCGGCGAAAAACACCACCCTCCAGCTGCCGAGCACACCCACAGACCCAACCACCCCTGCCACGGACAGATGAAGACAGTGCCACTCAGACACAGCCAAGCTTTCGCCATACGGTCTTATGTGCCCTCAAGAGAGAATCCAAAGTTGTAGTCTTTCCCACTGTCAACAGGACTTTCCCTGTGGTCAGTGGGTCTTTCCTCACCGTCACTGGACCTTTCTCCAGGGTCAGCCTAGTTAAGGCAAAGAAGAAAAAGAAACACCGAAGGTGCTGGGAGGACCCAGAGAAGCACTGTCTTCGCCTGCCTTAGAGCAGTCCTGTACCACCCTTGGAGGCCTGCGCTGTGTTGACGATGGGTACAGGCATGCACAGGACACTCCATTAAGATATCAAGGGACATAACTGCTCCTGAACAGAGGTAAATTAGACTACAGGATGCAGCTCATAACAGCCTTAAAGTAGCATCCCAATGGTGTACCAGCCCGTATTTCATGACTGCAGAGCCCACCGGCGAAAAATACCACCCTCCAGCTGCCGAGCACACCCCACAGACCCAACCACCCCTGCCCACGGACAGATGAAGACAGTGCCACTCCAGACACAGCCAAGCTTT
Source organism: Conus ventricosus (assembly GCA_018398815.1). Classification (NCBI taxonomy): domain Eukaryota; kingdom Metazoa; phylum Mollusca; class Gastropoda; order Neogastropoda; family Conidae; genus Conus; species Conus ventricosus. The sequence continues at coordinate 19,625,458 of CM031627.1, forward strand.
CGCCATACGGTCTTATGTGCCCTCAAGAGAGAATCCAAAGTTGTAGTCTTTCCCACTGTCAACAGGACTTTCCCTGTGGTCATAACACTTGACCTCAACAACCACATATATAAACCATATAAGAAACCTAATGACACACCTATCTAGTAAACATCAAAAGTAATCATCCACCATCTGTACTACCCAATTGCACAAACAAGAGACTATCCAACCTGTCATGCAATGAAAGGGTACTCAACAACGCAGCAGTATAATACCAAGAAGCCCTGCAAAAAAGTGGTTATAACTACAAACTACAATACAACCCTGATAACAACATGAACAAAAGCAAGAAAAACAGGAAAAGGAAAATCATATGTATAACCCCACATACGACGGGAAACTTGAAACAAACATAGAGAAAGAATTCTTTAAAATCTTTACAACATCGTTCCCAAAAGAACACAAACTGTCTAAAATATCAACACAAACACCGTCAAACTATCATATTCATGTATGCCCCAACCTTAAAAACCCAAGTTGATGCATCCCAACAAAATGAAAAACCTGAATCATCAACAAAGATCTTGCAATTGCATCAAAAAAGAGCAGTGCCCCTTAAGCAATAAATGCCTCTTCAACAATATTGTATACCAAGCTACTGTGACATCAGAAAATGAAAAAGAAACATACATAGGGATTACTGAAAACCACTTCAAAACCAGATATGCAAACCACAAACTGTCATTCAATAAAGAAAAATACAAAAACCAAACAGAACTGAGCAAATACATTTGGAAATTTAAAAAATGCAAAAATAAACTATAACATAACCTGGAAAATCATAAAAAGGGCATCATCATACAGTAATATTTCAAAAGATGCAACTTATGTTTAACTGAAAAATGGCTAATACTATGTAAACCACACTTAGCAACTTTAAACACGAAAACAGAAATAGTAAACAACTGCAGGCACAAATGGAAATCGGTGTTAGTGAACACACCCCAAACAACTACCTGAACCCCCCAAAAAAAAACAAACAAACAAACAAAAAAAAAAACAAAAAAAAAAACACGTACAATTAACCCGCACGTGTAAACAGTGACAATTGGGCCCCACACGCTATAAAACACCGGCGGTGGTGACCCAAACATCATCCTGACGAGAGCACGAGCTCGAAACAATATTGTAGATTTTAATATTCCATTTTAATACTTGATTTTAAACACACACACACACACACACACACACACACACACACACACACACACACACACACACGCACACACACACGCACACGCACGCACACGCACGCACACGCACGCACACGCACCACGCACCACAGCACGCACGCACCACACACACACACACACACACACACACACAAATTCAATGGACATCATGAAATAGCCATGGACTCTTTCCTGTATCTGAGAAGTATGTGAAACGACCTTGCCAGTCGCCATTACACACACATATTCCATTTATGATGCATAATTCAAACTTTGTACACATCGTTGTCTACGGAGCATCTGCTGCCATAGCATGCAGAACTTTTGATTTAAGATTAATTAGCATACATTTCAACAGATATACCTGGGCCAAGATTACCAGTTCCACCATTCAAGTCTGCACTTAGTAACAGATACACATCAGGGAATTGTAAAATCGTACCAGCAATAGTGTTTTCAAGCATACTAATGCCATTGTCAATTCCAAAGAAAGAATAAAAAGGAGAATTCTCTGGTGGTACATAAGTACAAATGTGCGTGGCATCGTTTGGCAAACCTACAACGCGCTTTGATATAAGAAATATCATAGTGTTACTGCAATTGTCATATCTTTCTTTTACATACTTTAGTAAATCCTGAATATATATATATATATATATAATATATAAAAACCCTCCCTGGCACTCTACCTTGTGTTGTAAATTGAATTGCTGATTTACAGAAGACTGTGATTACTAAAAATAGTAGAGTGAAAGTTATCACTAAAGTTTCGACGAAGCATATAAAATCAAATGACAAAGCGTAACTGAAGAAATCTGATCTTTTAACTTTGACAGGATTCCAATGTTAAAAAAATGCGCCACCCTTAATACAATATGAACAATTCACTTCACGCTCACATTCACTCGCACATTGCATTTTTTCTGTGTTTTGTTTCTGTAAATAAATGACTTTCATTGCCAAAACATGAATCATCAACCCGAGAATTTATACTTTTTTCAGAAAGGAATGACAAATATAGATTTGTTTTTATTGCATTCATTTTCATCATCAATGTTACCGCGGAAATCTTTTGAGCTGTCACCAAGTGGCAAGGCTGACGCTGTCACTGACTTACTAAAGGACACAGGTGAAAAATCACGGTTTTCATGAACACCGCCATCAAACGGCAGTGACAGTGCGCCAGCAGCGGCACTCGCTGTGTAACGACCCAGTGATTCATATGCATTTGCTCATGAAAGCGAGGGGGCAGAATTTAAGCAAAACAGTGATTGGAATTTGCCTGTTCCTGATGAAGCATATGAAAAAAAAGATTCTTCCTGAGCCGATTTATGGTATAAATGTTGTTGTTTTTTAAATGAGGCCGACCGGATTGTTATGTCATTGGTTTAAGCTTTTGATTTGAATCATACAAAATTTCTTTCCATCTATGATTAAGTAGTCAAATACCATTGCTACTCTTTTGTCCTCTTTTCTGGCGTTCTTTAAGTGTGGAAACAGATTTCTCTTTATCACCCTTACACGTGGAGAAATATCTTTACCTATGAAATCCTGCTCCCCCATATATTAGGTCTTGCACTGAGTACAGTTTCTTAATCCTTACAAAATGTTCATCGTCCTAAAATAAGAGAGTCCTGGTTCCAATTCAAACTATGAAGCTGGTCAAATTAAATGTCCTGGGACAGCTCTAAATTGTCAGTCAAAGATCCTTAATCAGTCCATTGCACTGTTCTCTGTCTTCATTTTCACGTCCCGGAATCCTGTAAAAGGTGATGTTGCTCCTTTTAGAACGTCCCTCTAGATCGTCCACTTTACCGTTCAGGGTTTCCAGCCGCAAACACAGTTTGATTTTCGTCTTTCAAAAGTCTGTTTTCGAGTTTTAGTTCTTTTACTTCATCTCTTAAGGAAGCCACACCGTCATGTTGTCATGCACGCATGTCCTTCACATCTTTCTTCAAACCATCAAACAAACAGCTTAAGTCATGAAGAAAGGCCGAGATTTCTTTCATCGTTGTTTAAACGTCGCAGAGGGGGTAGATGACGATCCAGCAGAACCACCGCTTGCGGATGCTAGTCGCGTCTGTCTCAGGGTCTCTGTCTTCCCAGCAGGTGCAGGTCCAGGACTCACCTCTTCATCACCACAACGATGCAGAAAAACTCCGAGGTACAAAGAGCCAGGAGCAATCCTACTGTGATACAATCTTGCAACCTTGACAGATTCAATGTCCGAACTATCGCCGAGTTCCTCTGCATCACACGACACCACATGAAAGAAATAAACA
>CM031627.1:19633953-19636453 GCA_018398815.1 Conus ventricosus
AATACATCTTTCGACTGCGACATCATGTATATCCGGCTTTGTGAATCAGTGAAAGACCGCACGCCTCTAAATAAGCCGGGACGAGAGCTAAAGGCACAGTTGCTATTTTCATCCGATAAAAAAAACAAACAAAACATTTCGTGTTTCTCAAAATGTCTTCTTTTGCTTTCTCGAGAGACGCACTGTTCTTCAGTTTCACACAATGTAGATGTGCGAAACAATTCGTTCACAATTTTCTTGTGCCTGAAATGTTACCTGGTATTGCTCCATCAGTGGGTACGATTACCGTTTGGCACCACAGGCGTCTCGGACATGCTTGTCAGCTTCTCCTTATCACCAGCACGAAAGAAAGGGTTCTCGCTGTGGATATATGTCATGGGCCATACGGGGAGGTTGATGAAAGAAAAGGTCAAACCCTGTACTAAAGAGACCGTGAAAAACGAGGAGATCCAGAAAATTGCCCCAAGGAGCTAGCTCATTTGACTGCGCCAAAGGATCTGTGCTGGTAAAGGAGGTGTGTTGCCTGAATATTTTTCTTCTCGGCTGTACGGCCGTACAAAGCAAAAGCTCGATCGAGAACAACTATATTTAAAATGGACAGGGTCTTAAAACACAGAATAAATGCTTTATAACCGTCACACAAACACAGACTGCATAGATACCAGAGAGTTCTTGTTGAATATCCAAAGTTAACCCCGAGCCAGACAGATTGGCATTAGCAGAGTGTAATGTAGTTACGTTCCTTTTAAAAGTAAATAATATCGATTTATCTGCAACTTTAGAATTTTGAGGGTTGACTGCCAGAACCCAGTATCACATATATATATATAAAAGAGCCACAGCTATATAAACATCGGCGGTGGCAAACCAAAAACCATCTGATGACAGCGCAACGCGCTCGAAACAAATTTGTAGATTCTATTTTAAAAAACCTATTTTAACATATATATATATATTATATATATATATATATATATAATATATATATATATATATATATATATAATATAAGGGAGATATTGGGTTCTGGCAGTCAGCCTCGATTGGAAAGATGTCCATCAATTCCAGTATCTAATGGCTTGATAATATGGATCATACATGCTGCTGTCAGAAAAATGTCAGTATTCAATGATAAAGGAAACAAAATGATTTCTCAATCACAGCATCACCATGGGATCAGTCCATTCTTGGAATTATGGTGTCATGGCGGTCCCTGGTCCTAAGAACATGTCTGACGTCATCAGTGCACACGGGAGTGGCTCTGTGGTCTAACTCGTGATTTGCAGAGCTGCAAGCAGACAGGACACTGGAAGTCTGCTGTTGATCCTGTGGTGGTCTCTGCTTGGTGGTGACTATATCTGGCTGCTCGGGCTTTGAGACAGCAGGCCAGAGTGTTGTCTTTTGCTGCTGTCATTAGATCAGCAGGTAGATGCTGCACCACTGGAGACTATCTTTAGCGGTCTTTGTAGCGTTTTGATTGGGCGGCCTCTCTTTCTTTGGCTTAGCTCTTCAAACTTCACCTGCTTTAGAAATTCAGTGGTCCTCAATTCTTATGAGGGTATCAGACCAATGGAGCTGTAACTTGACATTCGCCTCGGTAGAGACGGACCTGGCATTGTCAAGGATTTAAACGTAGGTCACCTCGTCTTACCACCGGATGCAAACGATGGGACATACGACCTGTTGGTGGAAATGTTCCAGCAGTTCTGTTGAACATCCATGTTTTTCAGCTGCATAGAAGTGCTGGAAGAAGAACAACATTTTACACTTTTAGTTTGGTGCTCACGGTGACACAATGGTGATTAAGCATCATGCTGTGAAGTCGTCCAGTGCTCGACCTGCTTTGCTGATTCTTGCTGCTATTTCCTTGTCCAGAGAGTCATCATTTGAAGTTACGCTACTCAAATATTTGAAGTGGCAATCATGTTTCAATTAAGTGTAATATATTGTTAATTTCGCCTGTGGTGAACCTGAGCTGGATGCAGGCAGAAAAAGCACCACAGTTTTCTCAGGCTGATTATGAGACTGAATTGCTATGAAGCCTGGGAGAACTTGGCGAATTGTCTGCAGGTCGTTCGATTTGTGAATCATCAGAGTACATTCAACTGCAAATACTGTTTCTTGGATGAGCTGTGTATTCATGTGTTTTTTGTTGTTGTTGTTGTTGTTGTTGTTGTTGTGTCTTTGCTCCCAGTCTGGGAAGATCGAAGATGGAACCATCATAGCGATTAATGCAAGTAAACGCCATCTTCCCGATGTTGGATCGCTTGTCTGAGGCAAATGTGAAGAAACGTTTGAACAGGACTGGTGCCAGGACGCAGCCCTGGTTAACACCTTTTGAAGTTTTGCAACGGCTTCTGACTAATCTCCGTCAACTAGCATTACCCCACCGTACGTTCATGAAAATCTGATGATTTAGACGAACTTGCGTGGATACCTACGGGTAACACTGGCCAAACCGCCTCTCTGATGACAGTGTTGAATGCTTTGATGCAATCAA
>CM031627.1:19641453-19673953 GCA_018398815.1 Conus ventricosus
ATGCTGCGGATCTTTAGGGGACAGTCAGGTCGTTCCATGATCTGCCACATTCCTTTTCTGCTCACAGTGTCGAACGCGCTTTGGTTAGGTCAACGAACGTTACATCATCATCATCGTCTTCATCATCTTCATCGCCATCGTCATCCTCCTCCTCATCATCATCATGATGATAAGATAGTATTTTTAACCTTTCCCGTACTCCGTGGGTGTGAAATCACCCAGACACGTGTTTTTTGCTCTGTAACTCTAGTAATTTTGAAGCCACTTCCACTTAATTTCATGACTTTGTCCCTAATATATTATACTACATATCAACTGAAAATTATTTTGTTTTATACATAAACAAAGAAATAATTAAACAATTAATGTCCCAGTACGTCGTGGGTGTGAGAACACCCATACTACCAAAGAATAAACTTGCACGCCGTACGCCGTGGGTGTGGGGCCACCCATACTTACAAAGCTTGCGCGCCACACGCTATGGATGTGACGTCACGCGTACTTGCTACAGAGAGATAAGAGTCGCGTTGGTAAGAAATTCCTTGCGGCTTTCTTCCTGAGCGGGGCGCGTACTGCCAAGTGTGGGCAATGTACGTCATAATGAAAATGATGCAAAGTGACATTACGTATTTTAAAAAAAAAAAACACAAAAAAAACACGTAGGCCTTGGTATGTTGCACATTCTAGGAAACGTCATACTGACAGAGGATCAAGTATTTCTAATGTTTTACCAATGCACACACACACACGCGCGGGGCCCGTGCGCGTGTACTATATAGCATAGCTCACACACACACACCACACATATATATATATATATAATATATATATTTATATTTTATATATTATTATAATATATATATATATCTTTCCATGCATGCACACACACACACACACACACACACACACACACACACACACAACACACACAACATTTCTCTCTCTCTCTCTCTCTCTCTCTGTTTCTCTTTCTCTCTCGCACAAACATGCAATAATGCTCACATGCACACATAGATAAACGCACATTCATGCGGCCGCCTGTGCACAGTTATTCACCGAGAAACAACAACAACGAACAACCGTTTGACGCAAGTAGCAAGACTCTCATCTCATAGAAGTCAAATTTGCATGACGTACGGCAAGGTCTTACTTCCTCGAGAAAAACCATGGGTTACTGTACACCCACGGCGTACGGCGAGGGGTTAGTTCCTACACAAAAACCATGGGTTACTGTACACCCACGGCGTACCGCGAGGGGTTAGCTCCTATACAAAAACCATGGGTTACTGTACACCCACGGCGTACGGCGAGGGGTTATTCCTTCTTAGAAAGCATGGGTTTCTGCACACCCACGAAGTACAGCGCGCAAAATTTTAGGCGACGTACGGGAAAGGTTAAAGTGTCTTGCCAAAGGTTCTAGCCGCCGACAATCCACACTTTCGTGTACACAACGGGCTGCCTACCTGGGTAGTACCAACAGAACAGCTGCCTGCTGGTGCTTCATCAAGTCATTTCAACGTGTCATCTCGTCAATATTGTTCACTCGGTTTCCTTACTTCATTCATTCATTTCTTTTCACTCAAGGTGCATGCTATGTGGCAACGTGTCATCCATACCAACAGCCAAACTGGCCTCTCTTCCGAAAGTTGGTGATGGGATTTTACGTGTGTGCAAGATGCTATGCACGCGTTCACACACGGAACCTCGGTTAATAGTCTCATTCGAATGATCTTTTGGGAAATGGAGTCAGAACCAATATTAACTCCGAGGGAGAAATCTTTCTGTACCGAAACAGCCTGCAGAGATTCGAACCCACAACCAAGACTCACCAAGATAATGAGTGCGGTGTTCCACCAACTGAGCTATGCAGGCCCCCAAACATAGTCCTTTGTTTTGTTCTTGGCATTTCTCCTGTTTTTGCTTGAGAACAAATGCTACGTCTGTGGTGCTCTGTTTGGCTCTGAAGCCACACTGGCTCTCTGGAGGTGTCTTTAATGATGATGGCGACCATTTCATTCAGTAATATCCTTATAAGATTTTTCCTGTAATGGAGAGCAGAGTAAATCCCTGGTAGTAGGAGCAGTCTGACTTTTCCATTTCTTCTTGTACAGGGTGATCCTGTAGATCCTGTGGTTGTGTGCCTTCTTGTACAGGGTGATCCTGTAGATCCTGTGGTAGTGTGCCTTCTTGTACAGGGTGATCCTGTAGATCCTGTGGTAGTGTGCCTTCTTGTACAGGGTGATCCTGTAGATCCTGTGGTAGTGTGCCTTCTTGTACAGGGTGATCCTGTAGATCCTGTGGTAGTGTGCCTTCTTGTACAGGGTGATCCTGTAGATCCTGTGGTAGTGTGCCCTGTTCCAAGCAACAGACGAAGAGCTCATGGAGTTTTGCATGTAACGCTGGGCTTCCATCCTATCAAACTCCTGCTGGAATTCCATCGAATTCTGCAGCCTTACCATTTTTTCTACTGCTCTCTTTGATGATGGGCATCTCGTCCAGTTCAGCGCTTACTGGCTGTTGGGGGATGCGGAGAATTGCCGACTCGTGGACCGAGTGGCTGGGGCTAAAGAGAGCCTGAAAGTGCTCCAAACAGCGTAGGGTCGACGCTTTGTTGAAAAGCACCTCGTTATTTGAGCCGCACAGGGGAATCTGGACTTTATATGTTGGACTGTACACCGCCTTCAAGATTTCATCAACCCCCCTGAGGTCACTGGTGTCTGCACACAGCTGTTTTCTCTGTGAGGTTGATCCACCTCTCATGTGGAGCTCCTGAAGCTTGTGCTGCATACTTGACAGAAGGCAACTTTCCTCTCTGGGCAAGATGGCTGAGCTGTGTTTCTAGTGAGCGGATGTCTTCTTCACTAGCAGTTCTTGAATTTTCTTGTTTTCGTCGAACCAGACGTTGTTCTTCCTTGTAGTGAAGCCAAGGACTTCTTCAGATGTCAGCAGAATGGCAGCTTCCAGTTGCTTCCAAAGCGTTTCAGGAGGGGGATCTGTAGTGTCTGGCTATTTCAAGCCTTGACTGTATGTCAGCTTCGAAGTCTGCTTTCATTTCAGCACACTGGAATCTGTCATCCTTAAGCTTTTTCCAGGGGCCCCTCTTTTCTGTATGTCACACCAGCAGTCTAGCTCAGATTATTTAGGGGTTCTAGCTGGTGTAACACTAACTTCAATTAAGTTTGCTTGCCTCAACCTGGCAGTTGTTCTAATATCCAACTCTTTGCCACATCAACCAATACCACACAGCCCATCTAACAAATAATACAACAAATAGAACAAAACCGAACAAAATAGACCATTCCAATTAACATTTCAACAATCTTTTCATTATTTTCAAATGACTTCTTTTCTTTAAATTTCTTTTTAAAATTACAACTACCTTCACACACACACACACACACCCCAACTCTATATGTGACCTTCCACCACAAAACCAGTCTTAACTCGATTTTTGAAAGTTCTGAGATATACATATATTTACATCTACAGAGTTTTCTGATTAATCTGATATAAACATTAACGATATAGGGCAAAAAATAAGAAAGTTATGGTCATTTGAAGTGGGTTACTGTGCCAACAGCCATTTTGAGAAAACGGGTTCTAAAATTTTTGCTATCATCTCCAGCATATTTTCCTTACCAACGGCATCTTACTTTTTACCATACTTATTTTTAGATGACACACAGAGAAACCAGGAGAGCGTCACACACGCTTTCGAACGGTATATAACACGATGGGGTTCTGTAAGGGTTGTGTTAAGTTTTAGGCGAGTGAAAATGGGTCATTTTGCGTTAAAAGAAGTTTATTTTGATTTGAGGTTAGGCTTTTAAATCTCAATTTTAACTAATGTATTGCTTGTTTTGGAGCAAATGGACAGTGCCACGTGAACGTTTAGGGTGTAAGGAACACATTTCTGCAAAAAAAGTCAAAATGCCCCAGGTAGACCCTCACCAGCTATTTTCAGCTGTAGCCGTGAAGGAGGCCGCGCGGGTTTAGACTGGTTTCGTGGTGGCGGGTCACATATTCTAACGATAAATCACCCCAGTGTCTTTTCTTTATTTTCAAGTCCAACAGACAACCTAGTTCAGAGCCCCTGTTTTAGGCTCGGTCCTCCCTCCAAGTCTCGCTGGATCTGGACAAGAGTATTCTGGTTTACCCCTCTTGTCACAGAATTCTCGTCCTTTCTTCAAACACACAAGCTGCCCCCCCCCCCCCCCCCACCCCCCTATGCAAAATCTCATAATGAGACATGGCCAACAAACATTTTTCCTACATCACAAATCCACCCTAACCAATAGCAACTAAAATATTTATAACTAACTACACAACACCAACATAAATTCAACAACTAAAATAATCTAAAACAGTCATTCACTAACCACAAACTAGAAATTTACAGTCATTAAAAAAAAAAAAAATCTGTTCAATCAATAATCAACAATCGCGCTGACAACGTAGAGGATTTGATCAAGGGAGATAAACGCCACGCAAAAACCCTCCAGCCCAAGAAGAGTTGCTTCCCGTAGACCATTCCCTCCGTGTAGTTTGGGTGGAAGTTTTGATGGAAAGTGGGCGACATGTCAGGGGGGGTAAAGGAGAACCGAACTTGAAATGTTGATACAAAGTGGACGACCTGCCAGTAAGGTAAAGGGGAAATAAATCGAAAGTGTTTGTAGAAATTGGGAGACATGTCAGTGTGGTAAAAGGGAACTGAAACCAAAGTATCGGTAGAATATGGGTAACATGTCAGTGAGGTAGTGGGGAGCGAAAAGCAAAATGTTGTTAGAAAGTGGGCGACATGTCGGTGAGGTAAAAGGCAACTGAGCCCAGCGTGTTAGTAAAAAATAGGCGACCTGTCAGTGAGCTAAAGGGGAACAGAAACCAAAGTATTGTTAGAAAATGGGCGACCTGTCAGTGACGTAAAGGAGAACTGAACCCAAATTATTGTTAGAAAATGGACGACCTGTCAGTGACGTAAAGGAGAATTGAACCCAAAGTACTGCTAGAAAATGGACGACCTGTCAGTGACGTAGAGGGGAACTGAAATCACAGAATTGATAGAAAGAGGGTGACCTGTCAGTGAGGTTAAGGATTAAGCTTGACACTGAAATAGTGGTAAAAATGAGCTACTTGTTTGTGAAGTATAGTGGAAATGATACCGCGATATTGGTAGAAAGTGGGTGACTTCTCAGTGAAGTCTAGGACACCGAGATCAGAATATTGGCAAAAAATGGGCCACATGTACATAAATCAATGGGTACTGATTCCGAAGTATTGGTAAAAATGGGCAACATGTTAATTAAAGCAATGGGGAACTGATATCAAATTATTGGTAAAATAGGCCACCTGATATTACAGGAATGGGGAACTGATATCGAAGTATTGGTAATAATGGGCCACCTGTAAATAAAGCGATGGGGGACTGATAGCGAAGTGTTGGTAAAAATGGGCAACCTGTTATTATATCAAGAGGGAACTGATATCAGTTAATGTTGGAAATGAACCACCCGTTAGCGCAGTATTGGTAAAAATGATGCAGAGGTAGTTGGAAGGCACTGGGAAACATTCCGTCATCGTTTGTTTTTATCATAGAAGTACGAGTGACAGTGCTATGTTGACTGATGTGTGTGCTGACTGCGCCTGCCGTCATGTTTTATGATCGAAAATGTGAGCGTCCCAAAACTTTTAACCTTTTCTTTCCATCGTTCATTGATGATTTTTTTCCCCTCTCCTATCTGCTGTGCCACCTGAGGGCATTGCACCCATGCTGTTCATTCCGAGCCCACCCCTCCCCCAAGCCCCCGTCCACAGCTACAGCCTGGCCCGGCCCGCCGAAGCCCCGACACCAACAATCCATTGGAAGCAGTCAATGTCGTCAAGTCGTAAAGAGGCAACCCACTGCATGAGACACTGCATTGCTGCCGAGTCACTTCGGTGGTGTTCAGTGGCGCCTGTTTTTTTGATCCAGTATGCGCGGATCGCCACCTGTTAGGCCCCCTACTGGCGAAAATAATTGCTTAGTCCCGAAGCCGTCGTGAGCTCTCTCTCTCTCTCTCTCTCTCTCTCTCTCTCTCTCTCTCTCTCTCTCTCTCTCTCTCTCTCTCTCTCTCTCTCTTAGGAGGGCGCCACCACGTCCGTTCAACGACAGCCCCCATAAATTTGCCGATATGGGTGACCCCGACGGAATCAAACTAAGGCCATGGACGTGGAGAAGATATGAAAACTAAGGTCACCATGAGAGCAGAGTATGAAGGGCCACTTACCTTGAAACTTTATTTTTTTAATGCTGATCAAAGAGAACGAAGATGATGAAGATGGTGCTAAGTATATCTATTCCGGTCTGGGAATGCATGACAGGCTATACTCCACGTTTACTTTTATAAGATATCCTGGCGTCGACCAGGCCTGAGAGATACAGACACCAGCAGTGTTGGCCAGGATATTTGAGCAACGCTTTCAAAGACGCATCGATTAGTAAGTAAATGAAACTCGACTGTGTGGTCCCAATCTTCCCAACCCAGCCCGTAGGAAACTCAACTCTGGGCAGGAGGCGGTCGGAGCAGAAAAATCCCACGTGGCTCTGATGGGAATCGAACCCACGACCTTCGGCTGGTCCATTGTTCAACATTTATATTGGTTGTTCTGTCACCTCAGTCATGGCATGTTCTAAATGTCTGATCAACTGCCTGACACTGGTCAGTCCACAGATGCGATTTTGGTTGCAAATAAAAGGATGTGCATAAGTCTGCAAGGGAGGTAATCTGTGTCAGAGCTCGCATTCAAGGAGAGTGACCGTACCCTCCGCACCTCACGTTTATGGCACATATCTCTCTGGGAGACGCGCCTAAAGCAGTTCAGCCCTATCAACCAACCAAGCAGAGAGAAAAAAGCTAAGTGAACGGTGAGCCTCCAAGACCGACGGTCTATACTCCAATCCTTATCCTGGCGTGCGCATCAAATCAAAAGTCGGTCTTGGGTTATAAACTAAGACAGGATGATTCTTGTTTGTAATGGAAAAAACATGCGTTATATTGCCTTGATCTTCTTCGTCGTCTTCTTCTTTTGTTTGGTAGACGACACCACGCAGATCAAATTTTAACAGACCTATAAAAAAAATAATAATATAAAAAAGACACGAACAAAAAAGAAGAAAGAAAGAAAGACAGACAGAAAGAAGAAGAAGAAGAAGAAGAAGAAGAAGAAGAAGAAGAAGAAGAATATTGATTGATTCATTGATTCTTTACCCATTAAAGATTCAATCAATCAATCAATTAACCAATCTCTCTTCTTCTTTCTTTCTTTCTTTTCTTTCTTTTTTTTTGTTTTGTTTTTGAATAGGTCTGCTAAAATTTGAACTGGGTGGTGTCGTTTTAATGTCGGCCCTCTGTTTTTCCACCTTTCATATCGTGTCTATCACATGTGAATGAAGAAAGCAAAGTTGCCTCCGCTATGTCTTTCTTTGTTTCCATGCACATTGGTAAGTGTGTACGGACGCGCGCACGTGTGTGTGTATGTGTGTGTGCGAGTGTGTGTGTGTGTGTGTGTGTGTGTGTGTTGTGTGTGTTTCTCTTACAGTTGGGGGCTTCACACATTGTAAAATACGTCATGCCTAAACTGACACGTCGCTATGAGGACGGCTTCATCGGGTACGACACCGCTTACCTGACGCCACGAACCTCTCTCCGCACGGGCGACAGGGCAGAGGGCTCGCGGAAGACCGTGACGTACCCATCCTACGTGCAGCTGCTCATCTCGTCGCTGAATCCCAGGCTGCCTGCAAAATTCTGGACCTTCAGGTGAATTGCATTTTACTTCCTAAAAAAAAATAAAAATAAAAAAATAAAAAAATAAAAATAAAAAAAACCCAGTGACACGAGCGCATGCACTTTCGTGCATTCACCTCATCGTGCTATTTCTCACACACAACATACACAGACGCACCCACGCACGCACACACGAATCGCGCGCGCGCACGCACACACACACAAACACACACACACACACACACACACCACACACACACACACGCACGCATACACGCGTGCACACACACATACACACACGCACACGCGGGCGCGGGAGAGAGAGAGAGAGAGAGAGAGAGAGAGAGAGAGAGAGGAGAGAGAATTTATTGACAATGGTGAACTTGAGTTCCATACCAAGGGTGTAATTAACACACAGAGAGAGAGAGAGAGAGAGAGAGAGAGAGAGAGAGAGAAGAGAGAGAGAGAGAGAGAGAGAGACTGACAGAACTTTATTTCCATTAAAAAAAAATGTCCTGTTGGCAAGAGGGTATCATGAGTCATATCCAGCGACAACTGTGCACACCAGCGACTGAAAAGGAAACAAGTGCATAGGACTTTCCTTGTGATGTTACAAACTCTCCATACGTATAACTTACAAAAAAAGGAACAACGAATCAAGCACCCATCCATCCACACGACCCCCCCCCCCCTCCCCTCCACATACACACACGCGTGCACGTGCGCGCACGCATACAATATACTATTAACATAGACTATCAGGTTACAGTAAGTGATAATACTGAGCAAAGGCACTTTTAAACAAGTGATTATCTTTTTCATTCGTTATATTCTTTTTACGAAAAGTGCTAGCTTCTGCGATATACTTCGCAAATTACATTATAGTGTTTTCGTTTCCACTTGATAACATCGCTATTAGAGAACGTATAAATGCCGATTTTACCCCAATTTTCACCTCAACCATTTTTTTGGGGCGAAAGTCCCCTAGAATCGCATTTTCCCTGTTCTCTGACAAGTAAGACTTCAATAACCAAAAAATAACGATTATCTACAAACAGACTACTGTGTAGGGTTATCCGTTTTAATACTAATTTACAAAACTTTTCAGATTTTAGTTTTTGTTTAATCCTATGTTTTTCTTGATCGTTTTCAATACATCATTTTCGCGCAAACATTCTTCAAATGAGTCTCTGTCTTTCATGTGAAATAACACTACAGTTTTTAACTGTTTCTAAAGTTTTTTTTAAAACTGAGTTATATTTCTGGCATAAAATCCACACATTATCCCATCATGTCTTCCGCTGAAAGCCAGCTTTGACAAAGTGTTTCTTTTTTTAACTATATTTTTTTTGCCGAACATTTCATCTATAATAAGAGTGTTTTGCGTTCCTTCAAACACTTTTTTAAAGTATTCTAAACACTCACTCAGTTTAGTGCTAGGGTTAACTAAATATACGTCATTGTCTGTGCCATATAAACATTCTATTATGATTGCTTTGTTCCTTTTAAGTTTTGGGGACAGAAATCACAATATGATTAAAAATTTTTATAGCGATAAAACTGTTTGTAATAAGTCTAGGACAAATATTGTTTTTCCACAACCAGTCTCCCCACAAATCATTGAACAATGAGGGGTTTTTATCATAAAGTTTAACTGCTCATTAGTTTTAAGCAGAATTTAATTAATCCAGTTATTATTTTTATCATACTCTCTGTCAAAACTTGTTCATTTTAAAAATAAAACCCTACGAGGCCTAAATGTGTAAAATTAATCCAATTCAGTTCTGTAAGATTGTTTTTATTTAAGTCAACATTGATTTTGTTGCTTGTTGTTATAATCTTAATATCCTCCCCATTGTGAAGAACGACGACAAAAAAGTTAAGGCTTTTTAACGTCTAAGTTTTGCCACTAATATTAATTCCTTTTATAAGGACTCACTAACGCCCACAACCCATCCCTCTCCAATCTTTAAAGACAGAAATTTCAAATATCATTGTAAAACTTTGTCCCTATTTTCTGCTTGGAAAGAACTGTAATTTTGTAGAAGCTTTTTTTACAACTGTTTTTTTTCTGTGGAGGATGTACTTTTTTTTTCCCATACGGCGTTATTTCAATTTCTTTCCGGCTATTGTCGTCTGGCATAAGACTTACATGTAAAGGGCCAGAGTTGAATGCTTTTCTGAAACTTTTTGACGGCTATAATATGGTAAATGGGCTTATGAATTCAAATTTTATTTCCCTTTCTAAATTGGTTCTAAGTGCCATTTGAGGTCAGGTTTTCAAAACTATTTTATATTCATACTGGCCAAATTATTTGCCTCTAGATTGCGTAGTTGCTCTAGTTTAGGAAACCTTTTGTTGTCGTCAACCTCTTTGCGTTTATAATCCCCATCTTTAGTGTACTCAAAACCATACAAAGGGTGCCTATCTACCATTCTGTTCAAAGTCCGCAACATCTGCAAGGTCTTTTAATTCTAAGGTTATACACCTCACAGGAGCTAATGTAACTCTGATTCTTCTGGCCCAGCGCATGTTTTAGTACAACGTATTATTTATTTCCAAAACAATGTGCAGGTTATCACATTTCACGACTTTCCCCACTTTGTCTTTGATTTTTATATTAAATGATCCGCCCCTCCAAAAAATAATCTTTTAAACTGTAAATTAGGGAATTGTATAATTTCAAAATCGCAATATGCGCTTTCCCTGATGGAAGAGCTTTTAAAAACAGTGAGGGCTTCCATCATATAAGTTTTCATCATTGCTCAGTCATCCAAATAAACATAGAGTAATGAATGTAATGCAAGACAAGCGGATTTTCCCCCCTCATAAGTAGTTTCATCTGGCGCAGCACTAAAACTATAAGGGGGTAGATTGCCAGTTGTAAAGCCTGCATTTTAGCTAGCTCTCTATCAAAAAAGTAAGTACTTCTTCAGGCTTGAATGTTAACATTGTTTTTAGTTTTGCATTGTTAAGTTTGAGAGTAATTTTAAAGTTACTCATTGCTTCTTTTAGTGAGCAAAACCCGTAATAACCATCAGGTATTATTAACTGGCTAAATTTTGGTCCCTGCTTTGGTAACTTTTAGAATCTTGTTATTCTCCTTGGCTTTGCTTATATTAAACCATACGACTTTGTAGAATATTTCATGGAGTGCGACCATTTTGGTTCTGCAATCGTTTCAACAGCTGTTCAAAAAACGAAGGACGGTTTTGAGTTTTTTATTGTTACAAACATTTTTTTAAACGAAATAAAATTTGAGTGCATTCAATTATATGGCGAAAAATATTCTGTTGGGCCGCACTACAATCTTAAAAATTAGCAACTGATACTTTTGGGAAAATTGCTGTGCCCCAGACTGCCTCTTTTCAAAAAAAGGTGAGTACTCCTTTGAAGAGCTATCTTAACCCCCCTATTGAAAACGACCACATCAAGAAAGCGTGGGTTTAGCATCCGATGCAGTTTTATCAGAACCAGTTAAACTTTGCTGTGTTTTGCGCATCAACTGGGTGTGGAGTGGCGTATGCTGATCTTTTAAAAATCACCATGATCCTTTGGTGAGGTCAGTGTACAGATTTCATTTCTTTTACACCTTCAGACGTATTTTACTGAACTGCAAGCTCCATTACCAAATGACAAACCTTTTAAATCCACTCAGCAACAGAATAGACATGAAGGCTTTTGAAAGGATCTGTAACGAATTCAATATTAACTTTAAAGAAAAGGCTTTAGACAAAAGTTGGATCATAATCATGGCCTAGGCGACCTTTTTTTTGGGGCACGCACAGAAAGTATAACTATGACTGGCATCCTCCTTTCAAAACTTTCTTTTTTGGCCCAACTGTTCAGCCCGGGGTCTTTTCGCAAGAGCATAAAACAGCATGGACAACATTTATCTTAGACACTTTAAGGGCCTAACTAAAGCAGGAATAGAACGAATAACGACTCTATTCGTACTTAAGTTTGGTGTTTGCTAGGTTCGCAAGCACAGGCGAGATCGAGCATAAACTGATCCTTCTACTGGCTTTGATGCACAAAAATAATACTTAGCAAATTTTAGAGGACCCCATTAATTCTACAGTTGATTTACCTTAAAGTTTTCAAAGGTACCAACATGTTTACAATACGCAAGATCGAAAGTAGACTTTGCTGTTGGCACTGGTTATTACATGCTGCCTTCTGACCTCAGACTCCAGTAGGTACATTAATAAACTATAAATGAAATTCTTATAGCAGGAAAATAAACGGGAAGGTTGGGAAAAAACGACATAAATTCTGAGTCAGTAATATTACAAACAATAAAAGAACACCCAAGATTTAAGTCATCCAACCCCCGAAGTCCAAACCCAAAAGTCATTGAAGACTAGCAAAGCTCGCGGACTTGTTCGCGATGACCATAAATATGAAAAACAGCGCTTTTTCTTGGATTAACTGGCATAGGTTATTTGGGTCTTTATCTTACTAAATAGTAACCCAACTATTACGAGAACAAATGCCCATAAGTGCTGGCCATAAAGCCAACTACTTTGCTTGCAGTAGAAAAAAGCCAGCTGACAAAACTCCCCAATATTCCTGGTAAAGGGGCCACGGCTTACAGCTAATTTTTTTAATAAACTTGCAAGATGATCAAAGCTGTTTTTTTACCATGATTTATCAGGTGGAGGTGATGGCGTGGAGGCGCTGGACTTTGGCCTCCACCGCCGCCTGTAATAGCCAACACCAATGTACTTATTGCAAACCAAAGGCTGTTATAACGCTTGCTAATGTGACTCCCTGCTCTCTAAACAATGTTCTTATTCGTTCTGCTAGTGTCGTGTTTTCATATAAAATTTTTTCGAAGTTTCTCTTATTCTATTCACTTGAGTTCGTAATTGGTCCCGGTTAGTAGTCGTCACTTCTAGTCTTGCTGATTCTTTCTTGTTCAGATCTTTTAGTCTTTGGGCTATTCTTTCTTTAATATCAGGCCCTAAGTTGGCGTCATCAGCCTCAACGGTTTTTCTTTTTCTCTTTTTATATCCCCATCTAGTTCACCTAGTTTGCTAAATTGTTGTTAATTCGCCTTGATGGTTCTTAAAGTACGATAAAGGGCTAATAATTTCGCATAGGCAATGGGGAATCATTAATTGTTTTTAACGCTGTTTCTTCTGAAAAATGGTTTCTGCTTCTATTGTATTTATTAATTCGCCTGCTGATTGATTTAATTCTTTAAGTTCCTGTTTTGCATTTGGGTTTAAATATGTGGGAGTTCTTGCAGTGTGTTTTAAAGTTTAGAAACTGCCTCTGCCCTTAATTTTTGGCCTAACAAGGGCCAAGGCGATTTTGGTCTTTCACACTAAGTCTTTGTTAATTGACTCTTGGCTAAAACTTTGATGGGTCGGGTTTAGTTGTAAGCCGAACAAGTTGCCTTGATCGTTTTTACAAAACAAATGATCATCTTTTAATTCAAAATCTTTTGGGGGTCTATAAATTCGGAGGTTTCTTGGCCTAACTTTCGTAAAATGATTTAACCTTACTTTCTGTTAATTCATGCCACATTGAGAGCGTTGAGCGATGCTGTGTCAAAGGGATCATTTCACTCAAAGTCGTCTCCAGGATCAAAACTCATAAACTTCTTCACCTTCAATTCTTGCCATGTTTTTAAATAATTAACTTTTTATTTTGTTTTATAAAATGCGGAGCAAAACATTTTGGCTCGATTCTTAACCCGCATAGAAAACTGAAAGGAGCCTTAGGCGTGAAGGGAAATAAACGGAATATTATTGTTCCAAATAATCCATTACTATTGTGCAGATCAAATTCTTACTGTCAAATTTCCAGACTTAGGAGCGGATGAATTGATTGTGCCCGGCTCTGCGCGTCTTACTTTCAAAATAGCGCTCGATTCAACAACAGCCCCAACAGGACAGTTTTGTGCAGAATCTGGGGCGGGCAATCGTTAAGAAAATTTCTATAAAACTTGAGGGGCAAGAAATATTTTCTTTACACAATGCAGACATATTTTTAACCTATTCTGATCTATGGCTAACGGGATGAAAGGGCTGATCTTGCGTTTCAAGGAATAAAAAATAATGAAGCGCTAAAACATAGAATAGGCGCGGAGATGCTGAAGACGGCAAAAAGTATGCAGCCGTAAGTTATGCGTATGGAAATCGCTTTTCCATTCCCTTAGATTTTGAGTGTTAAAGCGCATGCGCCGTACTTTCAAGGAGCATTAAAAGACAGATTGTCATATGAACTAAATTTTAATGAAACAAACGTGTTATTAGATCATAGACACCGGGGCAAAGTACAGCATTTTTGACATCTCGTTAGAGTTTGCGTTGTTAGCAACTCTAATTTTGCAGAGCTGATTGGCACCAATTCATTCACATTTCCCAATATATTACGAAAGAGTGATTCATCATACAACATTCCCAGAAGCAGGGCAGACACTATATGGAATTTTAGTTTTAGTGTTGCGCAAGATCGCTTAAAGGTATTTTATTTTCTGTGTGAAGATGAAGAACCGTTCAAAAGGGAAGTGAAAAGTTTTTTAATCCAAAAATAACGAAAGTACAATGTTCGATTGGGGCAGTCTAACCAAATCTATGCTAGCGGGCTTAAACTTATCGCATTTTGATGAAATAAGAAAACTGTTTGGAGGTGGGAGGTGTAGAAATCCAACAGTTGACCCTTTCGTCTAAAGTTTACATCTTTACAAAGTTAGGCTTGATGATTATTTAACAAAAAAATTTCGGTTTATGGAATTTACCTAAGATCAACAGAGGAAAATCAGTTGCATGGAAGCGGGGAGAGCTGTGAAGACGTAATAAACATTCAATTTTATAAAGAAGAAGAAGCCGAATAACCCCTTAATGTACATTTGTTTTTAATATATGATGCGCAGCTGAATATTGTAAAGAACGATTAACAGATTAGTATACTAAATTATTTTTTCATTTTAAAAAAGCATGTCTGTTAACATTATCCAAATGTGCCTACAGCGCCGCCAAAAGAAGGGATAGTAGGAAACCCTAACATAAAAACCCTTTTGATTAACAAACTTACACAAATTTCAACAAAAACTAGAGCAAGACCTTTCAAAATTACAGCAAAACCAAACGAAGGTATTCTGCTGTCTTTAATGCTGTTACTATGTAATACTGAGCATCGGGCTATAAGTGCTCTATCGAGGAACGAGTGTAGGCCTTTAGCAACGGGCATAGGCGCACCCGCAGCTTTACCCCTAGGTGGTTTGTCTTTAGCTCTTGGCCTGTGTTCATTAGCTGTAAGTGCGTGGCAAAAAATTAAAAACTAAACTCCAAAGCACCAGCTATGGTTCAACTAATAAGGCTTAACTTAGTTGTTTAAACTGACAATAAATAAAGCGCTTGTTGACTCAAACATCACGGATGAAGAATTTAATCGTTTACAGGCCGATTTTGATGCTACAAAAGACAAAAGTTTGATCTTTAAAGAAAGGCGAGGACACTTTTTTCTCAACAGCCAGACGCCGAGCAAAATAAAAAAGGAATGTTAAAAAAGTAAACGAGACATTTTAAAATCTGTTCTAAACAGCTCACAGTAACAACACCAAAAGTTTTTTATACTTTAGTTTATGAGTCCAAGCACAAAAAGACCGTTGATATTGATTCTGATTAAGTATTTTTTTTTTAATTTAAATAAAATTTTGGCTTAGAAAAGAAAGACAGCATGGGTAAGATATATGAAGGACAAGACGAATTGTTTGAAGGGAATGATCGGGGAGAGAGCGTTTAATCAAGAGCCACTGAATGATATTGATTTAGAAGTTATTAATCCAGAAAACGTAAAAGGCAGTGTTGTTCATGCTATTTCTCAAGTTCCAGGCAAACTAAAAAATAGACCCGCCAGTTTAAAATAATGTTAGCTGTTTTAATCGACTATGTAACAATAAATGAAGAAAATCTAGAAGTCTGGGTCTCAACTAAACAGCAGACTTTCTTTCTCATAATGGATTAACACCCGGTTGGGCAAGACGAAATGCTTACCAGTTTGACGCTGCCGCTGAAGAAGCTAAAATGAGAGGCTCTGGTTGGTCAGAGGGCGAAGTCTTAGAGATTAGATTAAAACAGGGTAAGTATGCACCCATTGTAGGCAAGGCTTCACATTCCGCACCTCGGGAAATTGGTTTTAAGAGAGCAGTTTTAAACATAAAAATTCAGACAACAAATGTTTCATGTGGTGCGTTCTTGCAAGGCTGCATCATGTCGCGAACACGCAGAGAGAGTGACTAACTATCGGCAATAACACCAAAGATCTTAACTTCAATGGAATATCCTTTCCTGTTTGTGTAGACCAAATTTGATCAGTTTGAAGAACAAAACAACCAATAACTGTTAATGTATACACATGGGATGAGGAAACAAATTTGGTGCCCAAATTTAAAGGTGTCCAAGAACAGTCCTCCCCAAAAGGCGAACCAGCCCAAAAATCATGTGGACTTACTCCTAATGTTTTCGCCAGCAGGGCTGCCCCATTACACATTGATACGCACAATGAGCAGATTATTAGCGCATACTTCAAAGCATGAACATAAAAAAGAATTCTGTAGAAAATGTTTAACAAGAATTCCAACCGCTCAAGCCGCGCTTGAACATATAAAACATTGTAAAAGTTCTGTAGCTGTAAGACAGAACTAACTACGCCCCCGCCAGGATCTAAAGTTAGTTTTAAGAACGGAAACGGGCTGCAAAATTCCCATACGTAGTTTACGCAGACTTCGAGTCGCTTATTGTTCCTTATGAAGGGCCAGCACCACAAAAACTTCGAAAAAACAGTTTTAATGAGTAATCAACAGATTTGTTCATTTGCCTTCATTATTGTTAGGTCGATGGCGTTTATTCAGAGCCAGAATTATATAGAGGACCCGATGCTGCAGAAACATTCTTTTAAAAAGCATGCAGCAAGTGCGTAACGCCTGTTCTAATAATCTAAACTTATCTGAAATCAAAAATGGCGCCCGAAGACCAACAACAGTATGACTCAGCCAGCATTGTTGGATTTGCGGTTTTGAGCTAACGCCCAAGAGTGTAAACCCCACAGTAAGAGACCATGATTTACATTAGCGGAAAGTTCAGAGGGAGCGGCGCATAACAAATGCAATCTTCAACTAAAGTTTGATCCAAAGCATGGAAGCTGCCTGTTTCTTTCACAAATTGCGAGGTTATGACTCTCACCTTATAATGCAAGCAGTAACCAGCGCCTTCAGGGTAGCATGCATTGCACAGTCATCAGAAAAGTACATGTGTTTCACTTTAAATAAAATGTCTTTTTTACGACTCTATGCAGCACATGATGGGATCATTAGAGGCCTGGCTATGTCCTTAAAGTCCCGCCCAATAACGGAAAATATTTTTACTCACTCTTGTTAGAAAGGGTGTTTACCCTTATGAATACATTTAACAGTTGGAAGGTTTGACGAAGATACACTTCCGCCTAAAGGCGCGTTCTTTTCTAGTCTTAGAGGAAAGGACATCAGCGTTCTGATTACCGTGCTCAAGAAGCATGGCAGAAGTTAGATTGTAAAAACAATGGGAGACTATCATGACTCCTACTTTATGGCCGATACATTTTGTTGGCGGACGTCTTTGAAAATTATAGAAAGACCTGCATGAAACATTACAGTTTGGATCCTGCGGGATTTATTTCTGCGCCCGGGATGAGCTGGGACGCTTTCTTAAGTTTACTGGAGTACAGTTTGATTTATTGTCAGATTTACCAATGATTCAGATGATTGAAAAAAGGATTTGCGTGGGGGAATTAGTATGGCATCGCATCATTACTGTAAAGCAAACAACAAATACTTGGACGACTATGATCCGAGTAAAAGGGCTAACTATCTCATGTATTTAGACGCAAACAATCTGTATGGTTGGGCAATGGCGCAATCATTCCATTAGCAACTTTAAAATGTACGCAGGCGGTGATCCGAAAATATTCAAAAGGCATTAAAATGGTTGAGCAGTTTTAAAAGCCTGATCAACAGCGTGGTTTCATTCTAGAAGTTGACTTAGAATTTTCCTCATGAACTCCATGACCTGCATAATGACTATCCATTAGCAGCAGAAAGTCTAAAGATGGATCCAAGAGAACCGCATAAACTTGTGCCTAATCTTCGTGGCAAAAAAAATTATGTCTGTCATTACAGACTTCTACAATTTTATTTAAGACATGGTTTAAAGTTAACAGCTGTCCATCGTATAATTGCTTTTGATCAAGAACAGTTCATGAAACCATACATCATGAAGAACACTGATCTCAGAACTAAAAAACCCCAGATGCTTCAGAAAAAGACTTTTCAAGCTGATGAACAAAAGCTGTTTTGGAAAGATATGGAGATCCGCACAAGCGCAAAGATGTCAGGTTGGTTTCCAAGAGAGAACGAAGCAATTAAGCTGACTTCAAAACCTAATTTACAGGACTTTTTAAAAGGGTTTCATGATCAGCTTTTTGCCTAATGATGAAAAAAATGGGAAAATCAAAATTTGACAAACCTGTATTTATTGGGTTTACTGTTTTAGAATTATCAAGCTTTTGATGTTAGAGTTTCTTTATGACTACTTTAAGCCTCGTATCCCGAGTCCAGAGTATTTACACAGATACAGATAGTTTTGTTATAGATACCCCTACTGAAGACATCTATAAAGACATGGAAACCAAAGTGGCTAAAGGGCATGCGGGATGGTACGACCATCTGATTACCCTAAGATTCGCCTTTGCATTCAATTACTAATAAGAAGGTTTTAGGAAGATGAAGGATGAAATTATCGGGAAAGGGATCAAGGGTATGGGGGTTAAGATCGAAAATGTACAGTATTTCGAGCCAGGAGAAAATCATTAAGAAAGCAAAGGGAATATCTCGCAGCGTTGTGCAGTCAAACATATCACATGACAATATAAAAAAGCTTTGTTTGGCAATAAGATTTTTCATCATGACAACGTAAAACTGCGATCTAATCTACATGAGATCAACACAACAGTTGTAACAAAGAAGTCGTTAGATAGAACAAACACAAACGTTGTGTTGTTAATTCAGAGTTTCATATGCAATTGGGCACGGGAAAGAACCGAAAATTAAATTAAAGCGGAACTGTGTCTGGCGGAATTATCTGCAGTTCTTCTTTCACAAAAGATCTTTGAGGAGCTGGTTTTTTTGTTGTGTCAGTTTCTCGTAAATAATACAGGGCGGATTCATTTTTACAATTTTTTTATTTCTTTATGGGTCAACACTCCAAATTGGATCGGTTGCCCTGATGCGGTGTCCCCTTCTCCCTTCCCCCCGGTAAAAAAAGGTCCCTTTAAATTTTAAAACCAAACGGTAATAGTTTGCCGGATGAAGACTCTCTTCAACAACATTTATTGTTTTCCTTTTGATTGCTTGTATGGTTTTAGGCCTTTAAATTCTTCATTATTCATTGCGCGCAAAATTTGAGGGCAGTCTTCTAACCCATTCTGTGTTGCGAGAATTGTCAATCAGCTCTCTGTGTACTGGTAGGAAAAGTCTTTCGGCTAACTGTTTGTTAAAGTTTTCAACTAAACCCTGTGATAGTGAACTCCTGGAATGCTCTTTTAATGGTAACTCTATGTTTCAACAATAATTGATTCACTTGGCCTTTAAATTCTTTTCCATCATAAACTTGAATCATGGGGAGGATAGTTAAAGGGCCTCGTTGGTATATCAGTTGTATAGCGCCCAGCAACAGCAGAGGCACTCTTTTGTGTTAATGGCTCCGCATTTTTTGTATCTTGAAGCCATGTCAATGACTGTGAGTGCGTACTTAAATCTTTTTCGTCAAATTTCCTATCAGGGGGTTTAAATATAAAAGATCCATTTGATGGGTGTCGTTTGGAATTGTATTGACAAAGTGTGGTCTCTGTATTGTCTGGGGCAGGTAAAAAAATTTTGCCAAATTGCTTGTTTAGATAACCATTCCTTTGCTGTTTGTTCACTGACCCCTGCCGCTTGGCTTAGCTTTTGTATTGCTGTGTACCCTTCCAATATCCTTTGGGCGAATAATAGTTTTTGTTTTTTTTTATTCAGCCAATTTTATGTGCAACAAAATACACGACGGTCATACCAAAGGCAATAAACGCGATTTCTTGCATCTTTTGTTTTTCTGATGGTTGATAAAAGTCCTGATTTTGGTGGGGGCAATGTCTGGCCCGGTTTGCCTGTTACTAGATAATATTGTTTTATTGCTTGATCAACATCTTTAAATTGTAAGCTGCATCCCCCTGTTTTTCAGTGTGTCATTAATAAAATCTAACTGCTCAAGTCTCTGCTTTTCATAGGCGTCTTGTGCAGCTGCTATTTGCTCCATAGCTTTGTTATGTCTTTTTCTCTCGCCGTCATCCCGCAGTTTACTAAATGCGAAATTACTTCCGCTAAAAGCAAGCGCATTCACCACAGCGCCGCTATCATTATTGCGAGTGAGCCATTTTTTAAAAAATGTATTTTTTTCTTACATATTTTATTGTCTGGAATTATTCCTTGCTTGACTAAAAATCTTTCGTGGCAAACGAAGCTGCAATGATAGCAATCGGCTTTGCTGAACCCTCAAAGTTAGTTTGCCAAGATCTGCTGGTTTTATTTTTAACAAGCTTTTACCAAGCATTGAGTATCCTACACTTAGACCTCCAATAACAGCAGAATGGTATACAAGGTAGCAATAGTTTTTTCGGTGTCATTTTAAAAATAAAATAATTAAAATTTAAATTTATAAAAAAAATGAACAGCGATGATCTACTACAGCTACAGGGCAGCCTAAAACCTTCCTAAACTTTGAATGCCCAAGTTGATGACCAAGTATTATGCCCAAAAGGAGGGGCCCTGTATTTTTTGGGCAGCATGTGGAAAAACAAAACATTTCCTCGAATGAATTCAGCATAGAACAGATTCAACAGATATGCCGCAAGACATTTTAAAGTATCATAAACAGGTATGAAGGGGCGCTGGGGTCTAGAATGGTTGAAAAGTGTGGGGCAAAGGGTTCTTATTTTGTAACTAAACTAGTCAGTAGATTTGCTCCATTGATTCTGAAAAAGATCTTACGTATGATTTAACGCAAGATCCAGTTTTAACAAAGTCATTGAGTCTTAGGATGTGATCTGTATTACAGATTTGGAACATTGTTATCCCCATTAATCATGGGATAATTACTTTTAATCAATTAGACTTTATTTCCCTTAAAAATGAACGAGCCGGAAAATCAGCAGAATCGGGAAAAACACTGAATCAGGTGGAGAAAGTAACCAAGCCAGAAAATCAGCAGAAAACCCCTGAATCAGGTGGAGGCCATTAAAAATCCTGGGCGTGTTGAAGCAGGAAAAAAATTGCAGAGGGGAAAGAAAAAAAAAATTAATGTTACAGAATATAACTCATCATGAAAACAAAAACACCGCCAACCCCAGAACAAGTTAATTCAATGCCGGCTAAAAAAAACTCCATATGATTTCAAGGGCCCCAAAGTCTTCATGGAATATTGAACTTAAACTGTTGCCATTTTGGGCCTTGTGCTGTTTGGGGGCAGTTATTACGGCTATAAAATATTACACAATGGCAACAGAAACAAAAGCAACCAAAAAAAATCTGAACCACTAAATGCAGAAAAAGACAACAGCACGCCAAAAAACCCCCAATAACAAAGATCGTTTTGATCCATTTCAAATGGAATAATATTTTAAGAACTTAATTTTAAATTTTTTTATAAAAAATAGATCATTTGGGGTATTATAAAATGATAAAGTCAATAAATAAAGACATGGAGTCTATAAAAAACATTTCCATAGACCAGGGAAATTGTAATCAATGCGGTTGCTTAGGTTGCAAGAATTCATTAAGATCTATGCAGAGAACGCTGACCAAGACATCTCAACGATGACACGTTTTTTGAGGCGTGTGTGTACTTATATTAGGCATTTACTATTTAAGATAAAAAAATAGATTGTATTTTTTTGATAATTATAAGATAACTTAAATAAAAAACTTGGTTGTACTTAGAGGATGACTTAATCAAGAACTTATCAAGAACTTGGTCAAGAACTTAGAGTTACTTGATCAAGAACTTAGAAGTTACTTGATCAAGAAATTATTAGGGAACTTGAAGTAACTTAAATTAAAAACTTGGGTGACTTATTAAAAACTTAATTAAGAACTTGGGGGACTTGGGGGTAGGGGGTGTTTGTGGTGTACACAGGGGGGTGGGGTGGGGGGACGTGCGTGGTGGGGTGGGGGGGGGGACGTGCGTTTCGTGGGGGGGGGGTGGGGGGACGTGCGTGGGGTGTGTGTGCGGCACCTTTGAAAAGAATGTTCAGAATATAAATAGTTATTATCAGTAAAACAACAAAACAACAACAATAACAGCACACACGCACAAACATTTAAAAAATAAGGAGTGCTTGCATAGGGAAATGGGGAAAGGGTTTTATGGGTTTGGGCTTAAGCGCCGTAAATTCAAGACGGCTGCCGGTCTCTTTGTCAACTGAAGATTATTCAAAGCAGCCACCAAGTGCATTTATCAAAAGCTTAATTTAATAAAACAAGACAGTTGAATAAAGTACATTCTGTGGCCGCCCAAAAAGGCACCAAAAAAGTTGAAGCAGGACGTTGAAGCGAAGCGTGAAGCAGTAATCACAGCAATATATACAAAGTCATGAAGTGCTTGGTGGAATTCAAAGGGAAATCAACTCTAAACAAACCGACCGCTCCTGCATGAGCGGTAAACTAAAAATAGATCTTACGTCAGTGGTAGGCCTGCAGTGGTCTTACAATCGCGCGCACTGTTGCTAAAGCAGCCAACTCTAAACAGCCCCGACCGCTCCTGCATGAGCGGTATCTAAAAATAGATTTACGTCAGTGGTAGGCCTGCAGCGTGGCTCGTGCGCTTTCTTGGGTCAATTTAGGCGAGCTCGCCTGATTGACCCAGTATTGCTTGGGTGCTTTCTAGCCGGATCAATGCTGGCAAAATGCCAGGCCAGCGGTAGTAAAACTGGCTGTGGAAGTGGCCAATTACTCCTGCCATGCAGGTTCTAACAAGTCATGTGTATCATGCCAGAATGCTTTAAAGTTGGGGTTGGATTGTATGTATTTCGAATGAGTTTTCGTTTGTTGTATAACTCATTGAAAGAAATCGCGAGTTTGTGAAATTTTGGATAAGAATAGAAACAACTGACACTTCAAATTTGTCTTCTTGCACGGTTAGATCAACCAGCAAATCTTCTTTCAGATAAGAACCCAGTTTTTTGTTTTGGACTGTTTCAAAATTGGTCTTTGCTTTCTGAAGCCAATGCCCTAAAAAAGAGCCTGAGAAAGAGATTTCCTTTCGTCATCTTTCACTGAGTAACAAGCCCGGTGTAAGATGGGGGTCATTTCTTGAACAGTTTCAAAGGTTTTGGTTTCATCAAATGGGTCGGAAGGCAGCTCACAAAGCTGTGTTTTCAAATATTTGTCAAGATTTCAACTGAGAGTTCCGTTTTTTGTTGAGGAAACAAAAACAAAAAAGCTTCCTTTTGGCCCTTTTAGGGAGGAGAACAAGGCTCGCCCCTCAATTTCTTTGTCAAAAACTTGCCATGGCCTCTGATAAACAATGTATTTTTTCACAAGATCGGTCTGTTGATTGGAAGTTTTCCTTGCGAAGATAACAACACTTCAGCCATTTCTTGAGTAATTTAGTGTCACTTCCAGCACTGACGAAGGCATTGAAACATCACTTCCCTGACTCGCCATGTTTTTAACACACACAAGTTCTCTCTGAAACGTCTTTACAGCCCACCGGGGCGAATTTAAAATGGCGGCGGCTGTGTATGGTGGGCACAACACAAAGTGTCACGTGATTTAAGCTCGGCACTTGATTTGATAAAGAGGCTTATGCGAAGTAAACATGACTAGAATGACAAACCGTCTCGTCATGTGGGGTGCGACGCCGCGTGGTCTTGCAGCAGTTCCTGCCGCATGAACCACTGTACCTGATACGCCTGCCATCGGGTGTGCGAAGCCCCGGGTCTCGCAGCAGTTCCCTGCCGCACGAACCACTGTAACCTGATACGCCCTGCCACAATCACGAACCCTGAAATTAGGGCCCGTTGCACAGTGTCCCCGTCAAGCCATACATAATTTCTAGATTTAAGCAGGATTTTTTACTTTAAAGTTTGTCAGTATGTTTTTTTGTAGATAATCGTTTTTTTTGGTTATTGAAGTCTTACTTGTCAGAAAACAGGAAAAGGCGGCTTTTAGGGCCCCTTTCGCCAAAAACTTGGTGGAGGAGCAAGTGGGGTAGGGGTCGGCATTTATACGTTTCTTCTATTGAATCTCTTCTTTTAGCAACTGATTCATTGAAAATTTTACTACCTCTGCGGATTTTTGGCATTGCGGGACAATCAAACACAAAATGTATTTCGTTCTCAACACTGTTCTTTCTCTACACATTTGACGTGATCTATTATTCGATTATTCGAACCAGCTTTGCTTGCGTTCAGACCGAGCGTTCTGGTTCGAAATTTGCTAAACTATTTTTATGCCATTTATGCATTATAATTTTGAGATATTTCTCTGCTTCGAGATTGCTTTAAAATGAGAGAAACCAGTCGTATTTATAATGTCCATCCATGCCAGCATGGCAGTTTTGTTTATAAGTACAAATTAAATGGTCCTTGAAGTCAGAAATAAATTGTGCTTTTTTACCAACTCCTTGTGACAACCAAACTATGCCAAAACCATTCTCTGTCGATATCTTCTAAAAAAAAAAACCAGGAGGCTCAGTTAAATTTTCCATTTTCATGTTACAGCATGAGCATTTCATACACCTGAGCACAGAGTCTGGTTACTGGTAGGTTTGCTAGTTTCAGCCAATATTTAAATACATTGAAGATAAGTCATAAAATATAGGGTATCGTCCACTTTCGCCATAAGCCATTTTATTTGATGCGTGTAAGGGTACGTGGATAATACGTTTTAATGCATAAGTATGAACTACCCATGTGGCTGTTATCCAACATATCCCAGACTTCTGATGCATATGTCAAAATAGGCTGCATCTGTGAATCGAATAATTTCCAAAAATTAATAGATTCACATCGTTGGAGTTAATGTTTTTCATAGTCATCAGAATATCTATGACATCTCTCTCTTCCTTTCTGCACATCTCAAGCCAGCGTTTACTCAAGCTTAATTTTGTCGTGAATAACATCCCAAGGTATTAATAGCTACTTGTCACACTAATTTCTACTCCACTATAAAACCATCTTTCATATTTTGATAATTAACCGCCATTTCTAAAAACCATTGCATTAGTTTTGTGTAGGTTCACCGTTAATTTTAACCTCTCTGATTTCCTTTTCAATATGTCTAACCGATATTGCAAACCAATAGGGGTATCTGCTAGGAGGATAACATCATCGAAAAGCATAAGAAATAAATCAGCAGCACCAGGTAACATATGTATTCCATGTTTTCCTTCCCCCGATATTTCTATCGCTAATTCGTTTATGAAGAATGTGAACAAAATTGGGCTAAGCAGACACCCTTGTTTCACTCCCACGGGCAGCTGAAATAATCGGTATAAGTACTCTTCTCTCGAACACATGCAATAACAGACTCATACAATCCATGAACAGCTGCACACAACTTCCCATTTACGCCATTATTCCTTAAAATACACAATAGAACATTTCTGTTGTATGAATCGAAAGCTTTCTGGAAATCAATAAATGCAGCATTCAATTTGGATTTTGTTATTTATTAAGTATTTGTGTACTAAAGTATACAGAATAAACATATGATCTATTGTACTATATTTGGATCGGAATCCAGCCTGCTCTTCCATTATTTTCTCTTCTCTCTTTGCCCCTGCTTTTAATCGGTGTCTTGAGGATATGTGTATGCATTTTACTACTACTACCACTCGTCAGTGCAACACCTCGATAGTTGTCAGGATTGTTACTATAACTTTCTTGTGAACAGGGTCTATAATGGATTTAGACCAAAATTCTGGAAAGATTCCCTTATCAAACACTGAGTTAAAATGATTAATCAAGAAATCAACTACAACAGAGCTAGCACATTTAAACATTTCTCCCACTATCTTGTCTGGCCCAGCACTTTTTCCACATTTGATGCGTTTTTATACTGTTTAAGACTTCATTTCTTGTTGTTTGATTATCAAACAGTGGTTCATCAGTAATTTGTTCGTCACTATCAATATCTACGCTCGAATCTTCACATCCATTATCAAATCCATTTAATACACTGTAGAAATGTTGATACAATTGTTGTGAGCTAATTTCATTGTAAATTACTGGCTTTCCACTGATAGATCCAATGGTAGACCAGAATAATTTAGGGTTGTTAATGGATGCTTTCAATCTATTGATCGGTTTTTCATCAAATTCATATCTTTCCTCTTTTTTTTCCCCCAGTAAGTTATAGTCTTTCCTTTCGCGGACGTAAGTTGCTTTGTGTTCTTTTTTCCGTGTTATAGATTTGGTTCTTTGATATTATTTCAAGCACCTTTTCACAACTTTTTTCTTAATCTCGCACTCAAGATCAAACCAATTGCTCACTTCTTTCTGAAACCCCAAATTAATGAGTACGTCAGAGACTTTGGCAGGGGATTGGAATACACAGACGGATAACACACTCTTTCAGGTCCGTCCAAACCTTAAGGAGTCCCTCTCATCTACGTCTGGTGGTCGTAAAGAAGAAACAGTTTTGTGCCGGTGTCGTATATAATACTGTCGCTCATAAAATCGTGTCGCAGCGACAGTACTTCCCGGGAAATACTGCATTTTATGGACAGCTACAATATTCTATGGACATTTTTCGTGAAAAGTTGTCGCGCGACATTTTTTTCCAGCAATTATTGTCGCTGCAACAATATTTCACGTGAAATGCTATCGCTGCGATACAATTCCACTGCGACAGTATTATATACGACACCGGCTGCACACCAGCCATTCGTATTTTACCCATTCCTACCTTTTAAAGAGTGAAGAAGCTCCGTGGTGCATTCCATGTCATGTGCCACTCACAATGAAACATGTTCTTTTAGAGTGTTGGGACTTGCACGATGTGAGACACAAACATTTTACAACAGATTCCATGAAAACCTTGTTCAGAATGTTCCGCTGACACGATCTTTGAGTTCTGGAAAGAGATTAACATTTTTCATCGTATCTGAGATTTTACAGTGGAAATATTTTTAACAAACTTTCGGATGGGTTTTTCGATGTATTTTAAAGAATTGTGTGAATGACTGACTTGTGAGTTGATTTTAACGTGGTGACAGCCCTGATGTCGCCCTTTGCGGTCGGCTGGGCTATAAGCAACATTATCTTATGTTATCTTATCTTTCTTGTTTTTCCCCTTAGTCCTTACCATACAGGCAGCTACACTATACAAAGCTTTCACAAAATATTCTAAACCAGTGTTGATATTCACATCAAGATACTCTGTAGCTTTGTATACAGCACGTTTAAACTCATCTGAATCTAGTTCCTTCTTGTAAGTCTCAGCGTGTTCTTCAGACCAAGTAATGCGTTCTTCTGTTTGAAATGCTGGACGTTCTTTTCTTAAATCAATACTACCTGTTTTCTGTGTTAGTTCTACATGTAAATGCCAGGAAAAATAAACAATCGGCACCCTTCATTCTGCAATTTCATAGTAAATCTTTAGAGACAATGAAATAATCTATTAAACGACTGCCATTAGGTGACACAAATGGAAACTCTACTTTCGAATCATCATGGTTTGTACCACTTACAATATATAAGTCAAACAAAAACACAAATCTAACAAAGATTTACCAAACTTATTTATATACAAGTCTTTAGAGCAGCGCATTAATACATCGTTTTCATGATCATCTTCAGTACAAACCATCTTCATCATATGAACCATCACCATCATAGACATCATTATTATAATCACCCACTACATCAACATCAACAATCTTCATCATCATCACTATCATCTCCAGGTGTGAAATTTGACATAGTCTCCAATTTGGGTTGTTGACGTCCAGTCCGTACATTCAAATCACCACATAACAGAATATTTACATCCTTATTTTCTGTAATTTCTAACACATTATCTTCAAGAATCACGATTCCATCTTTAATTGCATAGTTGTTATACATCGGCCCTCCCTCTGGTACTACATAATATGCAATTAGTTGATCATCCTTAGTTGTGTTAAACAATGTGTTGCCAACATTTAAGACTATCCTGTTATCACAATTTACACTGACCAAAGTGACAAACATTTCATATATTTTCTTCACCATTAGCAGTATACCACCAGAATTATGACCTTCGTATGGTAATTCTTTGCTGGAGCATGCAATTTCACAGAATCAATAAACACGACAGATAAATCAAACTTGTCATAAACAAATGTCTCAGTGAGGCACACAAAATCAGAACCATTTGTATAGTTAATGAACAAAACGCCCTTAAGTTTATTGTATACATTTTCTATGTTATGATTAAGAAATGTCTTCTTTTTTTCCCCCGATAGACTAGCCTGGCCTATTTTGAACACGTTTTTGATCTCAAAGATCTTCCACGGACATCTTTAGCCAGATAAGAATTCATACCGGTTTGTTTTCTCGACCCCACTCCTCGTCCTGCACCGTGCGTGGCCACCCCTTCCCCCTGTCCATACTGTGATCCACTGGTGGGGGTATTCCTGTCCGTCACACCACGTACACACTGGGATATGGCCCCCGCCACATTATGACGTGAACTGGTCGGAGAATCCCGACTCTGGTCAGGCAACACGTCACAAGACTGTGCTCTGCCACTCAACACAGGTGTCGATGTAGGCGTTCGCACGTTCGGAGAACCGCACCACTGTGTGTTGGTGTCATGGCTGGTTGGCTGCTTGCTTCCCCGGCAACACGCTGACCCACAGGTTGATCGGCACAATCACCCCCCCCCCCCCCCCCCCGCCCCAGGCGTGCTGACCTCCTTTCTCCGCGTCCACTGTTGCCGCTCCTTCTGCCACTCCCGACTGGCTGCTGTGTGGTCTGACGTCATAGTGACGTGAAGGGGAATTCCCCATGCCACTGTCGCCTGCCACGTGAGAGTCGGAAGACTTTCCATCCGTGCCAGTACTTCTCAATATGGTGATACATTGTGTATCCGCTCTTACCACCTCGGCATACGATCGTGGATCAGGTCTTCGTGGTCCTACTGTCAGTTTTCCCCGGACAAAGTAGGCCACCATACCGTCTTGTTTTGCCTTTGGCTAGTGTTGCTGCCTGTCTTCTCGTAAGATCGTTTGCAAATCTAACACCTCTTTTCTCTAGTTCACGTCGTAGCTCGCGATCGTGCATTATTTTCATGTTGCGATCTTTCCATTGCATAAAACAATCATTGCTCTTGTCCCGCCTGGTTTGGCATGGCCCACCCTGTGTGCACGCACACTGTCATTCTCTGTCCACACCTTAGAGCTGCCAACACTGTTCAATGTGTCAACAATGCATCTAGCGCAATTTTCGTAGTCTTCTTTACCTTTTGAACGGACACCAAAGACTCGCAAATTATTGCGCCTTGAAAACCCCTCTGTCTATTTTTTTTCTGACATCATCGTAACTTGTTGCTCTAATCAGTTGACAGTCACTGTCAGTTTCTCAGTCTCTTTCTTCCCCTGTGCCGTGGCGTCGAACAACTGATCCAAATCTGTGCACATGTGTTCTCTGAGGGCTGACAGTCTGTGTTGCTCCGTTTCAACTATTGTACACCTGTTGTTGATTTCTCTACACTTCTCTGGCACTCTCCCTATTTCTGATGACTTGTGATATCTGTCTGTTTGTGGCGTATGAAAGCGTTCTGTTCTCTCTGCTGCTCTGTCTGCTTTTCCCGGTCTAGTATCCATTCTTTCTTTGGAGAGAGAGAGAGAGAGAGAGAGAGAGAGAGAGAGAGAGAGAGAGAGAGAGAGAGAGAGAGACAACATGATTTCCGCAGCAAAATCAGCACTGTTTCTTTTTTTGTTTTGTTTTTGTCGGTGTTGATTCAGTCATATCCTTGTCTGTGTTCTTATCCTCACCAGTGTTCTGATGATCTGGGCCAGGATTCTGCTCGATGTCTCCACATAACAATATCCACATCGTACGCCTAGCGTTTGCAACACAACACATCACAATCAGTTCGCGTACATGTAGGTCACCGTGATCCAGACCGGCAATGTCCCTCGATACAAATTGTTCGCCAAAACCTACTCGTTGTTCCTCTTGGTGCGCCTTGAAAGTATTTAATGTTGTCAGTTTGATGGATAAACAATGATTCCACGTATGTCCACATTGTGTGAATAACTGACGACACAGCACAGACGTAGAGCACGGCCGACACAACACGCCATCCCGAACAAGTTTCACAATGGTGGGCGCACAGTTCAGTCAACTTAAAGATTTCGGCACAGAATGTGCCAGTTCTGGCCCTCCACAATGATAAGTCAATCGTTTTTTGCACAAACCTGTTCACTGGTATTTGCCTCTCCAATGGCAAGAATCGTTACGCTGTCTTTTCACAGTGACCGGCGAAAATGAATAAAACTATACGGTGCGTTGAACAAGTACCTCCGTATCGCCGCCATTATTCTTGTGACCCCCAGAGAGAGAGAGAGAGAGAGAGGAGAGAGAGAGAGAGAGAGAGAGAGAGAGCAGACAGTGTTTTCCGTTGTCCGTCTTGTTTTTGTTTTAACTATGTAAGTTTTTAAATGGCCTGGCGACTGTGTAGGTGGTAGGGATAACAATATCAAAGGGGGATGGGGGTCTAGTAACCGTTTCTTCAATCTCATAATTAATGTGGACTGAACGATCCTTTTATGCGTGTATTATATATATATATTATATATATATATATATATTTTTATATATATATATATATATATATATATATATATATATATATATTGAATTATAAACAAAGCTTGCTCTTATGTCTTAGATTGAAGAAATAGGGGGAGATACGCATTCATATCTGCAGTGGTAGATGATTCTGCCTAACTAACAGTATGTGCTTGAGTGGGTGAATGGGGAAAAAATAAAATAATGCTTCTCAAAATGAGACTTCAGCAAGCTTATATTCTCCAAGGGTGAGACATCCTCCAATAGGGAGGGAAACTCTGTGAGCCGTCCTCGTTCCTCCCTAAACAAAAAACCACCCCGTTCTGCTGTTGTTTCCAACCTGATAACTGTGCCCCTTCTCAAATCTCCTGTCTCAAGTCGTCACAGCAAACTGGCTCTGGCATTATTTAATGCCCAATCAGTTGGTGCGAAGGAGAAAAGGACTGCAATCAACGATTTTATCGCTGACAATCACGTCAACATTATGTGCATCACGGAGACGTGGCTTCTACCAAGCGGTGACGAAGCTAGTGCTGTGACCTTTCCCCTCCTGGCTACACCACCCTCAGCTTTCCCAGGCCAACCCGTGGTGGAGGCATCGCTTTTGTGGTGTCTGACACTATATCCCCCTCTGTTTCCACTACCTCCAACTTCTCCTTTGTCCACTCCTCTTTTGAACTAGTACAACTAACTGTATCTTCCCCCAAATCCTCTCTTCACGTCTTCTGCCTTTACCGCCCCCCTCCCAGCAAGAAAAACCAACTGAAAGACTCCATCTTTCTGGAAGAGTTTCCAGATCTGCTGGAGTACATGAACTGTCTAAAAGGCCGTTCTGTACTGGTCGGCGACTTCAACTTCCACTGGGACAATCCAACTAATTGCAATACAGCAAAACTGATGGATCTGTTTCAGTCCTTTGGTCTGAACCAGTCCGTCACCTCCCCAACTCACCGTTCAGGTCACATCCTTGACTGGGTTGTCCATTCTGATGATGACCTGGTCGAGCCACCCACCACCAGTCTGACCCTGACTTCTGACCACCATGCGGTCCTGGCTAATCTGAACACATCTGCTCCTATTAAGCCTCCCAGGTACGTCGAGTCCAGGGACCTTGCTTCCATCGACCTTGACATCTTCCGAGCTGACCTGCTGTCCTCCCTTCAATCTGTACCTTCACTGTCTGCGGAGCAATTCCATGGCCTACTTCAAGATGTCCTTGATCACCATGCCCCAGTACTTAGACGCAAGATTTCCAGCCGTCCACCCTCACCCTGGTTCCCAGCAGTTGGCCCTGAAGTTCTTGATGCTAAACGTGTTAGACGTAGGGCCGAAAGGCAGTGGCTAAAGACAAACCTCGAGATTCACAAACAAATTTTGCGAATTGCTAGTAATGCTGTGAATGAAATTGTTCAAAAAGCAAAATCAGCCTTCTACAATGCTAAAATATTAGCATGCACAACAACCAAGCAATTGTTTAAGGTCACTGATACACTCATGGGGAGAACAAAATCATCTCCCCTTCCTTCATCTGTCTGTCCCTCTGACATTCCACAGAAATTTTGTGACTTTTTCACTAGCAAAATTAGACTTATCCGTGAAAGTCTGGATGCTCAGTCAGTATCTGAACCTGATATTCCATACAACTCTTTTTCCGGCATTTCATTGACTGACTTTGAACCTGTGACAGTTGCTGTTGTCAAGAAGTCATCGACAAGACTGTTATCAAAACATGTGTACTGGATCCTCTTCCATCTACTTTATTATCTGCATGCATGGATGTTTGTTGCCATATATCACTAGTGTGGTAAATGAATCTCTCACTTCTGGTTGTTTCCCACCTGCACTGAAAGCTGCTGTTGTCCGACCTCTTTTG
>CM031627.1:19678953-19693953 GCA_018398815.1 Conus ventricosus
TAGTAAACAACTGCAGGCATAAATGGAAATCGTTGTTAGTGAATACACCCAAAGCAAAAACCTGAAAGCCCCCAAAAAACAAAAAACACGTGCAGCCAACCCGCACGTGCAAACAACCGCAAACGGGAGCCCACACGCTATATAACATCGGCGGTGGGCAAACCAAAAACGATCCTGATGACAGCGCAACGCGCTCGAAACAAATTTGTAGAGGGTTTTAATATTCCTTTTTAAAACTTGTTTTAACAAATGTTGCTCCCCAAGGGGTCGAGCGCTTTTAGAATCATTTTAGGCTGTTCAACCATATTGATCTATATATATATATATATATATATATATATATATATATATATATATATATATATATATATATATATATATCGAGAGAGAGAGAGAGAGAGAGAGAGAGAGAGAGAGAGATTATTGCATATATACATATATGGAGGTGTCTGTCAGTCGTGTGGGTGGGTGGGTGGGTGGTGTGTGTGTGTGTGTGTGTGTGTGTGTGTGTGTGTGTAGTCTCTGACATTCCTTCAAGTGTCTTTTCTCTAATTTGAGCCCATTCAAACGTACGCCCACCAACGGAAAGCGACTAATTTGCGACCAGTCGGTGGTGGCTAGCCATCGTGTAGTTTCATCGCTCAGCGTCGGATTGCTCAAACAGCTGGAGAGTTGGCCTCCACTGTGTCACATTCAATTGCTCTTCATGTCATTCTCTACGTCTCTGCCCTGGTGAGGATCGCCCTAGTGGTTTACAACCTTGCCGTGGTCGGAAGGCTTGCGTGGCCCAGTGATGCATTTGACTCTTCTGACCAGGCCATCATTACTTGAATGGAAGGCCAGCTTTTTTCTTTCTTTTAAACGCTTCTGGGCCTCTTCAGTCAAGTTGCTGACTGGCCTAAGCACAATGTGGTAGAAGTTGATGCCTCCCTCCTTGTGGCCGACTCTGGAAAAAAAAGGCTTAGTGATGGTGAGGGAAAAACCCACTGACCACAGGAAAAGCCCTGTTGTTGACACTGGGAAAGACTGTAACCGGGATTCTCTTTAAAGTGCTCATTGAAACTCATGGCGAAAGCTTGGCTCTGTGTGGACTTGTACTGTCTTCAGCTGTCAGACGAACAGCATCGAGTGAGGCTGTAGGATGCGCAAGGCAGTTGCTTGACAGTAGAGTTTTCCGCCGGTTGGTTCTGCAGTCATGAAACATGGGTTGGTACACCCATGGGAACGCTCCCGTGGAGGTTCTGTCATGTCACATCCAGTTTCCATTACAAAATGGCATCTCCCAGGGAATAGGTATGGCCCTTTACGTCTTGATGGAATGCTCTGTGCGTGCCTGTACCCTTTGTGAATGCAGCACGGGCTTCCAAGGTGGTCCAGGATTGCTCCCAGTTGGTTTGTTCGGCAGTTGACGGCAGTGCTTCTCTGGGCCCCACCCGCACCTTCGGGTGTATCGTTTTCTTCTTTCTGATGCCTGTGGTAGGGTATCCCATGACTGTCATGATGGTTAAGGGGGAGGGCCCTTGACAAATCGTAACCGTCTTTTTGTCTGGTCTATCGTCTCTCTCTTTATGGATCTTTTCCATCTTCGTCTCCCCTTCATGTTTTATTTTCCTTATTCCTCTTTTCTCTGTGGTCTTCTTAAGATTCGCCACGTTTACCGTACGGGGCGACCTGTGACGGAGGAGAATGAGATTGTTGTCATTGAGAGGGCGGGCACTTTCAACAAATCTCTTTGGCTCGAACCTCTTCTAGACAGGAGGTACACTTGGCCCAGGTGTATCAGTCGGCTGCCCCTGACTGGGTCTGGGTAAAGACAGGCAGTTCCACAGCTGGCCAAGGTAACCCCTGTAGTGCTTGGCTCTCTGTCCCCGAGACTTGAGCATTATCAGGGGATATGGGGTTGGTGGGCTGCTGTTTGTCATATATCCTTCCCGCAGTCTGGAAGGGGTCAAGACAGTGATTCTTGGCCCTAGCCCGTAGTTGGACTTATGATAGGTAGGAAAAGCAGAGACGAACTAAAAACACAACATAAATGGTTTCTTCATCAATAATCCAACACACACACACACACACACACACACACACACACACACACACACACACACACACGCACGCACGCACGCACGCACGCACGCACTCACCACGCACCACACACACACACACACACACACACACACACACACACACACACACACACACACACCCCACACCTACCACCTCCAACCCCACTAGCCCGTTACAAGAAAAAAACAACAGCAACCAACCAAACAAAACAACAAAAAAAGACAGAAAGAAAACGAAAAGTACATTCAAATTTAGAAAGAGTGTCCCATGCATCAGAAACAGACAGCGATTCGAACACAGAAATGGGGAGGAAGACAGGTTTCTGGGCTTCGTAGTCGGTATTAGAAGGAACGGAAGAGGAGAAAGCTGTTTCGGCATTGAGCCCATTTGCAGCTAGAAAAGATTTCCGGTGGATTGAAGGTGGCCCTCAGTCAATTAAGAGACTTCGGAATGGGCCATTCCTCGTCCATTGCATGTCCAAAGGACAGTCGGAACAGCTGCTAGTGCCAAAATATGGACAGAGGAATGAGGGTAACTCAGAAACAGTTGAACTCGTCCAAGGGAGTCACCAGATGCCCGGATCTCGGAGGCGTGTCGGAGACGGAAATAAGAACAAATTTGCTCCCCTCCCCAAGGAGTCATAGATGTGCATAGGGTCACATTCAGGAAAGGAGAGGGTGCCCACCAGCATTCTGATGTTTTGCACTCCTTCACTACGTCATCAAAGTGGGATATTTCAATGTCGTCATTCACTCTACATTCCATCTCCAAATGCGTTGTTTCAAGTACCAGAAATCTGAACACGTTAGAGATTGCTGTTTTGGGGAGGAGGTGTGTGCTGTTGCTGCAAAGCAACCCATGATGGGTCGTGTAAAGACCCGGCCCATTGTGCAAACTGTGATGGCTTCCACCCCTCCTCATCACGCAACTGTCCAGTTTGGAGACATGAACAAAAAATTCAAACTGTCAAAACTGAACACATAATTTTATCTTTCGAAGCAATAAAACAGGTCCTTGGCAGCGAGTCCACTTATGTCTCTTCTTAGGCTTCAGCCATGAAGAAAGTTTCTATGCGCTCTGTTTCTGGCAAAACTGATGCTTTTCGTTTTTCGAAAACATCAGGCCCTGGTGGGGGCAAATCCACAACCTCACAACCCTAAGTGGATGTCCCTGGCAGGGGCGTTACATCCGCCACTTTTCAGGCTACCCAACAGTCTAAACCATCTGCAACTGGGCAGAATAAAAGACCAGCAATCCCACTTCGACACGTCGAGAGCAATGTTTGTGCGGGCAAGGGAGCCCATCGTGTGGAAATGGTGGAAATGAAAAAGTGATCCCCACCATCACCTTTACCTAAGTGGTCTCCGCCTGTTGGTAAATCTGCCAGTGGGTCTGGAGAACAAAACAAGCCTGTCCCTGTTATGAACAAATTTGCTCCCTTTAAATGCAGATGACAACTCGGAGATGAACTGATTTCTCTCCTGTTTGTCCTCTGCACCATGGATAACACATTAATGCATTGGAATATCCGTGGTTTTAACTCTAACTTTGAGGAGCTACAGCTTTTGCTCCATGCACTTAAACCTCGGTAGCTCCTTAGGAAACGAAAATTCAAAACCAGAAAACCTTCACCCTTACTGGTTTCAATATTCTCTCCACACCCACAGCCTTCCACGCTGGGATTAACAGGCGGCGTTGCCCCACTTATCCAGAAATCTTTGCTTCTTAGCCCTGTTGGTCTTTCTACCCTTTCTCAGGTAACAGCTGCGAAAGTCACTCTGTATGAAACCGTTACCGTTTGCTCGTTATATCTACCACCTACTGCCTCAGTTAGTCGTCCAGACCTTATCAGTCTGATTAAGAACTTCCTCGCCCTTGTTTGCTGTTGGGTGACTTTAATGGCCATAATCCCCTTTAGACTAGTGTGGATGCGTCATCCCGAGGTCTCCTTTTGGATCATTTTTTTCCTCAGCTAGATCTGTAATGTCTGAATGACGGCTCCCTACGTTTATGCATTATTTCTAATTGTGCACTTTCATGTACTGGTCTATCAGTGTGTGACCTCTCGCTGATTGTGGACTATGAGTGGTCTGCCCATGACGATCTGCATGGAAGTGACCATTGTCCTGTTATGTTAAAATCCGTAAAAATTAAAACAAAAACTTGTTCCAGAACACTTTGATTTAAAATGACCAATCGGAATCTTTATGCTGCAAACATTTCAAAGGAGCTCCGGGAGACTGACATTCTTCAAAGTCAAGACCCAACAGAATTTCTAACACTTTGATTTAGTCTACAGAAACCTGTAATCCAATGTCTTCCAACAAACTCCAACTGCCCCAAACACCTTGGTTTAATTCTGACTGCCAACGAATCACAAGACAAAGCAAACAGGCTCAGCATCGTGTTTACCACAGACTATCAGCTGCCAACGCTTGAGTCATCAAAAACTCAGAGTTAAAATAAAACATACTTTAAATTACGTGAACGTCAGTCTTCGAAAGACTTCTGTTTCAATATGAAATTTGAAACGTCTAAGAAAAAAAAAAGTATGGAACATCAAGAACATCAAATGGAAGAACACCAGCTCATCAGTTCATCACCTGAAACTTTCTGATGCTCTGATACTGACAGACAAGTTGTTGCCAATCTGCTGGCCTCCATCGTTTAAATGAACTCGTACTCCTCAAGAAAATCTGCTGCTTTTTTAAATAAAAAACCCCAGCAACTGATAGAAAACTTTTCATATATCTTCATCTCAGACAACTCTGAAGTCTACAACCTACCATTTTCAACTGATGAAGTGAGATCAGCTATGCAACCCTGTAACGGTTCTGCTCCTGGCCTGGATGATATTTACTATTGGCTTTTAAAACATATCTTAGAAAGCTGTCTCCAGACCATTCTGAAAATCTTCGATCATATCTGGACCACAGGGTACTTACCGCCCTCCTGGCGAAAAGCCCTGATCATTCGTATTCCCAAGCCTGGAACAGACCCTACCAACCCTTCAAATTATCGCGCAGTAGCTCTGGCCTGCTGCCTCTGCAAGCTAATGGAAAAGATGATCAGCTCCCATCTGATGTAGAAGCTGGAAACCAATGGCCTTTTTGGCCCAATGACTAGTGCGGGTTCCAGAAGTATCACTCTACCATTCACTATTCAGTCCTTCTTTGAAACCACAATATACAACATCTTCATTAACAAAGAACATGTGATAGCTGTCTTTTTTTATCCGGAGAAATCTTAAGTGGAATTCTTATGTATCTTATGGTTCTTCATCAATTTGGTTGTCATGGTCATTTGCCTGTTTTCTTTATTAGACGTAATATTTCTGGCTGATCAGCAGTTCCACTTCCGTATTCGCACCACGCTGTCTGACATCCAAAGGTGGGAATTGGGTGTACTTCAAGGGAGCATTCTGTCTCCTGCTATTTTCGAATCAAAATTAACGAGAATGTCAATTCCGTAAACCGGGGTTATGAGTGCTGTCTGTTGATGACTTTGCACTGAACACAATTGGAGTCTCCTATGCCAGCGTACAGTGTCGACTCGAACTTTGTGTGGAGAAGATCTGACAGTAAGCCGAGGGAAACGGGT
Organism: Conus ventricosus; assembly: GCA_018398815.1. Lineage (NCBI taxonomy): Eukaryota > Metazoa > Mollusca > Gastropoda > Neogastropoda > Conidae > Conus > Conus ventricosus. Next base: position 19,684,618 of record CM031627.1, read on the forward strand.
TCACCTTTCCGGATACTGAAACACAGTGTATCCACTTTTACACTTTCTGTCAATTCCTTGCTGATCCTGAAATTCGTCTGGATATATCCATCATCCCAGCTGTGAAAGGAGCCAAAGTTATAGACGTTATTATTTATCTGAATGAAAATCTGAACTTTAAAAGTCGCATCTAATACTTAAAAAACTGCATTCCTGAAAGCACTGAACATTCTGAGAGTCGTGGCACACACAGATTGGAGCGCTGATAAGAAAACCCTTTTCCATCTTAACAGGGCTCTGATCCACTCCAAGCCAGACCTTCCTACCCGAAAACTCCAGATCCTATCAACCATCAAGGGTTTCAACTCTGACTGACTGAATTCCACACCATCCCTGTTTATCAGCCGAAACTTAACTTGAACTACTGTTTGAATCTACTTATGAACCCCACACCCTGCTTATGACTGATTTTGACCCGAAGTTCCAAAAGAAATTCGATTACCATCCCTGTTCCATTTCAGTCTTGGGTATTTGTATTCTCCCCCATCTGAACAACGCAGTTATAGACTTTGGAGTTGTGTGTGATTTGTCCAAGTTTCCTGATGACCCACCATGGACTTTCGTCACTCCGGAGATCAGGTTTGATTTAACCTCATACCGTAAAGATACCACTAGTTCCATTGCATACAAGTCCTTTTTTGCCGAACTGTGTTTTAAGTTAACATTCTTCAAAAGAATACTGATTGCTCCAGGGGGTTGCCTCTGCTGTGTATTATGCAACAAGTCCTTCTCAGAGAGTTTCTAAACACATTCCCACTGACGGCTCCATCTACACAGCGGAGTTGATAGCGTTGATTAAAGCTCTTGAAATGGTCTCTGAATCAAAACATAAATATTTCTTCATTTTGTCGGACTCCCTTTCTGCTTTGGAGGCCATTGCCGGCCGTAACGTCAAGTACCCTCAGCTACTGAAATTATTCAAACTATACATCTGACTGATATCAGATGGATACAACATAGTTTTTGCTTGGGATCCCAACCATGTGGGCATTCGAGGCAATGAGATGGTTGATCAACTTGCTAAGAGTACCACAAAGTGTTTAGCAGAATGTCTGTCCCTCACACTGAGCTGAAACCCAGTTCAAGTTTATGTCAAAGAACTCTTGGCAAGAGGAATGGAACTTGCAGACATTAAAAAAAAACCTCTTCCAAATCCACCCAAACCTGAAAGAGTGTTTGCCATGTTCCAGGGGCGGCCGTCAAGAAGAAACAGTCTTGTGCCGTTTGCACACAGGCCACTCCTTTTACATCCATTCTTATCTTTTAAAAGGTGAGGAAGCTCCGTGGCGCATTCCATGCCACATATCACTCACAATAGAACATGTTATTTTACAATGTTTGGACTTCCATGTTGCTTAGCATAAACACTTTACAGCAGACTCCATGAAAACCTTGTTCAGAGATGTCCCACCTGATATATCTTTGAATTTCAAAGAGAGATCATATTTTTCAAAAGGAAAAGATGCTCCATGATTCACCGAAAGGGGGAGAGAATGATGAATCCATCGGTGCTCAACCAATCACGACTGCAAATCCCAAACGGACTATGAACCTGGACCAAATGGAATATCCATGTGTCTGTGGAAAGCGTTTCGTTGCCACCCGTGGCATGAAGATCCACAGAACAAAGATGGGATGTGTTAAGACTCATCTCAATGAGCAGCAGCACACTGCATCAGCAGATGAGACGTCGGAAGACCAAGGCCAGGATTTAAACCACAATGCCAAGGACATCCACGCTGTTGGTTCGGATGAGGAATTTGCACAGGCCCTCGATGCCAGGCGCCTGAAACTCAACCTGCCACGGGCAAACGAAACTGAGGATTGGGAGAAATTGGATGCAAAAATCGTCCAAAGACTCGATGCACTGATAGGGAAAAGCACCCTGGAACACAAACTAGCCACATATGGGGACATTGTGTATGCCACATGTAGAGACGCCTATGGAGCAACACTGCCCAAAGAGAAATCATCTCCAAAGAAATCCAGACGCCAAGAAGAGATGGACAAGATCAGGGTCCAAAAGAAAAACCTCAAGAAGCAATGAAGACCGCACTGCCAGCTGATAAACAAGGCTTGGAAAAACTCTGGAAAGACCTGAAAGCAAAACACAGCGCCCTCAGCTGAGCGGAATCTGCGAGGAAGAGGAAGAGCAAGAAGAAGAAGACCCAAGAGCGCTTCTTCAGAGACCCCTTCCAGTTTGCCAGAACACTGTTTGAGCAGCGAAATCTGGGACCCTAAGTGTGGACAAAGGCGTTCTTGAGCAGCATCTGAGGAAAACATACTCTGACTCGCAGAGCAAAGCACCACTCGACATTCAAGGTCTGGTGTGGCCAACCAACCCTGAGGAACAGTTCAATGACAATCCACCAACGTTGGCGGAAATCAAGAAGGTGGTCGACAAAGCCAGAGCCAAATCATCACCAGGGCCAAACGGAATACCTCACCAGCTGTACAAGAAATGTCCCAAGGTACTGGAGTGGCTCCACAGGCTGCTGCGATCAGCTTGGAGAAACCAGAAGATCAGCGGCCAGTGGATCACGCAGATGGTGTGTACATACCCAAAGAGCAAAACTCAAGTGACATCAGCCAGTTCAGGCCAATATCACTACTAAACGTCGAAGGGAAAATCTTCTCTGTATGGCAGCAAGGCTGACTAAGTACCTCATGGAAAACAAGTACTTGGATGTGCCAGTCCAGAAAGGTGGCATCCCAGGCGTGGCTGGCTGTGTAGAACGCGCCACAATGATCAGGGACGCAATCCAAAGAGCAAAAACAGAAAAGAGAGACCTGGACGTAGTGTGGCTTGATCTGGAAAACGCATATGGATCTCTACCCAATGAGATGATACAGTTGGCTCTTGAGATGTACCATGTGCCAAAGAACATCCGCGACATGCTCAAGAAGTACTCCAATGGCTTCTCAGTGCGGTTCTTCACCAAGGAGTACATAACAGATGAGATCAACTTGGAAGTGGGCATTTCAATGGGCTGTGCAATTTTCCCAATACTGTTCGTGTTGGCAATGGAAGTCATCTTGAAAGCATCAACGAGCAACGCAAGACAAACAGACCTTGGTGATAGATACAAGATGCCCCCTCTCAAGGCCTTCATGGATGACACTACAGTGATTTCATCCAGAGAAGACGGGACACGTCATGTGCTGGAGAGGCTGGACGACATAGTTGCTTCATCCAGAATGAAGTTCAAGTCAAAGAAATCACGGAGTCTCTCACTGAGGAAAGGAAAAGTGGCCGAATCTGTGGTCTTCAGTGTTGCCAACCAGGCCATTCCAACAGTCACAGAAGAGCCAGTCAAGACCCTTGGAAGATAGTATGATGATACCCTGAAAAACACACAGAGGGCAAAAGAAACCAAACAGATGTCGGAAGAAGGCTTGGAGACCATTGACCAGTGTGGGCTCCCTGGCAAATTCAAGGTCTGGTGTCTGCAGTTCATGCTGATACCAAAGCTCCTATGGCCTCTGATGATATACGACATCTGCACCAGCATAGTGGAGGTAATGGAACCCAAAATCAACAAGTTCACAAGGAAATGGCTTGGTGTCCCACCCTGTCTGACTGACATAGTGCTGTACTCTTACCAAGCAAAGCTGAAACTACCACTGAAATCCATCCTGGAGGAATGCAAAGCAGGGAAGATCAGACTTCAAAGCATGCTGGAGGACTCAGCAGACAAGGTGGTAGAAGCAATCAAGCCCAGCTGAAGACAGGCAGAAAATGGAAAGTTCAAGAGGCGATGGATTCTGCAAAAGAAAGTGTCAAGATCAGAGAAATAATAGGACACACACAGACCAACAGACAAGGACTGGGGGTGACCAAAACTGAATGGTGGTCAAAGGCCAAAGGAAAAGCCAAAAGAGACATGATGATTCAGGAGATGATAAAAAAGAAGACCAAAAAAGACTCCAAAAAGCAGTCCAGCAGAGCCAGCAAGGGCAATGGACAACGTGGGAGAATGCACTCCAAAGAAGTCTCACTTGGAATGACATTTGGCATATGGCCCCTCTCAGGATCAGCTTCATTCTCAGATCCGCATATGACCTTCTGCCCTCAAATGCAAACCTGGTGAAGTGGGGGAAAACAGACGATCCTGCATGCTCCCTCTGCCATGAAAAATAAACAGTGGAGCATGTCCTAAGCTCATGTAAAGTAGCCCTGGCTCAAGGAAGGTACACATGGAGGCACAACCAGGTGCTCAAAGAGATGGTACAAGCAGTCTGGGCTAGTACCAACACCACAAAAGGGAAAATCTGGACTCCAAAAGCACCCGCAACATTCTTCACGGCAGGAGGTAGCAAATCATGGCCAAGAACAACAGTGCCACTCGGAACATGCAGGCAGAGTCTGCTGGACGGGGCAGATGACTGGGAGTGCACTGCAGACCTCCCAGAATGGAAGAGTCACCCAGAGATCACCAGCAAGAGTGGCATGACACCAGACATAGTAGTCCACTCTCAGTCAACCAAGCAGCTGAACATGATCGAGCTTACAGTGCCATATGAAACAGAATGGAGGCAGCTCAAATCTACAAGACTGAAAAGTATGCTGATCTGGCAAACAGCCTGAGGAGAGAAGGCTATGAGGTCAAAGTCCTCACTACAGAAATTGGAGCTAGGGGTTTGTAGGAACGTCTGCATGCAGCCTCATGAAACAGCTCTCAGTTGCAGGGAGGGAAAAACCAAGAGCCCTGAAAGCAATGGCAGAAGCGGCAGAGAGGTGTTCAAGCTGGATCTGGTCAAGGAGGAACAAAAGTGAACTTCATAAGGCTTAAATTTCTTACAAATATCAGGTGCCCCAGTGGCTCAGTGGTTAGAGTGCAAGTCATTAAGTGGAAAATGAACATGTCCAGAGGGTCATGGGTTCGAATCCCAGCCATGGCTCGTCCCAAGATGGGAAAAAAGGGGGCAGCAGAGGGACATCCAGAGTCATGAACCGGGTGTGGCCCAACCCCCTAGAGTGTCAGGAGATAAGGGCCGAAACACTTGCTGGACGGGGGCTTCTCTTCTGAGGACTCTCTGCTGCCACGCTCTCCACGAGTTTCTTTCTACTTTTCATCTGATCTAAGATTTTACACAAGGAAGATTTTATCATATTTTTCTATGTGTTTTTATAAGTTATATTTGTTTTAGTAAGTGTTATACACACACACACACACACACACACACACACACACACACACACACACACACACACACACACACACATATATTAATATATATATATATATATATATATATATATATATATATATATATATACATACAACAAACTAATAAATTCCAAGGATAAGTACCGCACCGTTCCAGCAACTTACAGAGCAGCTTGGTGTTGCAATGACTGCAAGAAATATTGAATTATAAACAAAGCTTGCTCTTATGTCTTAGATTGAAGAAATAGGGGGAGATACGCATTCATATCTGCAGTGGTAGATGATTCTGCCTAACTAACAGTATGTGCTTGAGTGGGTAAATGGGGAAAAAAAAATGCTTCTCAAAATGAGCCTTCAGCAAGCTTATATTCTTGGAGAATATAAGCTTGCTGAAGGCTCATTTTGAACGCGCCCCAAAAAAGAAAAATCTACAGGCCACGTGCCACACGCGCAGAGCTCACCCACCCACACAACACACTATATAATACTGGTGGCGTGCCCTGATTGTACAACCTGAGGAGAGCATCCCGCTCGAAACAATTTTGTCGTTTTTACTTTTTCCATTTTAAAACCTTGTTTTAAACTGGTATGTCGCTCCCTGCTTGGTTGAGCACTTTTGGAATTCTGAGTGGCGTTTTGGCTCTAACTTTATATATAATATATATATAATATATAATATATATATATATATATATATATATACAATGTGATTAAATTCCTAAAACGATTTTGGGAGTGCTCAACCCCTTGAGGAGTGTCACGACCGACCCCTGGAGGTCTGCCCTGACAGGATCGGTCTAGATGGGAGTGAAGGGAGTGACTGACCTCACACGCCCCGCAAGAGACCACACAAGAAAGATTACAATACAATACACCATTTATTCACACCAACACACACATAGTCACAAATAAGCATTCCAACACACACAACATGCACAATCACAATTAAGCATTTCAACACACACAACATACACATAGTCACAAACAAGCATTTCAACGCACACAACATAACCATAATCATAAATAAGTATTTCCAACACACACAACATAACCATAATCATAAATAAGCATTTCCAACACACGTTCCTTTTTTGTGCTTCATGTGGTTCCCCCTCACCCCTGTCTCTCCAAAGTCCTCTGAGAGTACCGTGTCGAATCAGGTGCCCCCAAACCGGGTCTGTTCTTGAACAGAGTCTTTCAATGCCGACACCCTTGACACACACACAGCCCCAAATTGCACGACACAGAGCTAACCACACTGGTCACATGAGCTGTAGGAAGTCCGAGGACAGTGGAGAACGCATCCCGTGGGACGAGGCGTTGTCGCTGAAGGTCCCGGACAGGGGTTAGGACCATCCAGCAAGGTCCACGTGCTCCTCACACTGCGCGGCCCCAACAGCGTGAGCTTCGGGTGAAGCCCCCGGGAGGAGAGAAAACGGAAGGAACTGGAAGGAAAGAAGGGTACTGGAACCCCGCAGTCAGTACGGTCTGACATATGCTGTTAAATCCTAACAGCCACTCGCATGATGGGCGAGGGGAGGTTTGCTGAATACATTAATAGCACCAGCTCAACACAGACCTGAGCATAACACAGTAAACAAACCAACTGAGGAATGTTCGCTAAAGGTCTCCTCACACGAAGCAGGTAAGAGATTACATTCACAGGCTAAACAAACGAATAGCAAATTGTATCTTCATCCTTCCCTCACTCACGTTCAACATTTTCCTTTCTTAGGAACTGAACTAATACAGCAACCATCGCTTTATAACTGCCACCACATTTGCAAATAATTCAATGGCACAATTATCACCACATTTTATAGCAACATTTCAAAACGACACAATTCTCCAACCACGCATCCAAACGACTAATCATGCGTACGCACGCTCGCAAACATAAAACTCGTTCCCCTTGCATACACAAACAGACGGTGGCCGAAGAATAAGAGACCGGTGATTGTGACAGGGGCGGACGAGCGAGACCAAGCAAGTTCCAACCCTAAATCACCAGGTTCTCCTCCATCCCCACCGACTACCACATCGCCAGATGCATTGAAAGGAGAAAGAATTTTGGATATAATTTAGAATGGCCAGGTTAAAGATTGAATTAACCAGAAAAAGTGGTCTCAAACAATATCTCTTTTATAATTTTGAAAACAAAAGGAAATTGCGCAAAAGAGAAGAATTAGCCGGCTAACAACAAAAAAAAACAAACAAACCATGAAACTGATGCTTACCAGCTACCCGTGGGTGACCCAAAAGTGGTGGGTCAAGCGACTCTCTGCCCTCTGTCCAGTCGAGAGGACCAGCAGAGCAGATGCGGAAAAGAGATGACGTCCCTCCCCTACAGGCGACTGTAGGAATGAAGGTACCGACCGTACCTTCGACGATGTGGTAGAGAACCAAAACCGGAGCTGGCGCTCCCAGGGACATCTTCCGCTCGAGTGAAGAGAAAACCTGCCTAACCGATGGCAGCCAACATGCCACCCTACGTCACAGTGAGAATACCTCAAGCCTAAGAGGAATGCTGCACGTGCGGCAGGTAAATAGACAGGTGAGAGGCCGATAGAGACAGCCAGTACAAGAGAAAAGTGCCAGCCACCCGTGAACCTGCAGGATGAATTGCACGGGCAGTGAAATTAGAGAGAGAGAGAGAGAAAAAGTAAACCTAACCTGAGCTGAACTACATTAAGGTGCAACCACACCACAAGTCACATTAAGGGACGGATACACGACAACAACAACGACAATAAATAAATGAATAATTCCACCACCCTAGATGGGTCAATCGTCATAGGCCTCGTGACAAACTCGTGACAAGGAGCAACATTTGTTAAAAATAAGATTTTTAAAAGGCGATCTACAAATTTGTTTCTAGCCTTGCGCTGTCGTCAGGATGATTTTGGTTTGCCCACCGCCGATGTTATATAGCGTGTGGGCTCCCGTTTGCGGTTGTTTGCACGTGCGGTTGGCTGCACGTGTTTTTTTTAAAAGGATTTTCAGGTTTTTGTTTTGGGTGTATTCACTAACAACGATTTCCATTTATGCCTGCAGTTGTTTACTATTTCTGTTTTGGTGTTCAGAGTTGCTAAGTGTGGTTTGCATAGTATTAACCATTTTTCAGTTAAACATAGGTGCACCTTTTTGAAATATTGCTGTATGTTGATGCTCTTTTTATGATTTTCCAGGGGATATATATACACAAAATATATATATATATATGACCAGGAGTTATATGTTAGCGAGTTTCCCTCACTATTGGAGGATGTCTCCCCCTTGGAGAATATAAGCTTGCTGAAGGCTCATTTTGAGAAGCATTTATTTTATTTTTCCCCATTCACCCACTCAAGCACATACTGTTAGTTAGGCAGAATCATCTACCACTGCAGATATGAATGCGTATCTCCCCCTATTTCTTCAATCTAAGACATAAGAGCAAGCTTTGTTTATAATTCAATATTTCTTGCAGTCATTGCAACACCAAGCTGCTCTGTAAGTTGCTGGAACGGTGCGGTACTTATCCTTGGAATTTATTAGTTTGTTGTATATATATATATACTGACTTCCATAAAAAACGTGAAAACAAAACAAGCTGAAGGTTGGGGGTGAATTTTATTGGTCACAATTGTACAGAGTGGAAGCGAGAATTCAACGTGATTTGATTCATTACACTGGTAATGTGTGAAAATGTCATCAGCAATATGTCTTTTGTGTGGAAAATCCAAGGTCACGTGACAAACCAGCTTGAAGTCCTAATACCGTGTGTCGCCACCATTTGCGTTGACAACTGCTTGACACCTGCGGCTCATTGAGTGGACCAGGTGGTTGATGCGTCCCCTTGGCACACCAGCCCACACATGGACGATGGCCTGGTGAAGTTGAGCCGCTGTTGCTGGTCGTGGACGCAGGAGGTCCAACCGTCTGCCAAGTTCATCCAAAAATGTTCTATTGGGTTTTAAATCGGGACCGAGGGCTGGCCAGGGCAGCACATTGACGTTGTTATGCTGAAGAAATTGCTGGGTGGCCCTGGCGGTGTGTGGTCTTGCATTGTCCTGTTGGAATGTCCAGTTTGGGTGTTGCGCAAAAAAAGGATCGACATGGGGTCTGAGCACCTGGTTGATGTAGC
>CM031627.1:19698953-19703953 GCA_018398815.1 Conus ventricosus
GGATGAAGACGATGAAGACATGGCAGAGCTGGATCCTCCGCAGAACGAGCTGAAGGAGAAGGCGGACAGCTTGGAACAGAAGCTTCTTGGTACAGAACTGGACGACCTCCGTTCCATGCTCTCGGAGTGGCGGGCTTCGAAGAAAAACTGAAGAAACGTCTTTGATTTCTTTTTGTTGTCATTATTATTATTATTATTATCATCATTGTTGTTATTATTATCGTTATTATTTTTATTATCATCGTCATCATCATCATCATTTTTTTCACTATAATTATCATTACTATATCATCATCATCATCATCATCATCATCATCATCATCATCATCATTATCATTATTGTTGTTATTATCGTTGTTGTTGTTATTATTATTATTATCATCATTAATATTATCATTGTTGTTACTATCATTATTGTTACTATCATTATTGTTACTATCATTATCATTGTTGTTACTGTTTATTACTTTGTGTTGTGATTGTTACAGTTACAGCTGTGGCTGCTGAAATGTTGTCGGTGGTTGACGTTAGTCGACCAAAATGTGTATAAAGATGTGTTTGTGATGGCTGGAATACCATTTTTCAATGTTACTATTGTCTTCCCTTTCCACAGATGTACCTGCCATTGCTCAAATATTGTCTTACCTTGGTAACTGAGTGTGGGTCCTTTTCCTTGATTTTAGCCAAGGCGGGAGTGTTTAGTACTACACGATCGGTTCAACACGGTGACGCAGTCTGTTTTCAGTGAAAAAGTACAACACTATGTTGAATAACGGCAATAGTATAGCATGCATGACGAGCGCAATACAAAACGCACGATCGATACAACATTGTAACAAATACTGCACAATACGTACAACACACTGTGATGAATACTTGTTGATGAATACAACACCGTGAGCAGCGCGTGGTTAGCAAACACTATGTTGAACATTGCTTGATAAGTCCAAGACTCGAAGACTGCTGCATAATGAGTACAATGTGGTGTTGAATACTACATCATCAGATTTATATTGTGTTTATTAAGAAATGTAAACTACCACACTGTAATAAGATGCTCCGTGATAAATATAACATTGCGCTAAATGCTGTATGAATATTGTGATGGATATTTCATCATAAGTATAATACTCTGGGTGCTGAATGCTGCATAATAAATACAACACTATGCTGAACACTGCATGGTAGGTACAGCACTGGAATGAATATTGAAATGACACGCACAACTCTGTGGTGAATTCTGCATAATAATTACAACGCTGTTCAACAATGCGTAAGATGCATGGTAGTTATGTCAAATACTGCATGGAAAAAAACAACAACCGTTGTATTCACTTTTGCATATGTACAGCAAATGCATTCTATTCTGAGGGAATAGGAACAACAATCATGTTTGATTCTGCGTGAGAAGTATTATAGTTATTATGTTGATTATTGTGTGTGTACATACAACGATTATGTTTGATTCTGCTTGATAAGTACAGCAGGTGTGTGGAATATTGCGTGAGTAACTGCAAAACCTTTTATCTACATACAAAGCTGCGTTGAACATAGCCCAGATTAGTGCAACAACCCTATTTCATTCTGATAATACGTACAGGTGATATATTGAACACTTCATGAATATGGGCGAAGACGCTTTTGAATTCTCCACAACAGGTATAGCGACTGTATTGAACACTGTGGGGATATTTGCAACAATTCTGCGGGATTCTGCATAACAAGCACAGCGACTGCTGAACAGTGTGAGAACAAATGCAACACCTCTGTTGACTTTTCTGCATAACAAGTTTAGCGACTGTTCAACAGTGCAGGAATGAGTGCTACAACTTTGTTGAATTCTGCATAACAACATTATCTACTGTGTCGAGCACTGTTTGTGTAAGTGTGACAACTCTGTCAAATTGTGCACAATGAATGCAACTACTGTGTTGAGCACTGTTTGTACTTCTGAACAATTAAACAGTGGGAGAAAACAAGTGCAAGTTAACAATTCTTCAGTCATTAAAGCAATGACTTGACAAAGATTTGAATTAAAAAAAAAGAAAACAAAATGGGGGGAATATATTATAAATATGAGAAACCCTTCACTAGCTGCCTGAGGGAACCATCGTACTCTCCTTCAAAGACAGATCTATTTGTATTGCCTGCTCCTAGGCCTTTCGTCCGCTGGATCGGAGCACTGTTTGTGTAAGTGTGACAACTCTGTCAAATTGTGCACAACGAATGTAACTACTGTGTTGAGCACTGCGAGAATAAGTACAGCAACTCTTGATTTCTGCATAACAAGTATAGCGGCTGTGTTGAGCACTGTGTTTAATGAGTGCAGCAACTACATTGAATGGTGCACAACAAGTATGGCTACTGTACTGAACTCTGTGCATTGAGTGCAACGACTCTGTTGAATTCTGCGTAACAAGTATCGCTACTCTACTGAACTCTGTGTATTGAGTGCAACGACTCTGTTGAATTCTGCGTAACAAGTATCGCTACTGTACTGAACTCTGTGTATTGAGTGCAACGACTCTGTTGAATTCTGCGTAACAAGTATCGCTACTGTACTGAACTCTGTGTATTGAGTGCAACAAATATGTTGAATTCTGCATAACAAGTATGGCTGCTACTGTATTGAACACTGTGAGAATGAGTGCAACATCTCTGTTTTAATTGTGCTTGATAAGTACAGTAACTATTCTGAAAAAAAAAAGAAAAAAAAAAAGCCTGCGTGAAACGTACAACAGGTGCATGCCCACTGTGTGATGACAACAGCTGTTCCGTAGAATACTGCGTGATGAGTACAAGAGCTCTATTGAATGCTGCATAATACGTGCTGCGGCTGTGTTGCATAATGTATAAATGAACAGCAGTTCTCGTGAATATTGATGATGAGTACAACAGGTTTGTTAGGTACTGCATGATAAGAATGCAAGAGGTGTTTAATGCTTCACGATAAGTACAACAGGTGTGTTGAATGATGGAGAAGTACAACAGGTGTACTGAATGATGGATACATACAACAGGTGCGCTGAATGAAAGTGTGCTGAATGATGGATAAGTGTGATGGATAATTTCAATAGTTGTACTGAATGATGAAGAAGTACAGCAGGTGTGCTGAATGATAGATAAGTGTGATGGATAGTTGTACTGAATGATGGAGAAGTACAACAGGTGTACTGAATAATGGATAAGTACAACATGTGTGCTGAATGATGTAGAAGTACAACAGGTGTACTGAATGATGGAAAAATAACACAGGTGTACTGAATGATGGATATGTACAACAGCATACTAAATGATGGATAAGTACAGCAGGTGTACTGAATGATGTAGAAGTACAACAGGTGTACCGAATGATGTAGAAGTACAACAATTGTGCTGAATGATGGATAGGTACAACAGCTATGTTGCATATAACAAAATAGTGACAACAGCAGTATGAAACGTTGCATAAGTAACACGTTAGGTGTTTCTGATACTGCATGATACATTAGCTGAGCTGCGTGGAACTCTGCTCGATAAGTACATCAGGTGTGCTGAATATTGCAAGATAAGTAGAGCTGGTATGTTGTACATTATACGTGATAGGCACAACAGGTATGTAGAACTATGCATGATGAGTAGAAGCCCACATTTTCATGTGTATGATGAGTTATAGCCACGGTAGACAACTGTGACTCTAACCCCATCCTGTGATTGTCGTTTCTATGGAAACAAACAGCAAGGGGATTTGTAACGGAAACCCCATTACAATAAGCAATTACGTTTTAATAGATCCCGGTGATGATTCCTGTCCGTATGAATGATTATTGTCTGTGGCATGCGTCCAGGGAATCAATGCATGCTTTGATCCTATCTGTGCGAAATGCAGACATGTAATTCTAAGCCCTTTAATATACGACAGTGTCTCTTCGTCTCTTCATCCTGCGGAATCCCTCAGCTCTTTTAAGGAAAGAACGATTTTAACAGCTCAACGTGTATGTCATTTTGGACTTGCACATTGGACTCCAGTGCCTTATTGATTGGAAAGCATTTAGAACGATATGTTCAGATCATCTCCCCCCCAAAAAAGGGACGATCTTTTGTCAGGATTGTCCAGATTCTGACGCTTACTTACTTTCTACTTTCTGCACTGTCATGCCTTGCTGTCTTCGTCGCCTCGCTTCCGATTCCACTAAATAATGTTTCCATGTCAAGAGTCTATGAACCGACGCGTTCTTCGCAGTTTGTGATCTGAGCATCTATTGATGATCTCTTACTTGCGCCAGTGTCCAGAATGGCTACACTGATCTGCTTTCAGTTCTTTATAGTCTGTGCTTTTTTTTTTTTACCATTTGTAGGCCTACTCTGTACCTCTGTTCAGAAATGCGATAAACAGACCTATTTTTGTGGTTTCTAATCGGTGCAGCTTTTTACCTTTTGTACTTTGTGCCAGTGTCTAGAACAGATGAAAATGGTCTACTCTTTGCGGTGCTCTCGTTGTAATCATGGATAAACTGATCACATTTTTGTGACTTATATTATGTGCTAGTCTTTACTGCCTGAACTTTGTACCAATACGCAGAATGGATTACATGAACTGCGTTTTGTTCTCTATGATCTGTATGTATTTTTAACAATTTGTAGGCCTCTGTGCCGATGCTCAGAACAGATAACGGGACTTTCTTTCTGTAGTTTGTGATATTTGTGCTTTTTAGAATTTGTACTCTGTGCCCATGTCCAGAACGAAATAGTTGATCTTATTTTCATTGCTTGTAATCTTGGCAGCTTTTTGCCATTTATTCTCTGTGCCAATGCCTAGAATTGACGTACACATTTCTTTGTGTGTGTGTGTGATTTTAAATCTGTGCCATCTTTTACATTTGCACTTTGTACCAGTGTCCAAGAGGATAAACTGATCTATGTTTTGCATGATATAATGTGTGCCATTTTTGACAAGATGTGGTTTGACTCAGTGTCTACTACTAATACGTTAACATGTTTGGCCTTATTAAACAGACATA
>CM031627.1:19708953-19711453 GCA_018398815.1 Conus ventricosus
GTTCCAAGCAGACAGTCAAAATCAAAGGAATGGGATATTTTGTGCATTTGAGGCTGGGGCAAAGATAGGGTGAGGGTGAGTGCAAAAGCTTGAGACGTGTGTCAACTAAAGGAAGGTCATATATTTGAAGACTGTGATTTCATCGGTGAAGATCCCCCACAACAAGCAAAATAGTCGGTGGGGAGTTGTTCTTTTGATCAATTATCAGTTAACATTAAATGCTGGCTCAAATTTATGACATGCTTCAAAACGCTTACATGGATTACATAGAGTTTTAAGGCAGAATCCCACCCATGGCGTGTGGTCTGTGGTCGATACGTGTCAACAATGGCGTCTCAACTCAGCACTACTCGGCAGCGAAGCTCGGAGAGAAGTTGTCGTAGTCAACGTTTCAAGGCGTAAGAAGTGCTAGAATGACTTCAGACTGAAAGTTTGGACAACGAGGAAGACTTTGACGACAGTAATGAGGTAATCTGCAAGTACTGAGTGACTTGGTTAATAGAAAATGACTTGAGAGGGGCTTTGTGGAGGAACTTCAAGACGGACTATGGAATAGCCCTTTCACAAAGGCAGCAATGGCAGCTGGCAGCACACACTTAGGCTTTGAACCGTACTTGCTCTGTTTTGTATGGTCAGAATTGCTGTCCCTTTCATCCCTCTCTGATCATGCCACATGTAAGCAAAGCACTTGAAGAGAATAAAATAATTTCATGTTCGCAGATGTCCTACACAACCACAGTTTATTGCTCTTGGATTGGGATGGTGTTTTTTTTAACAAAACGGAATAAACGAAACCAGCAGCAACAACAACAACAACAACAACAACAATATATATATTATATTATATATAATATTATATATATATATATATTATATATATATATATATATATATAATATATATATATAATATCGGTTTCCCAACTGCGTTCCTCTCGGCCAGAATAATGTGTGTCACGTGACACATTCGTTAGCGTAAGGGCAGAAATAGGCATGTGACCTGTGATGGTTTGAAAGAGCTGACGTGAATTTGACCAGCCTGGAAAATGTTGAGGAGGCAAGAGGAAACTAAATTTGCTGAAACGTTGTCGGCTTTTGTTCTGTGTGTGTGTGGTGTGTGTGTGTGTTGTGTGTGTGTGTGTGTGTGTGTGTGTGTGTGTGTGTGTGCGTGTGTGTGTGTGTGTGTTTATTCTATGTTTAAATCTTTTGACAGTTTGTGTCAATTTCCTGACAGTTTGTATAAATTTGACAGAGTGTCGGTTTGACAGTTTGTATAAATTTGCTGAATAAAACTTAACATTTCACCTGCCAAAAGACGAGCGCGGAACAACGATCAAAATGGTCGACACCACTTGAGGAGATCAGACCACGTGATGGATTTTCAGATCCAATGACGTAAGCATTATCGTTTCCTGTCCACAGACTTTTCTGTGTTTCTTGTATGTTCCTCTACTGAAGTCATTGTGCGTAAAAGCATGGACATTCAAATGAGAAAATGTCTTTTTAAAAGGAAAAAAAAGTCAGCTAATATCTAATTGAAGAAAAAAAAGTTTTCCACGCCGTGAAAATACGACGAACAATTGAGCATGGTCACGTGTATAAATCTGAAGAGCTCATTAATGCTAAGCATTTGTCCTCAGAAGTCAAAACCACTGTTGTAAGCAACATCTTAGGGCAAACCCATGTTATGTAGAGTTGGTATTTTTCTTCTTTAGGAGAGCGAGTGTTGTTCACTGCCTTAAAAAAAAAGTACAAGAAAGGTAGACACAAAAAAGAGAAAATAAAAGAAAGAAAAGAAAATGTGTGGGGTGTTTTTTTAGTGTTGTACTTTGTCTTCTCTCCAGTCGTTTTAATAAATGTGCTCCCTATAAACCAGCTGTTGCTCCCGCTTTTATGTTCAAATGAAAACGACGATCAGACTGCTTTTTACCCCATTCCCTGTCCCACTGCCCACCTACCTACTCTCCTTTTGTTTATCAAACCTGTGAATATACAACGCAGGGAACATCTTATGAGAAGTTACTCTCTGAGGGTGTCATTCAGTCTTGGGCCACACAATTCTTTCCTTCCCTGTTACTTCCGCTGAAATATATATTTCAGTAAAACGTGGACCCCAACTGAGACTTAGAAAATGATTGAATGCGAAGAAAAATTCTCATGAATTCTATCTTCAAATGCAAACTCTATCTATAGTATTCGTAGTACACTTTTACTCACTGCAATTTAGAAACAAGACGGATTTTGTTGATGGTGAGCACATGCTCGCAACTAGGACATTAACGTTTTTGTTTGCTTACATAGTACTGCGAACAGTTTTGCTTAGACGGAACGGCACGTTATGAGAGTTTTGTACTTTGATATCAGACCTGTTTTGTCATTTTATACAACGGTTCTTTATAGATGTTAAAGAGACGACGCCTTTCAATTGCCATTGCTTGCATTGTTGTAGGTAGTAGGTAGGTCTCATTGGTAGACTTTCTGAATCACTAGCCGCATGGCAA
>CM031627.1:19713953-19718953 GCA_018398815.1 Conus ventricosus
AGTAGTAGTCAAGTTAGTAGTAGTAGTAGTAGCAGTAGTAGTAGTAGTAGTAGCAGTAGTAGTTAGCAGTAGCAGTAGTAGTATAGTAGTAGTAGTAGTCAAGTAGTAGTAGTGTAGTAGCAGTAGTATCTTTATTGTCATTATTTAGTATCATCATCATCATCATGAGCAGCAGCAGCAGCAGCCACATAACTGGCAATAGTAGTAGTAGTAGTAATAGCAGTAGTAGTAGTAGTGTAGTAGTAGTAGTAGTAGTAGCAGCAGAAGTAGTAGTGGGAGTAGTAGCATGGTCGTCAGTACTATTATTAACATTCTTGTTCTTGTTCTTCTTGTACTTCTTGCTATTGTTCTTCTGTTCTTGTTCCTGCCCTCCTCCTCCTCCTCCTCCTCCTCCTCCTCCTCCTCCTCCTCCTCCTTCTTCTTCTTCTTCTCTTGGTCATCATCATTGTTGTTGTTCTTGTTCTTGTTGTTATGTAATTGATTTCAATGGAATGAAACATTTCCATGTGTGTGTGTGTGTGTGTGTGTGTGTGTGTGTGTGTGTGTGGTGTGTGTGTGTGTGTGTGTGTGTGTGTGTGTGTTGTGTGTTGTGTTGTGTGTGTGTGGTGTGGTGTGGTTTGTGTGCTTGCGTGCGTGTGTCCACCTGTCCATCCAAATCATTTCCTCCTGTTCAAGAAAGACACCCTGAATGAACAGTGGACTCAGTGAAGTAAACACGTAGATTCCGCCCCCCCCCCCCCCCCCCCCCCCCCCCCCCCCCGCTCCTCCTTCCACCAGGTACGAAGTCTCTCTTCTCCTCCTCCCACCCACCCACCCCTTGTGCCTATCCCCCTCCACTTGGCGATCGTCACGTGACCTTCTCCATTCAATGCTAATTGACATGCTATAGACGCATACCTCACACAGGTGTGGATTTCCATTTCCAGTTCAACCGGTCTTTGTAAGGGCCAAGGTGGCACTCTGCACTTTTGTTGACAAAGAAAGCAGACGACGGCCATTGCGACTCCTCCAGTAGACCTTGGTGTGGGGACAGTGGGGGGGGGGGGGGGGGGGGGGGGTGGAGGTGGGGGTGGAGGTTGGGAAGGAAAAAGGAGATGAGTGGATCGCAGAGAAAGAGAAGGACCTCACTGTTTATCTGTATGTCTGTCTGTCTGTCTCTTGTCTCTGTCTTGGCGTACCTGTTCTGCTGTATTTGTCGTACATCTGTTGTTTGTGTGTATGTCAGTAAGACTGTCTGTTTCTCTGTGCATCTCTGTAAATGCATATCTAATGAGTGTGTGTGTGTGTGTGTGTGTGTGTGTGTGTGGTGTGTGTGTGTGTGTTAGGTCTTCAATTTAACGTCTATACACATTGTGATATTAGACGAACCTAATCTATAAGAATAACATTAACAGCAACAGCAAAAAATGGATGACTAACCATAAAACATCGAAGAATAACCGTCATAACAAAGAAGTTACTAAAACACCAGTTCCCATTTTATAAAACAGAAAAGATAGGACTTCGATGCAATGAAACAGCAATTTTACACATTAGTGATAAATCGGTTACAACTGTATCCAGAGAACAATTATGTAAAGGTGGTAGATAAGGTTTTAATTGCTTGCAGTGGAACAGTATGTGGGAATTTGTTATCATTTCACCACAAAGGCATGTTATATTTTTGCAAAACTTTGTCTTAAAAGCGTTTAGTTTGATCTTATATATTAGCGAAATTATGATCCGAGAAAACGACAAACTACATTGATAAAAAGAATGAAGTGTGTCAAAGTTTAATAGCTGGTTTATACGTGTATCAAGGGAACATCCCGAATTTTGTTGTTTTTTCCTAAAATGTTTCCAGCATGCATTTTCTAGAAGACTGTATCCCTCATGGATAGACAATGGGATACTGATAACCTCCGACCCGCTAGTATTTTTCGCTCCCCGTTTTGCTGCTCTGTCTACTCTCTCATTAAACTGAATCCCACAATGAGAAGGAACCCAACAGAAACTAATTCTTGTACCCCTAATAATCAAGAAATGTATTAGGTGATGAATATCTGTAATCAGATCTTGTCTTACTATAGGGTTTGTTTTACTTAGGGCGAATAAAACCGATTTTGAATCGACACAAAAGAGGACTTGGAATATTGGGTTTGAAAAGTCAAGTAGAAAATACAATGCCATTAGAATGGCAGTTAGTTCTGCTGTAAAAATATACTGAACAACATTAAAAACGCACCGTTTGATTTGCCGATTTCCCATTTGGAAAAAATGTGTATTTGGATTTGGTATGTTAACACAATTTTTAAGGGACACAGATTCACACTGCCTCGGTTTCTCCGCGCTTGCCGACGTTCGTGTGACGCCCACGTGCAACTCGCCCAAAACACTTTTCTTGCCACTGGGGCCGAGACTGACCGTATCTCATCTGTTTCTTTGTCTCAAATGGTGAGTTTGAAGTCACGCCAACTGGAAAACGGTATCAGTTGTCATTGGACCAGGCGAAGTGGTCCGAAAACAATGCCGCGACTGTCTATGCAAGAACGCGAGCGAGCCATTGGAATGTTTATGGTCGGTATGTCATCCAGAGAGACAGCCAGACAACTGAACTGCAGTCACTCTACAATTGTAAGGCTATCACAACGTTCGGCAGCGACTGGTTCCACCACTGATCGGCGTCGAACGGGCCAACCTCGTGTTACAACACCAGCGCAAGATCGATACATTCGACAGCTTCATCTTCGTAATCGATTCCTTACAGCAGCAGAAACATGTCGCCAGGTGGTTGGTCGACGGGGTCTAGTGTCTGGACAAACCGTTCGACGTCGATTGCAAGAATCAGGGCTCAGTGCAAGATGCCCTCATGTTGGCCCAGTCCTCACCCATAGACACCGTCAGCAACGCCTGCAGTGGGCCAACCAGCATCTGCCATGGACACGACGTCAGTGGAGAGCTGTGCTGTTCTTTGACGAAAGTCGCTTCGCGTTATCGCGTGCTGACGGGAGAATGAGAGTCTGGAGGCGTGTCGGGGAACGCTGCGCCAACTGCTGCGTGTTTGAAGCCGATAGATGGGAAGGGGGCAGTCTGATGGTTTGGGGGGCATTCAGTCATGACTACCGGACACCGCTGTACTTTTTTGACAACCATGTGAATGCTAACACGTACCAGCAGGTGCTGCAGAACCACGTCGTCCCACTGTTTGGCCAGCACCCGGAGGTACAGTTCTTCCAGCATGATAATGCACGACCCCACACCGCAAGAGCCACCACTGCGTTTCTCCAGGCAAACAACATTGCCGTGTTGCCCTGACCATCTCTGTCCTCTGACGTGGCTCCCATTGAACACGTCTGGGATGAGCTGTGGCGTCGTGTGGCCCGTGGAAGACGTCCACAGACTCTCGATCATTTGAGGCGCGCACTGACCCAGGAGTGAGATGGACTGCCACAGGCATTCTTGCACAACCTTGTCTACTCCATGAGGAGGCGCTGCCAAGCGTGCATCGGGGCAAATGGCGGACACACTCGGTATTAGAGCTCGCGGACGGACATGCTCGTCGTCGTGTACTTTTTGACAGGGACCCTAGTGAAGTCACCAGCTAATTTCAGATGAATTCGGCCATTCTTGTCAAGAACAGACATTTAGTTTAATTGAAAAATGGATGCGTAATCAAATGTGCTTACTTTCATTAAATAATTCTGTACTACCAACGTTGTCTGGGTCTTTTGGCAAGCGGTGCGTTTTTAATGTTGTTCAGTATAGATCTGTTTTTTCCAAGATAATAAGATTTATCAATTTTCAATGAAGGAATTGTAAATGCTGCACCTGCTTCTTTGGTATCCAAAAGAGACCCATCTGTATAAATTTTAAGATGAAAGGGATACGAATTTTCAATATACTCTTTTACTATTTGGCCTATCAGGTTTTCATTGTCACTTTTTTTCATCGACGTATGGCTAATATCAAATGAAGCTCTTTGAAGTTCCCATGGCGGGCTGGGAGATGCGGGAAGTTTAGGTCGATTTATATCGTTGAAGTTAACTTTTGACTCACTGAACAGATCTGAAGTGAAAGTTCCTGCACAAGTGAAAGTGTGTGTGTGTATGTGTGTGTGTGTGTGTGTGTGTGTGTGTGTGTGTGTGTGTGTGTGTGTGTGTGTGTGTGTGTGTGTGTGTGTGCCATGTGTCTGTATGGCCATACATACATATAAACATTCTGTGAGGATCCCTGCTTGTGTCACACTCACACACACACACACACACACACACACACACACACACACACACACACACACACACACACACACACACTGCAGGCATGAGATTGATTACGTGCAACTTAATGTGTGTGTGTGTGTGTGTGTGTGTGTGTGTGTGTGTGTGTGTGTGTTGTGTGTGTGTGTGCCTAAGTTCCCGGTGGTTTCGTTTGTATTTACTTGTAAAAAAAAAAAAGCATGTCAACAGAGAACACAGATCGCTTTGCAAGATTAAAAGGAAGGATTTTTAAGTCTAGTGCCTTATCTCGCCTAGTCATGGGAATAATGTAGCATGCATGAATACCACATCACAAAGAGAGGCATTGACAGGCGCACATGCCTCACGGAATTTTTGTTTTTGTTTTTCTTTTCTTTTTGTACCCCCAGTTCTTATAGAACAGGAAGTACTTTAGAATGGGAACGAAGAAATGCTGCCTGTGTGTCTGTCCGTGGTCAAAATGTGCTCCACTCGCTCCAGACAAAAACTACTGGGCCGATCTTTCTGAAAATTTTGTAGGTATGTTCATTATTGGTCAGGGTTGATGCCCTATGTTTTAGTTTACCGTTATAGCCGTTACTAACGGCTGTAACGGCCTGTAACGGTTTTTCTTTTTATGGAATATCTCCGAAAGTACTTGGCCGATCTCTGTGAAAATTAGCAGGCATGTTCATTATGGGTCACGGATGATGCCCGATGTTTTAGTTTACCCCGTTATAGCCGTTACTAACGGCTGTAACCGCCTGTAATGGTTTTTCTTCTTTA
>CM031627.1:19723953-19733953 GCA_018398815.1 Conus ventricosus
CAGTGATGGTCACTACTACACACAGTGATGGTCACTACTACACACAGTGTCTGACGATGCCATGCGCGGGTAACGCGCTGCCTTGGTACTGAAATGGTCACTACTACACACAGTGATGGTCACTACTACACACAGTGTCTGACGATGCCATACGGGGTAATGCCCTGCCTTGGTACTGAAATGGTCACTACTACACACAGCATCTGACGATGCCATACGGGGTAATGCCCTGCCTTGGTACTGAAATGGTCACTACAACACACAGTGATGGTCACTACTACACACAGTGATGGTCACTACTACACACAGTGATGGTCACTACTACACACAGTGTCTGACGATGCCATAGGGGGTAATGCACTGCCTTGGTACTGAAATGGTCACTACTACACACAGCATCTGACAATGCCATACGGGGTAATGCGCTGCCTTGGTACTGAAATGGTCACTACTACACACAGCATCTGACAATGCCATACGGGGTAATGCGCTGCCTTGGTACTGAAATGGTCACTACTACACACAGCATCTGACAATGCCATACGGGGGTGATGCGCTGCGTTGGCGGAGGTCTGCAGCTCTCTGAGTGCTTTCCTCGTTCAGATTGTTTTCACTGCTGATGGATGAGGATGAGGATGATGATGGTGTAAATGATGCTATGGAGGTCCACTTCGGAATGAGACTACTTGTCTGGGCTGTACTCGACGCTTACTGTCACAATACATCCCAGCTTCAACCAGGCCGGAGAACTAC
The DNA here is from genome assembly GCA_018398815.1 of Conus ventricosus. NCBI lineage: Eukaryota > Metazoa > Mollusca > Gastropoda > Neogastropoda > Conidae > Conus > Conus ventricosus. The sequence goes on from CM031627.1 coordinate 19,724,707, forward strand.
AGACACCAGCAGTGCTGGTCAAGTGGTCAAGTAATTAGCGCAACACTCTCATTCGCATCCGTAAAGTGGATGAAACTCGACTGTGTGGTCTCAGTCTTCCCATTAAGCCCATAGTACGCTCACTCTGGGTAGGAGTCTTCGGAGTAGAAAAACTCCACAATGCCTCTGATGGGATGGAACCCTGGACCTCCTGGCCCACAGTGTGCGACGCTAGCCGCTGCATCACGGTGGCTGGTCGCTAGCCTCCCTTCTTAAATTCGCTTGATTGCATAGTTGAGCGGTGGATAGGGTGGAGGGTGGGGGGGGGTGGGGGGGTGTCGATGCAGGCTAGCACAGATTACCCTCTGGTCTTACACCTGTCTGTACAGTTGGAGAAGGGACGTCTTACTGCTGCTTGATTACATAGAGGAAGGAGGGGAGGGGGGGGGTGGGGTGGGGTGTGGGGGGGTGGGGTCTGAACCTCTCTGTTTACCTACCAGCTTGATTGCACAAGAGAGAAGGGGCGAGGAAGAGGGTTAGCACAAGTTAGCCCGGATCTACACTCTTCTTACACTAACGAGATTGTTAAAATTACGAAAAATACATTGTGCTTTTTGTTGAGATCAAGGACAAGATACATGTTTTTGATTTTTTTTTAATTCATTGTCCCCCTCCATTTAATAATCGGGCCTCAGAATACACAGGAAAGTTTTTTGTTCCGGCAGCAAGAAGTAGTCTAAACTCTGAAAAGTATGTAAGTTCGCAAGATTTCAACCGCTGCTGTGCTTAGGATAAAAGTTGTTGTTACAGGCTCTCCGTCTGAGATATGTTTTCTCTCTGATACAGGGTTTCTAAGGACGATTGACGCATTTACTGAACAATAGTTTTGCGAGAAGAGCGATGCGACTGAAATAACACATTCCATTCTATACGTCTTTGTGTCATGTCTTATATCTGTTGTCTTGTTATTCTAGTTGTTGAAGCGTGATGTGGGATGGAGAGAAATACAGGCAGGCTAGGCCAGATGTACTCTTCTTGTTACTCCAACTTGATCGCACAGTGGAAGGGGGAGAGGCAGGGGATCGGAGTGGGTGTGGGGGTGAACACCAAGGCTAGCCCATATTTACCTTCAAAGGCAGAAAAGTCTGCATGTGTTTGATGAATGCGGGGTGTGAGTTGCAAAGGTGTGTTTGTGTGTGTGTGTGTGTGTGTGTGTGTGTGGGGGGGGGGGGGGAGGGGGGGGAAGGGGGGGCTGGGACTGTAAATCCAGGCTAGCCCAAACTTAACCCACGGGGTCAGTTCCAACTGGGGGGGGGGGGGGGGGTGGGGTTCCAGCTAGTCTTGGAATGACCCCCGGGGGTAAAAGCAGGCTAACCCAGACTTACCCCGGAGTAAGTTCGAGAGGGGGTACGAATGCGCTGTTACACCGGCTCTCATGGTCACCTCCTCTGTCTTACTACCTTCTTCTTCCCGCATACCTCCTCCCCCTCCACTTCCCTTCTCCTTTCCTTCTCCCCACCCGTCTCACTTACTACATACACTTATCCCACCTTATTTTGCCCAAAACTTCACCCACAAACCGAACATCCCTTCTAAGGTAGATAACTTTCTTTTTTCTCTCTACAGTTGATTTACCTAACATATTGAGCAGTGCCTCCCGTGTCCTTCCAAAACATTTGAGGACGTCCTGCGTAGTATCACATATTTATTAGATATATGTCTAGCGCAAAGAAACAAACGCACATGCGACTATGTTCACAACATTTACAAGCAAAGAAAGGCATCATCATTAGCAGTAGTTTGCATTCGTATCACTTACAGACTTCTATCACATTATTTATTAGATATATGTCTAGCGCAAAGAAATAAACGCACATGCGACTATGTTCACAACATTTACAAGCAAAGAAAGGCATCATCATTAGCAGTAGTTGCATTCGTATCACTTACAGACTTCTTACATGTTATCTTGCACTCTTTCCTATTTTCAGCCTTATCATTTATTATAATTGTGTGTGTGTGTGTGTGTGTGTGTGTGTGTGTGTGTGTGTGCGTGTGTGTGTGTGTGTGTGTGTGCTGTGTGCGTGCGTGCGTGCGTGCGTGGTGATGTGTGTGTGTGTTGCGTGCGTGCGTGCGTGCGTGCGTGTGTGTGTGTGTGTGTGTGTGTGTGTTGTGTGTATGTGGTGTGTGTGTGTGTGTGTGTGTGTGTGTGTGGTGTGGTGTGTGGTGTGTGTGTGCGGTGTATGTGGTGCGTGCGTGCGTGCGTGCGTGTGAATGCGTGCAAATGCATCTGTATGTGCGTGAAACAGACACACACATACAAAGACATTCCAAACCATCTACAAGGAGAGAGAGAGAGAGGAGAGAGAGAGAGAGAGAGAGAGAGAGAGAGAGAGTCCCTACACTAGCGTAATAAAAAGGTTTGAACTCTTACCAAGGAAGATAAACTGTGTTCGTAGTCCCATCATTGTCCACGATCAACCCTGAGGGCAAACCAGATGTAATCAGGTTATGGTTTGGCTGGGCTCGGACTTAGGGTTAGGGTTAGGATTAGGAGTCGTTAAACAACCCCCTCCCCTTCCCTCCATCCGTCCCTTCTCAAGCCGAAGCCACCGATGAAGTGCAAAGAGTGCCGATAATGAGAGATAATGGTGCTTGAGGATGGAAGATAATAAGACTTCATGACAAGTAAAGATGGTCAATTGATGCTCATTGATAATGATAGTTGCGGTAACGGCTGAGACGCTGGAAAAAGAAAATAATAAAGGTGTTCCAGACGATGTGTGATTTACGTGTAGTGAAAGAACATGACGCTTAACGAGAGATAATGGTGACGTCAATGGATGTGATATGACGCAAAAAGATACAGGCAAAGGGACAAAAGTCTGTCCCCTCTAATGGCGGACAGATTTGAAGCGGTTGTTTCCACTAGATTATCTGGCCAATTTTTCAGTGTTGGTGACATGTTTGTGTACCGAAAACCAATTTCACAAGTCTAATCTTTTGTGTGAAGTGAAGAAAATCGTTGGACTGTCGTTTGGTGCTTGTGTTTTGCTGTTAGATCTGGCATGGCATCGGCAAACAAACAAACAGTTCACAGAAGAGACGAAAAAATACATTGTGTCGTTGATAGACCAGGGCTTCAGATGTTTGAGATGGCAGATGTGTTGAACTTGAACAGGTCAACCGTCGGGGAACTTTACAAGCGCTATTGTGACAGAAACACAGTAGAAAACAAACCTAGGAATGGTACGCCCAGTGTTCACACGCAGGTGCGTGTCTGTACTGTCAAAGATTATGAAACAGGACAGATCTGCCACAGTTTCTGAAATTTCAGCACAATTCCTTGCATCAACCTCCGTTAAAGTCAGCCAAAAGACAATCAAGCGAAATCTACATGGACTTGGCTCTGCAAAGTACCTCCCAGTGAAGAAACTAGTCATCAAGGAAGTGAACAGAAAGAAGCGGCTGCAGTACGGTAGGAGTGAACTTCACTGGACTGAACAACCAGTGGAAGAATATTATTCTCAGTGATGAAATGACCATTGTGATCAAACCCAATGGACGTGTAAAACTATGGAGCAAAGTCGAAGAGAAGTGGCCAGTGCTTTCTCTGTGCAGCATTATGTAAAATCTTCAAAAACCACAATTTAAAAATTACAATAGAAGCAAATAAAAAAAAGTAGTGAATTACTTAGACATAACATTAGACCTCAATGACAATGTGTACAAACCAATGTGTGCAACCCACCAGAGATGACAATGTGTACAAACCATACAAAAACCCAATGACATACCAATCTATGTAAACGTCAAAAGCAACCACCCACCATCTATACTAAAAACAATACCTAACGGTATAAACAAGAGACTATCCAACCTATCATGCAATGAAAATGCATTCAATAATGCAGCAACAGAATACAAGAAGCATTACAAAAAGTGGTTACAATCACAAACTACAATATAGCCCAGACAATAACACGAACAGAATAAGAAAAACAGAAAAAGGAAGATAATATGGTACAACCACCATATGATGGACAAGTAAAAACAAATGTAGGAAAAGAATTCTTTAAATCTTGGCAACATCATTTCCAAAAGAACACAAACTGTCCAAAATATTCAACAAAACACCATTAAACTATCATACTCATGTATGCCCAACCTCTCAAAACCATCAAAATGACCATCTAACAAAATGAAAATGCAACACAAAAGAGAAGGTGCGAAAGGACATCTTGCAATGACCAAAAAAACAGAAATCCCCAAAGCAACAAATGTCTTACGAGCAAATATTGTATACCAAGTACGGAACATAACAGCAAAAATGAAAAAGAAACATACATATGAGATTACATGAAACACGTTCAAAACCAGATTACGCAAACATAAACAGAGCATTTAACATGATAAATTTTACAAAAATCATGACAGAAATGTAGTAAAACACTTAGAATTTAAACACAAAGATAAAATAAAATAGCACACAGCAATATCCTGGAAATCATAAAAGAGCCAACCCATACAACAATATTTTTAAAAAAATCAACCTCGTTCCCAAAAAGTATATTATGCAACCATACACACTCTAAACACAAAAGTAAAATAGTGAAATTGCAGGCACAATGGAAATCTTGCTAGCCACCACCACCTCCCCCCCCCCCCCCCCCCCCCCCCCCCCCCCCCCCCCCCCCCCCCCACACACACACACAGACCTCACGTGCAGCAAACGAAATCCGCACACACAGAGACAAGATCAGGTCCCGCACGCCATAAAAGACCGTTGGCGTGCCACAAAAAGAGACACCCTGAGGAGAGATATGTACACAACGTAAGATCTTGAAACAAGCTTGTAGATGAATTTTAGCACTTCATTTTAAAAATATTTTTAACAAATGTTGCTCCCCAAGGGGTTGAGCTTTTTCAGATTTTTTAGGACGTTTTAATACTGTTCATTTATATATATATTATTCATTCCAGGAACTAGCCTCAGCACTTGTGTCTTAAGAGGTTATCTTTTTATATTTTCTACTTTTCACAAGAAAATGTAGCTTGTTTTGCTCTATCATGATTTCTTTTGCTTCTTAGGTGGCACCTTTGGTTGTTTTTTTTGAAAACTCAACAAACATACTACGGTATTGCACACCAGCTTTTTCTGGGACAGCATTCTTCTTAAAACCGAAAAGGCAGAGGAGTCAAATTGCTACTTTCCGCGGTCACTGAGGAGAAACAATCAGGTTTCGAAATATTGGTATCTGACCAGGAGTTATATGTTAGTGGGTTTTCTCCCCATTGGAGATCGTCTCCCCCTTGGAGACTATAAGCTTTCTGAAGGTTCATTTTGAGAAGCATTTATTTTATTTTTCCCCATCACCCACACAAGCACATACTGTTAGTTAGGCATAATAACCTGCACTGCAGATATGAATGCTTATCTCCCCTATTTTTCATTCTAAGACATAAGAGCAAGCTTTGTTTATAATTGAATATATATATTATATATATATATATATATATATATTATATATATATATATATGTGTGTGTGTGTGTGTTATTGTGTGTGAGAGAGAGAGCGTGTGCAGAAGTGCATGTGCGTGTGATTTGTGAACTTGTGTGAGCATAGGCACGTTTCTGCGATTGTATGTGTACATACATGTGTATGTGTGTCTTCGTATTGGGCGTAATATGCATGTGCGTATGTGCCACGTGCGCATTCATGTGTATGCGTGTATGGTGCTCATGCGTGTGGGTGTGGATATACGCATGCACGCATGTGCATGTGTGTGCGCGTAGTACCAGTTTCCCCCTTTCCACTTCCTCCTAGTTCCGTCCCTCCCTTCCTGTTTAAACTGTCACAAGGCCGTAGGTAAACACCAGCTGCTGAACGGAAGTGACGAAGGCGGAAGTGACGAACCCCACTCACAGCAAGAGGCTTCCCACTACATCGCTGAGCCGACGCTGTGGCCGTACACCAAGGCGCTGGCCAGGGGCGGTGCAACAGGGTCATGGTGACAATTATAGCTGTCTCTCCATCCACTGTTATTATATCATGATTTTTATGTCGTCATTTGTCGTGCGTCGGCCTTTTCTCAATATCAGTATTTCTCTAAGATTACAAGACTAAAGATTGTTAATACTGATCATAAAAAGCATTCGTTTTAGAATCCAATATACTCTGTCCTATTCTAAAGTTTACCAATACTTACCTCACAAATATTCTCCTAAAATGGCGGATATTGACCTCACTAATATTCTTGTAGAAACTGAGGTACTGGAACGGGGAGTATGCGAAGCGGATACGGCACCGGCTGCTTACTGTTAGAATCCTCCACCCCCCACCCCCCCCCCCCCCCCACACACACCCCTTTGCTTTACCTCCCCCGAGTGGCTCAACGATCCAAATTAAGGGTGCACAACAGCAAGTGTTGGGACCATACCTGTAGGCCGGCTGCACACCAATGATTAATGTGCCAAGGCCATGCTTAAAACGTCGAGTATTTATAGACAGGAATAGTGACATTGTCATGAGATTTTCTTTCTGTTCTTTTAAAAATTCTGTCTGAGAGTTGATTTCTCATTTCTTTTCCTTCATATGTCGTTCATGGTATATATAGCCAGATGGTTTCAAGCAGGCAGATTTAAAATGAAGGGAATGGGATTCGTTTTGGAGGAGACCACCTGGTGCAAAGAACTGGATTGTGATGTCAGGTACGGGGTATCTTATGTATTTCTAGATTGTGAGTAATTTCATCGACAGAAATCCACCCCCACCCCCCCCACCCCCCACCCCCCACCAAGTTTTGTTTTAAAAGAAAAAAAAGAAAAAAAAAAAAAACAAAAAAGTAAAACGATCGATGGGGAGGCAAGGCAAGGTAATGTTGCTTATAGCCCAGCCGACCACAAAGGGCCATATCAGGGCTGGAGCGGTTGGGGAAGGGAGTGGTCAACTAGTCTGTTATCAGTTTGATATCAGTGCTGGGCTCAGATTTATGCTGCGTCTCAAAACGCTCCGATGGATTGTATGCTGACAGGCCTAGTAGTGCAAACCCTAATTGTGACGTCTGGCCTCCTGCACTTTTGCATGCCTCTGCGGGGTACCGTGGGTATGTCTACCTCTGCAGGGTACGTGGGTATGTCTACCTCTGCGGGGGTACCGTGGGTATGTCTACCTCTGCGGGGTACCGTGGTATGTCTACCTCTGCGGGGTACCGTGGGTATGTCTACCTCTGGGGGTACCGTGGGTATGTTCTACCTCTGCGGGGTACCGTGGGTATGTCTACCTCTGCGGGGTACCGTGGGTATGTCTACCTCTGCTGGGTACAGTGGGTATGCCTGCATTCTGCGGGGTACCGTGGTAGGTCTACCTCTGCAGGTACCGTGGGTAAGTTTACCCTCTGCGTGGTACAGTGGGTATGTCCGCCTCTGCGGGGTACAGTGTGTATGTCTACCTCTGCAGGGTAGAGTGGGTATGTCTACCTCTTCAGGGTACAGTGGGTATGTCTGCTCTGGGTACCGTGGGTATGTCTGCCTCTGCGGCGGTACCGTGAGTATGTCTTCCTCTGCAGGGTACAGTGGGTATGTCTACCTCTGCAGGGTACAGTGGGTATGTCTACCTCTGCATGGTACAGTGGGTATGTCTACTCTGCAGGGTACAGTGGGTATGTCTACCTCTGCGGGGTACAGTGGGTATGTCTACCTCTGCGAGGTACAGTGGGTATGTCTGCCTCTGCTAGGCACCGAGGGTATGTCCGCCTCTGCGGGGTACAGGGGTATGTCTGCCTGTGCGGGGTACAGTGGGTATGTCTGCCTCTGCAAGGTACTATTGGGTATGTCTACCTCTGCATGGTACAGTGGTATGTCTACTTCTGCAGGGTACTGTGGGTATGTCTACCTCTGCAGGTACCGTGGGTATGTCTGCCTCTGCAGGGTACCGTGGGTATGTCTACCTCTGCAGGTACTGTGGGTATGTCTACCTCTGGCAGGGTACAGTGGGTATGTCTACCTCTGCAGGGTACCGTGAGTATGTCTACCTCTGCGGGGTACCGTGTGTGTGTCTACCTCTGCAGGGTATGGTGGGTATGTCTACCTCTGCAGGGTACAGTGGGTATGTCTACCTCTGCAGGGTACCGTGGGTATGTCTACCTCTGCAGGGTACAGTGGGTATGTCTACCTCTGCAGGGTACAGTGGGTATGTCAACCTCTGTCGGGTACCGTGGGTATGTCTACCTCTGCGGGGTACCGTGGGTATGTCTACCTCTGCGGGGTACAGTGGGTATGGTCTACCTCTGCAGGGTACCGTGGGTATGTCTACCTCTGCAGGGTACAGTGGGTATGTCAACCTCTGCGGGTACCGTGGGTATGTCTACCTCTGCGGGGTACCGGGGTGTGTCTACCTCTGCAGGGAACCGTGGGTATGTCTACTTCTGCAGGTACTGTGGGTATGTCTACCTCTGCAGGGTACCGTGAGTATGTCTGCCTCTGCAGGGTACAGTGGGTATGTCTACCTCTGCAGGGTACCGTGGGTATGTCTACCTCTGCGGAGTACCGTGGGTGTGTCTACCTCTGGATACCGTGGGTATGTCTACCTCTGCAGGGTACAGTGGGTATGTCTACCTCTGGATACCGTGGGTATGTCTACCTCTGCAGGTACCGTGGGTATGTCTACCTCTGCAGGGTACAGTGGGTATGTCTACCTCTGCAGGGTACCGTGAGTATGTCTGCCTCTGCAGGGTACAGTGGGTATGTCTACCTCTGCAGGGTACCGTGGGTATGTCTGCCTCTACTGGGTACCGTGGGTATGTCTACCTCTGCAGGGTACCGTGGGTATGTCTACCTCTGCGGGGTACCGTGGGTATGTCTACCTCTGCAGGATACAGTGGGTATGTCTGCCTCTGCAGGGTAGCGCGGGTATGTCTACCTCTGCGGGGTACCGTGGGTATGTCTACCTCTGCGGGGTACCGTGGTATGTCTGCCTCTGCTGGGTACAGTGGGTATGTCTGCCTCTGCAGGGTACAGGGGGTATGTCTACCTCTGCAGGGTTACAGTGGGTATGTCTGCCTCTGCGGGGTACCGTGGGTATGTCTACCTCTGCGGAGTACAGTGGGTATATCTACCTCTGCAGGGTACAGTGGGTATGTCTACCTCTGCAGGGTACAGTGGGTATGTCTACCTCTGCAGGGTACAGTGGGTATGTCTACCTCTGCGGGTACCCTGAGTATGTCTACCTCCGCGGGGTACCGTGGGTGTGTCTACCTCTGCAGGGA
>CM031627.1:19746453-19783953 GCA_018398815.1 Conus ventricosus
AAGGTTCTGGCTCCACTGGAGAAGGTCCTGCTCTATTGGAGAGAGTCCTGGCTATATCAGTGGGGTCTGTTGTGTCTGTGCCATTGGAGAAGGTTCTGGCTCCATTGGAGAAGGTCCTGGCTCTACCGCTGTGGTCTGTTCTGTCTCTTGTGGATGACCTTGGCCAGGAGGCTGAAGGCTGCAGAGACGAGCATGGCCATTCCTGTGAGCAAACGGTAAGACGTACGTCAGCAAAGTTTGAGTTTTACGTCAGCGAAGTTTGACGTATACGTCAGCAAGATATTGAGGTGAAAAAAAGAAAAAGAAAAAAAAAAACAACACAACATTGTCCAGCCTGCAGCTTCCTTCCCGCTCCCTGAGCAACATTCAATACAGTCTGGTCAGTCAGAGAGAGAAAGCAAGAAAGACATTTGCTTTTCACACTGTCTAATACTACGTTTTCTGCAAATTGAGGCGACTGCTGCCGGAAAAGTAAACAAATCTTTAACAAAAATTTTTTTTTTAATAATTCCACCAAACATGAACAAACGAATCACAAGACAAAACAAAACGCGTTTCGACCTCTTAGGTCTTTTTCAGGAAAGATAAACAACACCCAGGACAACGAAAATGTAGAACTTACCTTGTCAAATTCGGCGCAATCACTTATCTTGTCAAATCCAACGCCCACCTTGGCGCCGAATATGACAAAATATTCTTCATTTTCGTTGTTCCGATTGTGGTTTATATTGTCTGAGGAAGACCTAAGTAGCTGAAACGCGTTGTGGTTTGTCTTGTGATTTGTTTGTTGATGTTTGGCGGAGTTTTCACATGCATTTTTAAAGACCAAGTTTTCTATCAATCATCACCATTATACTAACTGAATACACCCCCACGCCCAGCCCAACCTTGACCTTTTTCTCCGCGGTAAATGTCTGTTTCAGATGGTCCTTAAATACCTGAAGGTCCATTTGACCTTTTCCTCCGCGGTAAATGTCTGTTTCAGATGGTCCTTAAATGCCTGAAGGTCCATTTGACCTTTCCCTTCCCGGTAAATGTCTGTTTCAGATGGTCCTTAAATACCTGAAGGTCCATTTGACCTTTTCCTCCCCGGCAAATGTCTGTTTCAGATGGTCCTTAAATGCCTGAAGGTCCATTTGACCTTTCCCTTTCCGGTAAATGTCTGTTTCAGATGGTCCTTAAATACCTGAAGGTCCATTTGACCTTTTCCTCCGCGGTAAATGTCTGTTTCAGATGGTCCTTAAATGCCTGAAGGTCCATTTGACCTTTCCCTTCCCGGTAAATGTCTGTTTCAGATGGTCCTTAAATACCTGAAGGTCCATTTGACCTTTTCCTCCCCGGTAAATGTCTGTTTCAGATGGTCTTTAAATACCTGACGGTCCATTTGACCTTTTCCTCCCAGGTTAATGCGTGTTTCGGATGTTCCTCAAACACCTGAAGGTCCCGGTCCATTTGACTTTTTCCTCCCCGGTTAATGCCTGTTTCGAATGTTCCTCAAACACCTGAAGGTCCGTTTGACCTTTTCCTCCCCGGTTTAATGCGTGTTTCGGATGGTCCTCAAACACCTGAAGGTCCGTTTGCAAAGGCAGTGTTCAATGTCCCTGCAACTAGGGAGCGCAGTCCAACTGACGGCGTGGTGTATTGTTGTCAGGAAGGAACCATTAGCCATTTCAATTCATCTTTCCCCAAAGATGGAGTATGGCTGCCTTAATGACGGGATAAACAAAAACCGATCATACACACAAAACTCCACTGCCTGTCTATACAGGCAGTGTCGGTCAGCAGGAGTATCAGCCTGCGTATGCAGAAAGAAAGAAAGAAAATTCATCTGATGGTGTATGCCCGACGTTGGGTTTGTTGTTGTTGGTGGTGGTGGTGGTGATGGAGGTGGTGGTGCTGGACGTGGTGGTGGTGGTCTGGAATCGTGTCCACTTATGATAAAAAAAAACAACAACTGGTGGGACTTCCCCAGTCACACCTCCTATCTCTCAACATCTTCCCTCCTGCCTTCCATGCTCTTGAGAGAGAGAGAGAGAGAGAGAGAGAGAGAGAGAGAGAGAGAGAGAGAGAGAGAGAGAGAGAGAGAGAGAGAGAGTCGTTATGATGCTTTGCCGATTTCTATTTGTTTATAACGTAAGCTAGCTCACTCGAGAACAAATTAATCAGGTTTGGAGATTTCCCTACAGATGATCCTTTCCTACCCTACCATTCCCACCTGCTCAGTCCCAACACAGTACCAGGAGAGAGAGAGAGAGAGAGAGAGAGAGAGAGAGAGAGAGAGAGAGAGAGAGAGAGAGAGAGAGAGAGAGAGAGAGAGAGAGTGAGTCCGCACACTGGTGTTGTGGTAAGGTTTGAACTCTCACCAAGGAAAATGAAACTGTGTTCGTATGTCCCACCATGGTCCACAATCAGCCCTGTGGGCAAAAGAACACACACACACACACACACACACACACACACACACACACACACGCACGCACACACATGCACGCACACACACACACACACACACACACACACACACACATGCACACACACACACACACACACACACACACACACACACACACACACACACACACATGCACGCACGCACACACACACACACACACACACACACACACACACACACACACACACACACACACACACACACACACACACACACACACTAACAATACACGTTTCTTGCGCTGTTTGGTGCCAGCCATTGCTCAGGAGAGATTATTTGTAAACAATAAATCCACTTTTCTAAAGAACAATTTAAAAAAAAAAGATAAATGTACTGAACACAGAACAGACACTTAACAACCGAACAATGACTCATTTTCAAGCAGCATACCTTTGGCGTGTGTGGCCCTCTATCGCTAGAAGCTGACTGTAAGCTAACCGTAATGCACACTCCCTTGTGGATGTAGCCTACTCATTCGTTCCCACAGCCGTGCGCATAGCACGTGTTGTTGTCCGTCACAGAGCCAGTTCATGGTAGCGCGCCTTCAGTGAAATTCCCACGCTGGGGAAGATGCTGTTTACCGTACATAGTGGCATGCGTACGCTTCTCTCTCTCTCTCTCTCTCTCTCTCTCTCTCTCTCTCTCTCTCTCTCTCTGATATTGACGGGGATCGCTGACAAAGGCACTGACCCAGTTCTCTTTGAGCGCACGTGCATCAGAGATATTATGGCATGCGTTCACTCATCATTTGGGGATGGTGCATGACCGTCGCATTTGGTTTTAAGTTGCCTTTCTTTGGGCTAGATTTAAAACTCAGCACAAATACTTACAGCACAAATACTTGTGATTAATCGACAAAAGTGCCTAAATGAAACGCAAAATTGCTCTATGTGGGACGCTCGAAGGATACGATGCTGCTGCTAGCATAGGGGGTCTACTGGCATTTGCCATTGCGTTCGTGGCACCAGAACCATGAATGTTAAATTAATGACGATCATCATACTGCAAAAGTGTTTCAAGTTACTTACCTCACACAAAACACATAACGGTTTGCACGAATAAGGTAATGGTAAGGTAATTTAGCTTATAGCCCAGCCGACCGCAAAGGGCCAATCAGGGCTGTCACTGCCTTGAAGTCAACACACAAGTCATTGAAAAAAAATCATTCACACAGCCGTTTAAAATACACCTGAAAACACACTGAAAATTTTGTTTAAAAATCTGTCTTCCTTCTGTAAAATCTTAGATCAGATGACAAATTGTTAATCTCTTTCAGAAATTCAAAACTCACATCAGGTGGGACATCCCTGAACAAAGTTTTATGGACTCTGCTGAAAAATGTTTATGTCTCACATCGCGCAAGTCCCAATACGTCCAAAAGATATGTTGCGCTGCGATGGCACATAGCATGGAATGCAACATGGAACTTCTTCACCTTTTAAAAGACAAAGGCTGTATCAGTATACAATTCCAGCTGGACCTGGAGGTTCACACTAGGCTGTCTGACATGAGATGCAGACTTATTGCCGATCTGGTGGTGTGGTGTAGTGCGATATCACTTCGAATTTCCCATTGGTCTGGTTCAGAAGCCCCTGATTGTTTTACTGTGTGTGGTGGAGGGATGGCGGAGGAAAAGAGGAGACTTTAAAACCCCCCCCCCCCCCCCCCCGTGTCGCTCCCTTAACAAACCGAGATCCCCAAACAAACAAGAGAAGTCATGGCTCTTTTTTTTCGACAGCCACAGAGACAAATACACATGCTATCAATTACTCAAAGAGAGGACGAAGGGCGAAAATGGACAACCAGATGGAACATGTCTGTCATGTGTACAGCCAGATGTAACATGTCTGTCAGGTGTACAACCAGATGGAACATGTCTGTCATGTGTACAACCAGATGGAACATGTCTGTCAGGTGTACAGCCAGATGTAACATGTCTGTCAGGTGTACAGCCAGATGGAACATGTCTGTCATGTGTACAGCCAGATGGAACATGTCTGTAACGTGTACAGCCAGATGGAACATGCCTGTAACGTGTACAGCCAGATGGAACATGTCTGTCACGTGTACAACCAGATGGAACATGTCTGTAACGTATACAGCCAGATGGAACATGTCTGTAACGTGTACAACCAGATGGAACATGTCTGTCACGTGTACAACCAGATGGAACATGTCTGTAACGTGTACAGCCAGATGGAACATGTCTGTCAGGTGTACAGCCAGATGGAACATGTCTGTCACGTGTACAGCCAGATGAAACATGTCCATGCATGAAGGAGACTGATGGCGTGTTTCATGAAGATGAAAAAAAATGAATTTCTTTCTTTTTTTTTTTACATCAATTACAGAGATAACAAAGAAACAAGTCCTCAAACCATGTTAATAAACAAGAGTCGTTCCACGATTTTTTCCTGTGGTCAGTCATCTTGATCTGCCTTTCCACAACAGCCCTCGTTCACATATGACGAACTAGCAAAAAAAAAAAAAGAAAAAAAAATCTGCCCCCTCCCCACCCCTCTCCTCCCCCCCCCCCCCCCCCCCCCCCAATTTGTCTACCTGTTTGACTGTGTCGTGAAAAACAGTGACACGCGTCATCTGTCCACCTCGTGACACATGACCACCTCCCGCCAAATGATGGATAAGTTCCATTTTTCAGATACTGGAATATATTGTTGGTAGAATCGCTATGGAGAGCTTGACAAGGAAAGGTCTTCACAGAACCACTCCTCCACGGGAAAAGTGGGTTTGCCTCGAATTCCTTACACTTCAAACCTTCAGGCCGTGCCAAGGTCATGACTCTTAGATGCCATTCTGCCGTCAGAAATGTTTTCATGGCGCTGCTGGAATTCAAATCCTTATCTCCCGGATGGTCGAGTGTCTCAATGTGTGCCTTGTGGATGGATCTCTCTATCCTTATCTCCTGGCTGGTCGAGTGTCTCAATGTGTGCCTTGTGGATGGATCTCTCTATCCTTATATCTCGGATGGTCGAGTGTCTCAATGTGTGCCTTGTGGATGGATCTCTCTATCCTTATCTCCGGATGGTCGCGTGTCTCAATGTGTGCCTTGTGGATGGATCTCTTTCCGAAATAACCCTCGGACACCTGTTCTCAGTTGGAGAAGTTATGCCCATGAAGGTCACCTTTGTTCCTCATGCACCAGATCTTGTGCCCCATGAAGGTCACCTTTGTTCCTCATGCACCAGATCTTGTGCCCATGAAGGTCACCTTTGTTCCTCATGCACCAGATCAGGTTTGAACGTTTTCCAAGCTGTGTCTGCCATTGCCTTTAAGGGGTTTTAATCCTCTTCTCACCAGAATCTGACAGCTCTCTCTCATAACTGATAGGCTGAGTCTATACCCCCCCCCCCCCCCCGCCTGTAATCCCCTTGGTGTATTCTGTACAAAGTTTGGCTAGGAAACTAGATTCCTTCAGACCGCTGGCTATACCAGCATTCTCTTCAGTCCTACAGAATTGAGCTTCCTCCGTTTTGTGTTCGTGTGGTGCATTACGTTCCATAGAATCATTTGTTTCGATGATCTCGAGTGGAGTGCAACGTCCGATCTCGTGCCATTGTTTCTGGTGCTCTCCTGGTGGTCTGCCCATTCTGGGAGGTCTTGCACTCCCAATCATCCACCCCATGCAGTAAACCTTGCTTGCATGCCCTTGAGCTTACAGCATGTCCAGATCATCGTTTGTGCACTCCTGCTGCGAAGAACGTGGTTGCTGGAGGTTCCGGTGGCTTACTGCTTCCTCTGGTACTGCTGACCGCTTGTGCGATCTCTGGCCGTGGGCGGTGCCGCAGCACAGTTCCCGGCCGCCGCAGCTGGCGCACGTGCGCCCATTCCCTGCTGACGCGCATATTTCGCTACTTTTTGATTTTTTTTTACGGTAGCTAGACAACAACTGACAGTGTTGTGTTGGGTGTCATAGGAAAGAACAAACACTCAACTAATCGAACATAGTAATTTTGAATCATTTACTTTCAATGTATAGACACGACTGTGCGCTGAAAAACATGTCTGACCAGTAAAAAAAAGTTCTTTGTTTACATTCTATTCCGTTCTTTCACAACACCAAATCAGGAGATAAAGGGACGAAAAAACATTCAAATCTTACCTTGCAAATCATCCAGGAGTTATCATGTAATCCATTTGAAAAAAAAACAACAACAACTTCCATGAGTTTTTCCGGAAAGATCAATACACTACGCGCACTGTTCTGATTCACAGTCATGTTGGTATTTGGCTGACGGAGTGTTTCTTTTCACTGGATGAACAATTCAACGGGTGTGAGTTTCTAAAGTACCCCGGTACAAAGACTACTGTTGATCAAAACGCAATAATGCACCATAAAAATAAAAGAAAAAGCTGAGAATAGCTGATCATAACGCAAGTTATATACAGCACTTGTACTTTACACCCCGACGTTCAAACACTGGCTGTTGCACTTACTACACAGCAGCAATATTTTCTTGCAGTAACACACACAAAAAGCAGTATATTGACACTGGCCATAAAAAAATGATCACCAGCATTTTTTTGTGCTGGTCAAAAAGACAAAAACAAAACAAAAAAAATGGAGAAACTCCAGGTAAACATTCATTTGATTCACAAAACATATGGTATATCTACAGACGATTTAACACTTGTTGTATACACTGATTACACAGCCGCACACAAAACCTATGATATATACACAGACTATTGAACACTTGTACACACTGATCACACAGCCGCATAGTTCTTCTTTGTATGAAACTCAAAGAAGCATGGTGCTGCACACATTCCTTTCCCGCAATCAGGACACCAGTACTTGGTTCTCTTGATGCTCTTCCTGATCTGGTCCCGGGACATGCCACTTGATCTCTGCTTGGCGTAGCACACCACGCACATTTTACGTGGAACACCATTCCTTCCATTGGGAGGCAGCAGAGCAGGAAAATGACGATCAGACATCCTGGTCAAAGGTAGTCAGGGACCATCACCGGCATGTTGGGGAACCACGATGTCTCTGACGGTGGGGAGGTCCATCAGAAGAGATCTCACCACTCGGTCTAGGGGCATCTTCTTTCGACCATGGCTTCTCCTGTGCTTGTTTAGGATAATCATCGTCTGGATTGTGCACAGTGTCAGCAGGTGGAAGAAGGGCTTCTTCCACCATTTCAGGGTCTTCCTATGCATGGGGAAGTAGGCCACCAGTTGGTCGCTGTGGTCAACTCCAGCCATGTGCTTGATGTATTCAATGACCGACTTGGGTTTCACCTTTTTCTCAAATCGGCATTGAACTCTCTCCATCTCTGGCCTGTGCAGGGTGGATAGAGTGAAGACATCTTTTTTTGTCTTTCCAGCGGGTAGCAACCACCTGTCCCCGACGACGGTAGTCCATCTGGCCTCTCTGCATGGGCTGGTTGCCAAGGTCAGGAGGCATGCCCACTCTGTTCTTCCGTACAGTGCCGCAGACCATGGTGCCCTGTCTTGCCAGCGACGAACATATCTTCGGCTCACAGTAGTAGTTATCGATGTATAGATGGTGTCCTCTGTTCACCAATGGACTGATGAGTCGCGTGACCACATCATAGGGCTTGTTGCTCAGACGTTTGTCGCCGCAGAACTACTCAAACCTATACACGTAGCCCGATTTGCTCTCGCACAGTTCATAGAACTTGAATCCCCACTTCGTGGGCTTGTCCTTCATATATACTTTGAAGCGGGAGCGTCCTTTGAAAGGGCACATAGCCTCGTCGATACAAATCTCCTTGCTGGGCTTGTAAATCTCTTGAAATTTCCTTTGCAGGTAGTCGACAAACGGCCGGATTTTGTGAATTGGATCATGACCCTCTTGGCCAAAGGGCACGTACTGGGCGTTGTCATTGACGTGGAGAAAGCCCAGGATGGCCTTGAAGCGATCTCTCGTCATGATCTGGCCAGCGTATGACGTGTGGACAGTAGGGTCAGTTGACCAGTAGTCTGCTATTTGGGGCTTGTTGACAATGCCCATGTGCAGACAAATAGCCAAAAAATTGCGGGAAAGCCCGGTGCCGCCAGTCTCTTTGTTTCAAAGCTGCTGGGGTCAGCCAAGTTCACGGTAGAGCACTGAAAGTAAGGTCTACTACTCGCTACAACATCCCCAAGACTAATTACATGGCTTATTTCCCTTGGACATATGGAAAGTGTAGGAATTTTTTATGTTCCCGTCGTCTGAAAGTAGACGACACGGCAGAAAGTACTGTCTGTCCGTCATCCGGACTTGGACGACTCGCCTCAAGGGAGAGAAATCCTGTCGTCCACTTTTGGACGACTCGGCTGGTAAAGGTAGTCTCCATGTGTACCTTTCCTGGGTTAGCGCTGCTTTGCATGAGCTCAGAGAATGTTCCACTGTTTGTTTGTCATGACAGAGCGGGCATATAGAGTCATCGGATTTTCCCCATCTCACCAGGTTTGAATGCGAGGGCAGAGGATCCTACGCACATCTGAAGATAAAGCTGATCTTCAGAAGAACCGTATGCTTATATTTCATTCCAGCTGAGACCTTTATGGAGCGCATATTCCCAGTAGTCTGCTCCCCCTGTTGACCTTGCTGGACTGCCTGCTGTATTCTCTTAGTGTCCTCTTCTATCTTCAGCTCCTGTATTTCCATGTTTCTCTTTGCTTTCTTTCTTGCCTTCGATCACCACGTCATGTCTCTTGACCCCAGCCCCTATCTGTTGGCCTGTGCGTGACCTTTCTTTCCTTTCCTTTCCTTTGCTTTCCTGATCTGGAAGTTTTCCTTTGTCACGCTCACTGCCTCCTGAACTTTCCATTTTCTGCCCGTATTTAGCTTGGACTGGATCGATCTCTCAACGCTGTCTCTTGAGTCCTAAAGCAGAGTTAACTACTTTGCTTTTTCCACGTCACATTCGTCGAGGATGCATTTTGGGGGCAACTTCAGGTTCGCTGGGCGACAGTACAGCGCAATTACGATGAGACTGACTGGCTGTCCAGTTCAGTGTAAAGTAGAAAGACAGACATTTCCGTCGGTATATCCAGGACTTCGCTGCGCTAAGAAAGTGTTTTGATTCTCCAAATAGTCTCAGTAGTAATAAGGCCATTTTGAGAAGGAAAGAAAAAGACTATAAACTCGCAAAACAATCACGTATGAAGAAGAGTACGGGCAAAACCATAGATTTCTAGCTGGATTTCAGCAAATTCACTGAACACGTATGATGCGTTATAGGTTTTGCTACAGGAAGGTGCGAAAAACTCAATTTATGTCCTGTGGATCCCCCGCCCCTTCCGCCCCCTTCCCTCCCCTCCCTGCTGTGAGTCACAAATACGCTTAGTGACATGGACTTTTGCCCCTGAGTTTGTGTATACCTGATGAACCCCCTAGAGTGGTCTGGTCAGTCGGGGAACGCCAGAAGTCTTTGTGACTTGGTCAATCTGTACCTGTGAAGACAGCCTTTCTGCCAGGCTCAGTGCCCGTATTAGGCACGTAACCGACTGACCCAGCCCCATCCACAGTCACAAAACGAGCACTGTGTAATCGTGTGCCAGAACTCACCTGAGAGAGGAGGCCCCGCCACGTAGCCTATGCCCATGACAAAGATGAGCAGCCCATAAGCGGCGGGCAGGAGGTTGAAGTCGACCAGCTGTACAATCAGGATGTTGAATAGCACGCCGAAGCCGCCATGGGCCAGCCCGAAGAACGCGGCGAAGGTCATCTGGCCCACGTAGGTGGAGGAGTACAGAGGGAACAGACAGGAAGCCAGGCCACACAGTGCCATCAGACCCGCGCTCAAAACGAGGCCGTTGATCCGCGTGGACGTCAGGAGCACCCCACTGCCTAGTCTGGAAACGAGGCTGGAGACTCCACTCCCCACGAAGAGTGCGGCAGCCTGGGTGGACTGTGTGCCGTGGGTTCTGGCGTACTCTGGAAGATGAAGGAACACCCCGGATATATTGAGTGCTGCAAAAAAGATGCTGGAACAGTAGGCAAGAAAGGCCCAGTTCTTCATCAGGCAGCGCGCCCCTCTGAACCTCTTCAGACATCTGTTTGGAAAAGCTGATCCCCGGGAATCGTCTTCTGTAGGCCTGGTGTCAGCCGAGAATTCAATGTCACAGTTTTCTCCGTGATTCAGCAAGGGTGAAGTGTTCTTTCCCTCCCCGTCATCAATCTTTACACTATCTGTTTTAGAACTGGGAACTGAATGGATCGCTCTCCTCTCAGAAGACACCAAAGAAGTCTGTGCAGAAACAAACACCTCCTCTATATCTTCCTGCGTGTGAGCATTTTCACCGATAGTTAATGTCGGATCACGATATTCATCAAGCATGTTCAATTCTTGAGTGGAAGGATATTTGGAGCTGTCTTTCAGCAAGACCGGAGCTTCAGATCGTTCGCCAGAAGTCCCCCACGTGATCCCTTGCTCTGGACTATGTCTTCGGCATGGTCTCCCTTTCCCTTCGTACTGAGTGGGGCGGTAGAGCATTCCAAAGACGCAGCCCTGCAGACCTAACCCAGCGATGACGAAGAAGGCTCCGTGCAGACTGTACATGTCTATGAAGGTCTGGATCATCACTGGGCCTGTCACAACTGCCATCCCAAGCCCACAAATGGAGAGGCCTGCAGCCAAACCGTGCAATCTTTGAAAGTAGAAAGAGACGATCATGAAAGAAGGTGAACAGGTCAGCCCCAAACCTGTGCCTGAGGAAATATCACACACACACACACACACACACACACACACACACACACACACACACGCACGCACGCACGCACGCACGCACACGCACGCGCACGCACGCACGCACGCACGCACGCACGCACGCACGCACACACCACACACACACACACACACACGCACACACACACACACACACACACACACACACACACACACACACACACACACACACACACACACACACACACACATGGTTACCTGTTTGTAAGGTGTGAGAAACTCAGTGAAGATATATCACCATTAAACCTGACCTCTCACGTCTATGGTAACACACACTTGTCAATTACTGCAGTCTTGAGAAATTCCTCTAACCTAGACAGCCTTCTCCCCTCCCACTTCCTCCCCCCTCCCCCCAATCCCAGCCACCTCTCCTCCCCCCCCCCCCCCGCCCCCCCCCCCCGCACCCCCCCCCCCCGCCCCCACCCCATTCTGCCGTCAACAAAAGGAACGACCAAAAAGTTAATGAAGTGTGACAGAATTCGGTGAGAAAGGTAACCCGAGACTATGGTAATATAGATTAACAACAGAGGCAAAAATGAACTGGGGAAAACATGTTGAAAGCACTTCGTCTCTGACTTTGTTTCTTTCCGTTTTTCGTCTTTTTTCTTCTTCTGAATGTTTAGATTCCGACACTTAAACATTATATTAATCATTTAAGCTGCAAAGAAACAGAAGTTAAATGAAATAAGAAAAAAATGAAATGAAATTAAAAAAAAAAAGAGATAAATATACTTTTGCTTTCTGCTGCTGTACGACATCTAGATCTTGGATGATGGAAAAAAGATGAACACTGTCAGTGATTTAAGAGTCTGCTCTCGAAATTGGCAACATTTGTTGAAAACAGATTTGCATGTCGTGTAACTATTGCATGGGGTTCATGTCATGAAAAACGTTTTTGCTGACTAAATTTGATGACCAAAGAAACAAATAAACAAAGACACAAACATCAACAAGAACAACAAACTCCTTCCGATAACCCGTTCAAAACCCAGCGCTGTGCACAGACAATTTGACGTCACTCGTAGTGCTGTCTGCATTCTTCTGATGTTCACAGAATTGTAACGTTTTAGCTAAAAAAAAATAGGCACACGATCGCTGTTCGATGTATCACCAAAGGTATTCCAGTCACAGAAGGTTGCTACAGGCTAAAGTTCCAGCTATAGCGCGTGCCGTGTGTCTGGAACTGTCGGCAACGTGTGTTGCTGTAAGACAAAGCAGAAGACACAAACAAAAACGTAGTATGTGCATTACGTAGTGTACCCTTCTCGATGTCACTGAGTGGGGTAGCATACGTCTACAAGGCAAAACGTCTTCGTCTGTACCGAAATCTGCTCATCGACTCAGTCCAAACGTTATTAGTGTCAACATGCATACTTAATTTTCACCGCAAGATTGAGAGGAAACCAACATCGACAGTTATCCTTCTCTCATTAGATTCATTAGTAAACAGAGACGATGAATGACTGGTACTGAGAACTACTGTGTCATTGTTATCCCCTCAAACAACATTTATTAGACGACAGCGATTGAAGGAAAGACCCATATCTGTGAAACATTGATCCCTTGTTATCTCAATAACCTATAGTCAATAGACGACAGGAACTGTAAAAAAAATGATGACATGGGCTAGAAGAATGGCGGAAGGCAGAAAATGGTGATCCCTAGGTATCCCACAAACGACAGGAACTGTAAGAAGGCTAGGGGCAAAATGAGAATTTGTAAGAAGGCTAGGGGCATAATGGGAATCTGTAGAAGCTAGGGCTAATGGGAATCGTAAGAGGCTAGGGGCATAATGATAATCTGTAAGAAGGCTAGGGGCAAAATGAGATCTGTAAGAAGCTAGGGGCAAAATGAGAATTGTAAAGCTAGGGGAAATAGAATCTGTAAGAAGGCAGGGCAAATGAGAATCTGAAGAGGCTAGGGGCAAAATGTGATCTGTAAGAGGCTAGGGCAAAATGGGATCTGTAAGAAGGCTAGGGCAATGTTTAAAATATGACATGAAGAAGGCTAGGGCAAATGGAATATGTAAGAAGGCTAGGGCAAAATGGGAATCTGTAAGAAGGCTAGGGCAAAGAGGATCTGTAAGAAGGCTGGGGCAAATGGGTCTGTAAGAATGCGAGGAGCAAAATGGAATCTGTAAGAAGACTAGGGGACAATGTGAATCTGTAAGAAGGCTAGGGGCAAAATGGGATCTGTAAGAAGGCTAGGGGCAAATGTGAATCTGTAAGAAGCTGGGGCAAAATGTGAATCTGTAAGAAGGCTAGGGGCAAAATGTGAATCTGTAAGAAGGCTAGGGGCAAAATGGAATCTGTAAGCAGGCTAGGGGCACAATGGGAATCTGTAGGAAGGCTAGGGGCAAAATGTGAATCTGTAAGAAGGCTAGGGGCAAAATATGAATCTGTAAGAAGGCTAGGGGCAAAATGTGAATCTGTAAGAAGGTGAGGGGCATAATGGGAATCTGTAAGAAGGCTAGGGGCAAAATGTGAATATGTAAGAAGGCTAGGGGCAGAATGTGAATCTGTAAGAAGGCTTGGGCAAAATGGCTATCTGTAAGAAGGCTGGGGCAACATGGTTATCTGTAAGAAGGCTAGGGGCAAAATGGCTATCTGTAAGAAGGTGAGGGGTAAAATGTGAATCTGTAAGAAGGCTGGGGCAACATGGCTATCTGTAAGAAGGCTAGGGGGGAAAATGGGATCTCTAAGAAGGTGAGGGGCAAAATGGGAATCTGTAAGAAGGTTAGGGGCACAATGTGAATCGATAGACAGGCTAGGGGCATAATCAAAATCTGTAAGAAGGTTAGGGGCAAAACGTGGATCTGTAAGAAGGTTGGAGGCAAAACGTGGATCTGTAAGAAGGTTGGAGGCAAAACGTGAATCTGTAAGAAGGTTGGAGGCAAACGTGAATCTGTAAGAAGGCTAGGGGCAAACTGTCAATCTTAAGAGGCTGAAGCAAAACGGGAATCTGTAAGAAGGCTAGGGGCAAAACGTGAATCTGTAAGAGGGCTAAAGGCAAAATGTGAACCTGTAAGAAGGTTAGGGGCAAAATGTGAATCTGTAAGAAGGCTAGGGGCAAAATGTGAATCTATAAGAAGGCTAGGGGCAAAATGTGAATCCAAACAGTCCCCGACAGCACTTCCGGTCGGCCTCTGATGTCAGCAGGCCACAGGTTTTCAACGCTCTGAGTGTTTCGTGAAAACAAAGTGTCTGGGAGAGCGTGGATGCTTCAAATATAGTATAGAGTTTGGCTGGCTGCTACCGTGGAAGATGTTTGTTTGCCTATTTCCGTGACAACAACATCTCGATCAAAGCACGGAGGAAAAACAAGGTCAGTGAACTAGTTTAGGGCCGGGCAAAATGGTGGTGGCCGGTGTGGACCCATCCGTGGACCAAGTGTACTTGACCGCGTGTGCTTTGCCGCAGTACGAGTCTCTTCCAACAACCTATGATATCAGTGTAGCAGCAGAAGCGGTGTTGGGTAGGGAAACAATTCAGGGAGCACCGTGAATCAGAGGACTGTGGCAAATCAATCCTAAACAAAACAAGACAGAGACACACTACTGTTCGAGGGCTTTCGTTTCAGGGGGTCACGAGGGGCTCTATTAGACACAAACACCTTCAGTGTTAGAGGCAGGGGAGCGGAAACCTTCCACGAAACTGTGGGTGGATAGAGTTCCACTCTACGTCCAGAAGAAAGACATTGAAGAAGCGCTTAAAAAGATTGGTGTGGAGCAATGCTCCTCAGTGCAAAACGAACTGGCACAAACCCCTGGGGGACAGTTGACAGAGTTTGAAACTGGCCGCAGATTGATTTGTGTACATTACACTTCCGCACGCACCTTTGCTGCCAGTTTTAAAAGTTAGTGTTTTCACCGCTGGGAATCTTCTACAGGGATATGAAGCAAAAACCTCAGATGCAGCAAGAGTCTTCAAGAGAATCCCGTGGCAGCGAACAGCGAAAATCAGGTTGTGTGTAAACACTGCCTGCAGCCAGGACTCCAGAGGACTGACTGTCCGAAAGCTATCATGCAAGAATCAGGTGAACGAGAGAACAGGCCAGCGCCGAAATACCTGCCAGACAACACACGGAGGACGTGGTGAATACAGGCGTAACGGTACCACGGAGCAGCATGAGACGGGGCGCGGCCGGTGTGTTTTGGTAACACGGAACACAACACATGAAAGAGGGGGGGGGGTGGAGCAGATGACACCACCACGCTACACCGCACAGCAGCAGAGTGGGCAGCATCAAGAAGAAAAGACAAGAGGGAAAGAAGCCAATTGTCTTCGGACGAGCACGAAGCGAAACGTCCAACTAAGATGCCTGAGCGAGAACAGGGGAAGAGTGACGAATTTGGGCTAGCAGACGAAAGCAGAACCTGAAGTGTGCACTCGGCAGACGGGCTGACCTCACCCTTTCGACTTAAGGTTTTGATTATGAACAAACCATTATGATACACTGATCTGTCAATGCCTTGTATTATTAAGAATAACTGCATGTGAATTGGTACACTTAATGTACGTGGCTTTAGAAATAAGATAAAAAGAAGATCACCATTTAATTTTATTGGGAAACAAAACATAGATATCTTATGCCTACAAGAAACATAGTTCACAGAAGACATTATACCGAAATCAATACACAATGGACAGGACACGCCTATTACAGTCCAGGCACAAACAAAAGGGTACAAGAGGACACGTCATTCTCATACATAATCAACAAATGAAACAAACTCATCCAAGCAACAGATTCGATTACTGTTAATAAAGGTTGTATTAGAAAATAAAACTAATGTCATAGCTAAATGCTATGCCCCAAACTCAACAAGTGATAGACTAGCGTTCCCTATCAGCTTAGTAGAATACTACAAGGACAAGATTATGATCATCTTTGCGTCATGGGATTTTTAATACAGCAGTACACCCCATTGGCAACATTTCAGGAAAATGTCACCCACAACAAGAAAGAGAAGCTCCTTCGCATTTATCAACATCCTATGACTTACAAGATACATGGCGAACATTCCATGCTAATGCCAGATATTACACCTGGTCCAAATCTACCCCATTTATTGCAATAAGAATTGATTTCATGTTTTGAGATGCTTTTTCATACACATCCTTACGAGGAGTAAGTATTGAAATATTCCCACACTACCAACGTGTGAAAGTTAGATTTAATACGAATAAATTCCAAAGAAGTGCAGGATGCTGGAAATTTAAGAGCTCATTGCTGTCAGAGGAAGATTTTCTGAAAGAAACGATTGACTTCATTGAAGCTCACTTTGCTCAGTATGACAAGGAAAACCTAACAAAAAAGGCATGGGAAATGTTTAAAGTAACATATAAATAATTTTGTATAAACTTTTCAAAGGGCGCAAAAGTTTGGCCTTAGCAGAAACAGACCAACAGCTGAAATAAATTGAACAAAAACTGCGAAACAACCCCCTTGATAATGACTTAGCAAAAAAAGCACAGCAACTAAAAATTGAAATAGAACTGTATCCAGGACGGGGAAATCGTGATGGTATTGCTTAAGTGCACTAAGCTGATGTATTATTGGTCAGGCTTAACACACTCAAGGTTATTATCTTTGCACTCACACACGCATATGCACACTCATGCACCCACCAGACAATTACCTCTCTCTGGGAATGGGATGTCACGCATTCGGTTCTCTCCTAACACGACGAGAACAAGAAATACAATTTCTATGCTACTTAATCAAACATGAAAAATCCAATTAAACAAAAATGGAATAATCAAAAACATACTTCCTAATCCAGGTTATAATACAATGGCTTCTCCCTGGTCAGGTTTCCACAACCACAACCACACTTTCACACCACACCACAGTTCTTGAACAAGTCCTCTTCAAGTTTTCTTCGCACTGGATGATGGTGACGCCCTTGGTTGACTGGCTCCAGCTTTCAGGACTGGTCTTTGTGGTCGTCTTCTGGGAATCTCGACGTAGAAATCTTCTTCTTCGTTCTCCACCCACCTCTTTCACACCACCTCACAGGTTCAAACTCAGTCTTTCTACAGTTCTTCACCGGATCAGCCGTTTCTCAGCTTCAATTGATCTCAGTCTCTCTTCTTCTTACAGTTGTTTCTTCTCTTTACCCCATAGACCTTCGCTTTGTCATCTTCTTTCACTCTGCCAGACATCCGTTTTTCACTCTTTACAACACCTACTGCTGTCACTCTGTCTCAGCATCTCTCTCTCCTACTCTGTCTCTCCTCTCTCTCGTCTCTCTCTCCCCTCTCTCTTCTCTTCCTCTCGTCTCTCTCTCTCTCTCTCTCTCTTCTCTCTCTCTCTCTCTATCTCTCTCTATCTCTCTCTCTCTCTCTCTTCTCGTGGTGGTTTCTCCTCCCACGTCACGTTGTTCTCCCTCAGTTTATATAGGGATGGACACAAAGGATTCCCTTCGGGTCATGCCTTTGTCCATGCTGTTTCTTCACCATCTTGTTCACAAGTACCCTGAATTCTCCTTTCGCTACATTTTTCCACACATCAGCATTTCCACATCCCTTCCTAATTGATTAGCAAACAACCACTTGGCACCAGATGGACATCGAAGATTCCCGCCGACTCCAGAACCACTTAAACACAGTAATTATCCTAGAGAGAGCTACGACAACAACGTCCACACGCATTCAACCAGCCTGACAAAGCATCAACACAGTGTCCCACGGCAATACCATCTGAACGAGCCCAAGACTACTGTTCTTCAAGGACTGTTTACAAAGCAACCTCAGCTGACTGAATATTTAGTGCCCACTGGATGCTCCGAGGTCCAGTGGTTACATTCCCCTCCCTTTCGCCATCAGGGAAGGTTCGAACTCGGGAGGGTCCTTACTACTTTAGGTGCTATCTGTCACCTGACCACTTCGACCTCCTTGGCACAGTTCGACCGTGTGTGCCAGGTGAGGGCGTATTGCTAATCGGCCCATCAGTTATTTCTCTACAAAATCATGGCATGCTTTGCCTCTAAGCGCTAAATGCCTTTTGTGAGAGGTTTCGCTCCCTTGACAAACTGCAAGAATTAAAAGACACACGTGGCGCTCAAATTCGATCAAGAGTGAAATGGATTAAAGAGGGTGAGAAAAACACTAAAGGTTTTCTGCGCTTAGAAAGGACACAAGGAACAGCAAACACTTTTGCATCACTGTGTGTAAACAGTTATTAACAGACAATCCCCAGAAAATACTAAATGAAATTAAGCAATACTACACACACATTCCCAAAAAAGACACTTAAACATGGTGAGACGATAAAAGACGATTTCCCAACTGATGATGACTTCCCCATACTCACAGAAAAAAATGCGACAAGGAAATTACACCAGACGAGTTTCATGCAAGCCCTTAATCATTTCAATAATGATTCTGTGCCTGGAAGTGATAGTCTCACCCCACTCTTCTACCAGAAACACTGACAATACAGACTACAAAATATTCACAAAGGCACTAGCCTTGAGACTATACAACATAATAACCTCAATCATAAGCAAAGATCAAGTAGGATTATAACAGGCAAAAACTGTAGTGTTGATCCTGGAGCAATTCAAGGATTAGAAAAATTCACCTCAGTCTTTTGGAAAGACGTAATGATTGCAGTCACCACATTTAACAAAGACCGACCAGTAAAGAATGTTAAAGCCGAGCCTCTGTGGAAAAATAGAAATAAAGAATACAAAGGAAACACATTCCATTTAACACAATGGTATGAAGCTGGATCCTTCTCGTTCAAGATTTTGACGAAATGGACGTAGTATGTGTGACCTTTAGAGAAATAGAAGAAAAGCTGGGCATTTCCCAAACCTTCCGTTCGAATACAATGCGCTGACAAACGCAATCCTATCCACATGGAAGCAACAACTTGCTAACATTGATCACAAAGACGAACCCCTACTGATGTTGTAACAGAGGAAGGAAACCTCACAGCTCTATCAAATGAACAAATCAGAAACGTTTTTGCCCAAAAACAAAACCACGAATATGTGCGACACATTTTTGGAAGCGTAAATTAACATCAATCGTCAAGACTACTTTAACTTAGGGTATAAATGTACAAAAGGAATCTAGACTGAGGCTCCTTCATTTTAAATTCCTTCACAACATTTACCTCACAACATATTGTTACACACAAATGGGTGTAGTGGAAACAAATAAATGCCACTGGAGCCAAGATAAAGATTACATTGAGCATGCCTTCTTTTTCTGCCCTAAATCACCCACATTCTAGTACCAAGTAAAACAGTATATTCTCAAACGCTTCAACATATAGATCCCTATGAATGTAACAACAGCTCTGTATGGCGCCACCAGAAAAAGATGTATTCACAGATAATCCAAGAAAACAAGCGACCATGGTTCTATTAATTGCAAAACTTTCTATTTCAAAGTTTAAATATGGCAAGTGTAAAGATCTGGAACTGATATTTGAGACTAAATTACTCTTTTGCTTTTCTTTTTTTTTCTCCTCCACCACCCCGCCTTTACCGTGTTAAAAAACATTTTCTTCTTTCATTTTTGGCTCTTTTTTTCTACTGAACTACTCTTACGAAATATATGAAATACCCAACTTGAATGTGAATAAAGAAACAAAAAAGCAGAGAGAGGGAAAAGAAAAGAAGAGAGGAGAGAGGGGAGAAGAGAGGAGAGGAGAAGAAAAAGGATGAGAGAGAGAGAGAGAGAGGAGAAGGGAGAGAAGGAGAGAGGAGAGAGAGAGAAACCGAAAAAAAAAAGTCCGGCACAAGTTAATCATTAGACGACAGAAACTATAAAAACGGCTGAAGCTACGAATTATTCAGTTGTACATACCCCTCCCCCCTCTCCCCTACTTCCCTCTCACCACCCACCATTTTCTCCCCCCCCCCCCCCCCCCCCCCCCCTCCTTCCCCTCCAACTTACCAGCAACCAGGCCGTAGGTGAACACCAACTGTTGAACGGAAGTGGGGGAAAGCGGAAGTGACGAATCCCACACACAGCAGCATGCTCCCCACCATAACGCTGAGCCGACAGCTGTGCGCATGCACCAATACGCTGGCAGGGGCGCTGCAACGGTACAATGGAAGCAGGGTTTTAGAGGAAGGTCCGAAAACTCTGCGCACTTGGTTGCATGAATTGCGTTGCCTTTTTCTGTTAGACAGCTGCTGCCTTTTCTTTTCTTTTTTTTTCTTTTTCTATCATTATTATGGATGTTCTCATTATTGTGGATGTTAATGTTGTTATCAGTATCAGTCATGCATCAGCAGTTTTTCAACTGTTTGTGTTTGTCAGTGCTCTTTGTCATCATCATTTATCATCATCATCATCATCATCATCATCATCATCATCATCATCATCATCATCACATCACCATCCATCACCATAACCATTGTTATTACCAATATTATTATTATCATTATCATTATTATTATCATTATCGTCATCATCATCATCATCATTATTATTACTATTACTATTGTTATTACTATTATCATTATTATTATCATCATCATCACCATCATTGTTATTATTATCATTATCATTATCGTCATTATTGTTATTATTATTATATCATTATCAGTATTATTCATATTTAACATTATCATTAACATTATCATTGTTATCTTCATTGTTATCAGTATTATTAGTAGTATCGTTTATCAGTATTATTATTATCATCATCACCACCATATGTTATTATTTATTATTATCATCATTCTTCTTCTCTTCTTCTTCTTCTTCTTCTTCTTCTTCTTCTTTTCTTTTCATTTATTACTATTATCTAGTAGTAGTAGTAGTAGTTGTTAGTAGTAGTAGTAGTTCTTGTTGTTGTTGTTGTTGTTGTTGCTGGTTGCTGTTTTTGTAGTCGTAGTTGTAGTTGTTGTAGCAGTAAGAGTTGTACGATTATAATTGCTATAATTATTTTGTTGTTGTTGTTGTCATCAGGTAGTCCAGGAATTTTGACACCACCTGTTACGGAGGCCTACCTGAGGAAAGAGGACAGCGCTTTATGTAACACCATTGGTGTGGCTGATCTGCGCATAGCAGTTATCGGAACTCATTGGATGGCCTTTCACTTTGGAACCCAGAATTAGGTCATGAAAAGAACCATACTCCAAACCTCGTGACGTCGCTCTAGAAATAATATACTAAAATTGTGAACATTGAGTCGACAAACATTCTTAAATTAATACGGACCCAAAAAACGTTCCCACAGATTGTACACATTGAATCTTTATTCTTCTAGAATCGTAGATATTCAACCACAGACATTTTTTTTAATGTTCGAGATATCGAATTTGGCAAAGTTTATGAGTACAACCATTCTTCTTAATCATACGTTTTAAAGTGATCAGCCGCCCAGCTAGAATCATAAAAATTGACGCTTCAAAACAGTATTCTACAACTGTTTACATATGACATATGCACATCCCTCTGACAATGTAAGTATTGACTCTGCAGGTATTCGTTGAAAAGTGTATATATTTGCCCTACACATGTTCAAAAATGGAAAATATTATCGCTTCAAGCAGTAAACGTTTTGTATTGACCACAAAATAGTCTTCTGAAATGAGAGTATTAATCAAACCAACACTGTCTTTGAATAACATGTATTGGCACTACATGTGTCTTCTAAAGGTGTGGAAATAGAGCCTGCGTTCTTCCAAAAATGTTGATACTGACCCTATAAAAATTTCTCCTAAAATCATAGATACTGACACCACAAGCACTCGTCTTGAATGTAAGAAACAGACACTGAGAATACTTTCCTGTAGTTTTCAATAGCTACTACCGATATTACTCGGACAATTGTGCAAAATAGCCTTTCCGAAGTTCTTCCAAAATTGTGCGTAATGACCCTACATTCTCCTAAAACAGAAGACATGGACTCACAAACGCTGATTTCCCCTAACACTGTAGTTATAAGCCATGTGTTCTTAAAACATTACAGTCTTTGGTCATACAAATATTCTTCTAAATTCATACATATTTCAACAACAAATATATTCTTGTTTTGTTCCATATAAAACCTGCAAAGATTCTTGAGGAATTAATGATGATGGTGATGATGATGATGATGATGATAATGATGATGATCATGATCACGATGATCATAGAGAAGAAGAAGAAGAAGAAGAAGAAGAAGAAGAAGAAGAGAAGATGATGATGATGATGATGATGATGATGATGGTATGGTGGTGGTGTTGGTGACATGATGATGATGATGATGATGATGATGATGATGATGATGATGATGATGATGATGATGATGATGTGATGATGATGATCGTGATCAGATGATGATGAGATGATGATGATGATGATGATGATGATAGATGATGATGATGATGATGATGATGATGATGATACATGATGATGAAGATGAAACATCAGATGATGATGAATATGATGATAATGATGACGATGATGATAACGATGATGAATTACATGACAATCATTAAGACGAAGATGATGATGACAAATAATGATGATGATGACGATGACAATGAAGATGAAGACGATGATAATGACCTTCATGGCCCGGTGTATCACCTCCCAACATCTGCAGACTGGAGTAGAGGGAGCCAACCCAGGCCGTGGTGGTGACGTCACCTTGGAACTTGTCGAGGAGCTCCACGTGGATGACGCCCACGAGGTACACCAGCACCCCGGACAGGTAGTTACAGCCCACGCTGGCCGCTAGCACCACCCAGGCGTAGCCACGGTCTGGCGCCACGCCTCTGCCCATTGGCCGTCTGTTTTAGAGAAGAAAGCTCTGAGTACGATGTCAAAGTGAACAATACATGGGTGTGACGGTTTAGGTGCAGGTACAAGGACAAACGCACACATACCAAGAGAGAGAGAGAGAGAGAGAGAGAGAGAGAGAGAGAGAGAGAGAGAGAGAGAGAGAGAGAGAGAGAGAGAGAGAGAGAGAGAGAGGGAGGGAGGGAGGGAGAGATCTGTAGCTAACACCTTTTATCTTCATAGAAAAAAATTGCAAACATCTAAAGCAGATAGCATGAAGTGACGCTGCACTCCAGTTAGCGTTCTGTATGCTTTATAAACGTTCTGCAAAACCAAAGTCAGCGGGACCAGCAAGCCAGAAATGTTTCGCTCTTGAAGACCTCATCAGGCTTGCTGCTGGATCCCGAGCACCTGCTGGCTCGTCTACCACTGCAGGTTGGATTAGTGTCGTATGCGCTGGAGGTTCTGAAGAATATGATGTCTTGGGCGGCCCTCAGGAGCGTTGTGGTAATGAGGTACAGTTGTACTGCCCTGGTGACTTGAGTGGTCGAAGATTGGTTGCTCCTTTTCTGGTGGAATGGTTCCAGTTGATTGTTGCTGCCCTCTTGGTTGTTAAAACTCACAAAAATATATTTTCTTTGCCTTTGACATTGCTGATGAAACGATAGAGAAAAAGCATGATTCCTCGGGACTGGGGAAAACCTATTGTAAGAGTCATTAAAAAAAAGGAAGTAAATCATCAGCAGGAAAATAAGGACCAGTACTTAAGCCTGACATGTGTGCTATGTAAAATCCTTGAATGTTTTGTAAGAGATGCAGTAGTTAACCATATGATAGCCAATGACTTGTTCGTACCTATGGTTTTAGACCCAGACGTTCTTGCATGACTCGGGTATTAGAGGTGATGTAGGACTGTGCACAAATGTTGAATGACAGTGAATCTCTTGACGTTGTCTCCATGGACTTTAAAAAGGCTTTGAGTCTGAGTCTGTCCCTCGTGAATGACTCCTCGCACAGCTTCAATCAGATGGAGTAATTGGCAGTACTTTAATATGGGTTTATGATTTCCTTTAAAACAGAACACAAGTGTTAAGAGCTGGGAACTCACGCTCCTTAGATGTAGTTTTAGATGGTATCCTTCAGGAAATCTTGCTCTGGATTTTGTTTAATATTTTCATCAGTAAATGATCAGATGATGTTGGCAGTCATTGCAAAGCCTTTTTGTTTAAAGTAGGTTTAGTTTGACATATGTGGTAAGAAAAACAAAAAAAAAAAAAAAACTTTCATTGTTAACAAAATTGGTGTGCATGCAAGTGAATTTACGATGAAGGTATAACTTGTGTGCATACAAGTGAATTTATCATAAGCGGATAACTGGTGTATGTTTATTTTTAATGGTGCAAAGTACAAGTCACAGGAGAGGAAAAATGTGTTAACTAAAATTGCACATATGTGTTGTTACAAAAGTTGTTACAAACTTACAAAAGGCAAAATAAGACAATTGTGACATCGAAAAATTTGATTGTTGCATCTAGCAGACAGTCGATTTTTCCAGGTCTGTTGCTTTTTCTTTTCATAACCTTGTGTCTTCAGATCTGTGCAGAAATCCAACCTCGCATGTCTTACAGGGTTTATCAGTTTTGTAGGCATGTACAACTGCGCATAAAATGAATTACAATTTTCATTTGAAACTGTATTTTCTGTCGTCTTGGTTCCCACTTCTGTGCCCTTATCTGTGGCTTCTATTAAAATCGTCAGTGTAGCCATAATCTGAGCCATGCGCTAGTATTTTGCTATCTTTCATTACTTTGCATACTGCCACAAAAAAATCGCTCTTCATAACCAAAAATCCCCATTCAGATAATTTGTATCACAGACATAGTTCAAAGTTCTTGATTTGGTTGGTGGTAAACGTTTAAAAGTAATGAAATAAATCTAAGTAGTGTTCATTAACCTTTCGTTTCTCCCATTCGACACTTTTTCTTTCCACTGGTTGCATGCGTGTACTTGAAATTACAGAGTTTGCTTCATGGCATCTGGGTGTGGTGTTGGAGAGTTCGGGTCTGGAGCTGGCAAGGTTGGTGGCTTGTTTCAAATGATGCTTTGATCATAAGAACAAGAAATTGCGTGAAAATTGTAGTTTGTTGAATGTTTGTATATAAATTATGCTTGATCAGAAAAAAAAGAATAAACTCATAAGTCATAGTTTGATGAGATAAGATAATGTTGCTTATAGCCCAGCCCATAGTTTGATGAATGTTTATTTTCAAATGATGTATGATCATTAAAATGTATTATGCATATGTCTCATATAGATTGTAGTTCGATGAATGTTTGTTTTCAAATGATGCTTGATCATTAAAAAGAATACTTTGTGAATTGTAGTTTGATGAACATTCGTTTTCAAATAATGCTTGATCATTAAATATAATAACTTTATAAATCGCAGTTTGATTGTTTCCAAGAAGTGCTTAATCATGAAACAAAATGACTTTCTGAGTTGCTCTTTGATGAAACAGTATAGTGTTTTCCCTTTGCCTGCCTTTACCTTCACTTTACATACTCTATGTCTCTGTCTCTCGGTCTCTGACACACACACACACACACACACACACACACACACACACACCCTGTGATATTTGCAAAATGTGTAACTTCCTCCGTTGACTGAGAAAGAAGACGATCGGGTTGGTTATATCCACTTGAATGACCACTCCCTCCTACGTTTATCGGTTGAACGACATCAACGCCGCTCAGCCATACTCCTTTTTCTTGTCCTGTCGCTGACCACGCGAGGTGTGTGTGTGTGTGTGTGTGTGTGTGTGTTTAACCGAGTGTGTACCTTTCTTTTGACCCACACAGATCCGTGGGTGTGTACTGAAAAGCCTTTTTAAAGTCCATGGAGACAACGTCAAGAGATTCTCTGTCATTCAACATTTGTGCACAGTTCTTCGTCACCTCTAATACCCGAGTCATGCAAGAACGTCTGGGTCTAAAACCATAGGTACGAACAAGTCATTGGCTATCATATGGTTAACTACTGCATCTCTTACAAAATACTCAAGGATTTTACATAGCACACATGTCAGGCTTAAGTACTGGTCCTTATTTTCCTGCTGACGATTTACTTCCTTTTTTTAATGACTCTTACAGCAGCTTTAATTCCCCAATCCAAAGGGATCAAGCCTTTCTCTATTGTTTCATCAGAAATGTCAAAGGAAAAGTAGACAATATACTTTTGTGAGTTTTAACAACCAAGATTAAACATTATCTGGTTCACGTGCCCTAATAGGATCTTAATTTCTTCCTTTTCAACAGTGGTGAAAGTTATGCAGACTTCCATTATGTTCAAATCAAATATCAGCTTCAAGACCGAATGGAAACATTTCCCTGAACAATGAAAATCAAGTTAATAATAATAATAATAATGAATACTTATATAGCGCCTATTCTCGGCTAGAGACCAAGCTCTAAGCGCTTTACAATCCACACTCGTTTACACAACGGGCTGCCTACCAGGGTAGTGCCGACTGAAGAGATGCCAGCCGGCGCTTCATTCAGTCGTTTCCCGTGTCATCCAGTCAGTATCGTTCAATATCGTTCACTCATTTTGCTTACTTCCTTCATTCTTTCCATTTCTCACGCAGGGTGCATGCTATGTGTAACGTGTCATCCATACCAACGGCCAAACTGGCCTACTCTTCCGAAAGTTGGTGATGGGATTTTACGTGTGTGCAAGATGTTATGCGTGCGTTCACACACAGAACCTCGGTTTATAGTCTCATTCGAAGGACTGTATAAGAAATGGAGTCAGAACCAATGTTAACTCCGAGGGAAAAATCCCCCTGTACCGAAACGCCCGGCGGAGGTTCGAACCCGCAACCCCAGGATCACCAAGATTACGAGTCTGGCGCTCTACCACTGAGCTATTCCGGCTCCCAACTTTTGTAATAACTTTGGTATAGTCGGTAAACCGTAATACTACACTCTGTTTGGTTGGCTGTTCTACATTCAAGAATTTGTTTTCAACATCAACGTTAAGGGGCTGTGTGCCACCAAATGAGAGAGATTTGCTTTATAACCCCATTTTGCTCTGATACACATTTCAAGCTTGGGTCAAAATGGGTATCTTATAAAAGATACACTGAAAACGCTTTTTCTCTTAAATAGAGAAACTCATCTTTCCTCTTTTTTTTATATTTTAGAACCACTGAGCCTCGGCAGTTCATTGAACAAAACCTTACAGACTTACTCATGTTATATCTTTATAAGTGGGGGCAGAAACACACAAATACCTTGCAATCGACACAATGTCTAACTGAAATACGGGTAGCTAAATACGGACAAAATTACCAGTCCCCTAAGTGACAACAAAATCTCACCATCTCTCTCACAAAGGGAAAACAGTATCTATCCAACAAAGAATTTCCTCCAGTTGATCATAACACAGACCAAATGTATACAAGAGAAACAAGCCTGACGTAAGACAAAACAAAAAATAGTAAAAAATCAAGGCTATGATAACAAACCATTGTTAAATTTCTGGGGAGCAAAGCGCTTATGTGGAGCTTCGGACGTCGCGATTTTGAATGCTTCTTATATAAAATCTGGTATTCCCAGGAAACATTTGTTTCGTGAGATGCGTTATCTGTGACGCGTCTTTAGGATTTTTAAATACGACCATGTAGTGGGCGTTCAAACTGATCGTTCTTTGTTCCTTCTGTTTCGAAAATAAATTTTGGATAATGTACATTACGCTCACATTACGATGAGGACTACCTTTGGTTAACAACTTCGTAACGCGATCGTCCGTTTCGCTCATCAAATCGTCAATTATCACCAAACATCTACGGTCTCCCTTCTATGCGTCTATATCCAGTAACCCTTCCGTAAAGGTTACCCCTATCAGCCCATTATACGAAGGCTGCCATTCTCCAAAACACTACACTATTTCTTCGGTTATCGGTACCATATTTCTGATGCATTTTTGAAAAAAACAAACAAACAAACAAAAAAACAAACAAACAAACAAAGTTTTACAAAATGAGTTTTCCCTGAGCCAGTGGGACCCACTATAACACAAGTAAAAGAGTGTGTTCAGGGAACATCCACCTTGAGGGGGAGGGGAAAAAAACACCCATACAAGACCTTTTCCTCAGCACCGAATGAACTGTCCCTTGTGTGACATCCTCAGTAACCCATGCCCATCCGACCCACGCTCCAGTTGGTTTTACTTACACCCTCGACTGATTTTGTAACCCACCCTCTTTCCCCCTCACGCTCCACTAGTTGGGTGACTCGGGGTGGCTGCCCCTTACAAAGCAATACTCCAGCAAACTGTAGTAGAGAGAGAGAAAAAAAAAAAAGGTCAGGGCCGTTTCACGCGTGTTTTCCGCTTTAAGATCACAACATGTTGGACAAGAGTGTACTTTCCATATGATGACGCTTCCGGGATGAGGTGATTTCCTAAAAGATGACGCCATTTCCGAGTGATGTCACTCACTGTGACGTTAGTTCCTGTGACATTTCCGGCTGATGTAATTTCTCGTATGAGGTCGTTTTCGCTGATGTCACTGCCTATGACGTCATACATTCTATACATTCCATCTCCATCCCCATAGGGCCTGATTTTAACATGGTATACTACTAAGGTGGGTGGGAGGCGAGGGGGGGGGGGGGGGGGGGGGGGGGGGGGGTATATGTAAATATGGAAGAAGGGTTTATGTTGAATTGCATTGATCAAAATGTTCTTTTTGGTGTGGATATGGCTAGTTGTATTAATGCCGGTGAAGCGACCTTTTTATATCCTAAAACTGATAAAACAGCTATTTGTGAGAAAAAACAAAGCTAAAGACAAGTTTCAAAATGGAGTGACTGAGGGCGGAAAAATGAAGCCAAATTTAGAAAGAGAGGGGGGTTAGTTACGCCAATGACACAGACAAACAAAGTGAAGGACAAGACGCAACGCATTTGGACCTCTTGGGTTTTCTTCAGGCAAAAACAAATAGCATTTAGGACACTGAAAACGAAGAAAGAGAAACCATTTATCTCCTCATACTCGTGCCTGATCAAAATGGCCGCCAAACGGAAACAAGGCCACCTAGGAGGGGATCATGGAGAGAAATAGTGACTGGGGGGAGGTGGGTGAAACAATGGGGGTTGTAGCTTGTTTTGTAGAATGATATGATATATCAGTGATGGTAATGGTTATGGTGGATTGATAATAGTTCTCAAAGGGGAAAACATTAATTGAAAAAAAAAAGAAAAATAAATGAATGATAATAATAACAAATAAATAAAAATGATGATAGTGAAAATAATGATAATGATAATTTTAAAAAAAGAATAAAAAAAATGAATAAATGAATGAATCATAAGTAAAGAAGATAAACTAGAGTAAATATAGAAACGACTTCAATAGGTGGTGATTGTTATGATAGTAGTTATGTGTGGGTTGTTGTATGTAGGGGTATGGGTAATGCTAATAATGATTGGAAGGGAATGGAAATGAGCAATGGGTGATAAAGTATCATTGGGAGGGGGGAGGGTGGGAGGGCAATGGGGGAGAGAGGAGAGATAGAGAGAGAGAGAGGAGAGAGAGAGGAGAGCGAGAGAAGAGCGAGAGAGAGAGGGGAGAGAGAGAGAGAGAGAGAGAGAGAGAGAGAGAGAGGGAGAGGGAGCGAGAACTCATTTCTCTCCACCCACACATAGCACAGAACAAGCACAAGAGTCTCATCGCATTGCCAAACTTGGTACGCTACAACCCCAAGGCATCAACATCCAACAGTAACACAAGTATACATACCCACCACTTCAACACTAGTCAGCAATATCTTCCACCATCACACACACATATATATACACACACTCCATCACCATACCCCCACTACCCACTTCATACAGAAGTTACAGCCACCCTCCATATATTTCAATTTTATTCTATTTTACTTTTTTTATATTCATTGTATGGTGTTTTTTTTTTTCCAATTATTCTGATTTTACACTACCACCTCCACATGAATCACCCTTCCCCTCTCATCTGTCCCGAACATAAGGGCAAGCCAGACCACTTCAAAAACAGTCAACAATATCTTCCACCAACACACCCACACACACACACACACACACACACACACACAACATCACCATAACCCCCAGTACCCACTTCATACAGAAGTTGCAGCCACCCTCCTTTCACCTTTTGCTTTCCAGCACACTCTCCCCATGTCTTATACCAATCCACTGCCTACCCATACACCTACCCCCCCCCCCCCCACACCCACCACCAGTTTTTTTGTTTTTGTTTTTCTTTCTTTTCCCCTACACCTGACTGTACACAACCACCTCCACACGAATCTCCCTTCCCCTCCCATCTTTCCCGAGCATAAGCATAGGCCAGGTATTTGACCCTCCCACCTCCACCCCCCCCCCCCCCCTTAATCACCTCCACATCCCTCCCTGCACCCCCACATCATCAACATCCTAAAACAACTACATACACCTATCCACCACCTCTTGGGTCTTCTTCAGGCAAAAGCAAATAACATTTAGGACAGTGAAAACGAAGAACAAGAAACCACTTATCTTCTCATATTCGGCACACGACCAAGATGGCCGCCGGACGGAAACGAGGCCACCCAGGGGGGACCATGAGAGAGGAAATAGTGAGGGGTGTGTGTGTGTGAAACATGGAGTTTGTAGCTTGTTTTGTAGAATAGTATGGTATAAACCGTGATGGTAGTGATTATAGCGGATTGATAAAAGTGCTTAGTGGGGCCAAAAAATGTAAAAACAATAAAATAAGATAAAATAAACAAAGCAACAATATATTATATATGTATATATTGAATTATAAACAAAGCTTGCTCTTATGTCTTAGATTGAAGAAATAGGGGGAGATACGCATTCATATCTGCAGTGGTAGATGATTCTGCCTGGGTGAATGGGGAAAAACAAAATAAATGCTTCTCAAAATGAGCTTCAGCAAGCTTATTATTCTCCAAGGGGGAGACATCCTCCAATAGGGAGGGAAACTCACTAACATATAACTCCTGGTCATATACCGATATTTCGAAACTTGGTGGTTTCTCCTCAGTGACCGCGGAAAGTGGTAATTTGACTCCTCTGCCTTTTCAGTTTTAAGAAGAATGCAATCCCAGAAAAGGTTGGTGTGCAATACCGTAGTATGTTTGTTGAGTTTTCAAAAAACCAACCAAAGGTGCCATCTAAGAAGCAAAAGAAAATCATAAAAGAGCAAAAAAACTACATTTTCTTGTAAAAAGTAGAAAATATAAAAAGATATCCTCTGAGACACAAGTGCTGAGGGCAGTTCTTGGAATGAATCCGCAAGGGACTAAAATACAACAAACTAATAAATTCCAAGGATAAGTACCGCACCGTTCCAGCAACTTACAGAGCAGCTTGGTATTGCAATGACTGCTGCAACGGTGCGGTACTTATCCTTGGAATTTATTAGTTTGTTGTATTTTAGTCCCTTGCGGATTCATTCCAAGAACTGGCCCTCAGCACTTGTGTCTCAGAGGATATATTTTTATATGTTTCTACTTTTTACAAGAAAATGTAGTTTGTTTTGCTCTTTTATGATGTTCTTTGCTTCTTAGATGGCACCTTTGGTTGGTTTTTTGAAAACTCAACAAACATACTACGGTATTGCACACCAACCTTTTCTGGGATTGCATTCTTCTTAAAACTGAAAAGGCAGAGGAGTTAAATTACGTCACTGAGGAGAAACCACCAAGTTTCGAAATATCGGTATATGACCATGGAGTTATATGTTAGTGAGTTTCCCTCCCTATTGGAGGATGTCTCCCCCTTGGAGAATATAAGCTTGCTGAAGGCTCATTTTGAGAAGCATTTATTTTGTTTTTCCCCATTCACCCACTCAAGCACATACTGTTAGTTAGGCAGAATCATCTACCACTGCAGATATGAATGCGTATCTCCCCCTATTTCTTCAATCTAAGACATAAGAGCAAGCTTTGTTTATAATTCAATATTTCTTGCAGTCATTGCAATACCAAGCTGCTCTGTAAGTTGCTGGAACGGTGCGGTACTTATCCTTGGAATTTATTAGTTTGTTGTATATATATATATATATATATATATATATATATGAACAAAATTTAAAAAAATTATATATAGACATGTATAAAATGAAAGAAAATATAAGATGAATAGGAAAAAAATGATAAGGATCGTGCACGTATATGAGAAGATAAGTGGATTCCCGTTCTGTATATTCACTATCCTAAATGTTATTTGTTTTTGCCTGAAGAAGACTCAAGAGGTCAGAATGCATTGTGTCTTGTCCAGTACTTTGTCTACGTCCTTGGCGATACCTACCCCGCCCCCCTCTCTTTCATTCTAGTGGAGTTGTATGTCTCATTAAAACTGAACTTACAACCTTTGTCCATGAAATCAAGACAGACTCCCCTAATATTCTTTCATTTTTGGTTGATAAGAGTGTTGTTTTATTTTTTGCTTTATGGAAGATGCGTTTTGTGTATGCACTTATATTCCACCAGAGGACTCGCCTTATTACACTTATTTTGATCTTGAAAATGGCATCAGTGAGCTTGAAGAACGTCTTTTTGATTCTCTACTCGAGTTTGAGGACGTGCATGCGATTCTGTCAGGCGACTTGAATAGTAGGACTTCTGATATTTCTCCACATATATCTGA
Source organism: Conus ventricosus (assembly GCA_018398815.1). Taxonomy (NCBI): domain Eukaryota; kingdom Metazoa; phylum Mollusca; class Gastropoda; order Neogastropoda; family Conidae; genus Conus; species Conus ventricosus. Next base: position 19,779,072 of record CM031627.1, read on the forward strand.
TGGAAATCATGTTTATGATCACTTTGTTTACAATTGTTCTGTTTCTGCTAAAGGCATAAGAAAGTCTGCAGACAATGGTATCAATAGTTATGGAAACTATTTGTTAGATGTGTGCACAATTCTTGGATTGTAGATTCTAAATGGCACATGTAATGGGGATGCAGACGGTAACTATACGTTCATATCAGAGGCAGGATGCAGCGTTAATGATTACTTTCTTCTGTCTAAGGAAATGTTTTTCACTGTGTGTCTTCTTGCGAAATGGTGATTTCAGCAAGAGTAGAATCAGATCATTTGCCTATCGAATTACGTTTTAGATTTTCTGAAAGAAAAAAAAGATAGCAAGTAAATCCCGCGAAATAGACCTATTCTATTAAAGCATGACAACAAACAGCGATCGGTATGATAAAGAATGTAGGGTAGGCAAATTTCAGGCAAAAGGGCTGCTTTCTATTTTTAGAAAACCAGAAGAAAAGAAGACAGTGCTGCCTGATGCATAGCAAGACACACACACACACACACACACACACACACACACACACACACACACACACACACACACACACACACACACACACACACACGACCAAAACAAACACTACACGACACATTTCTTCCCCGAAAGACCTAACACATACATGAAAATAACAAGAAACATTGAAAATACTCACTTCATATTCCTGTCGGTCTAAATGTGAAAACGATCTACAAGATGAAGGAGTAACGAAAGAGACCTACCACACGTATGACAATAAAAAGAAACACTTGAAATACTCCTTCATACTGCTTTTGGCCAAATGTGAAAACGGTCTGCAATATGAGTGAATGAAGAAACACCACAGAGGCAAAACCACCCTTCACCAAATCCACTATGTAATGGGTTAACTCGCATGGCCTGGTAAAGGAAGGAAACTTTGTGCTTCACACTGCTGCCTATTCAGTGGCTGTCCGTGTTGTATACCTACACACGCGTCCTTTCAGATGAAGTCACAGGCGTTGCGTCTCTCGCAAACTCACGACAATTAGCATGAATAAATGACCGCGATTCTGGGAGACACGTAAAAAAAACACCTACAGAAAAGCAAGCGCGCGTGCAGAAACACGCGCGACAACACACACACACGCGCGACAACACACACACACACACACACACACACACACACTCACACACACACACACACACACACACACACACACACACACACACACACACACACACACACACAACACACACACACACACACTCACACACACACACACGCACGCACTCTTACGCACGTACGGCGTGCGCAGGCAAGCGACCGCCCGCACGCAAGTACACAAGCACGCACGCATGGACATGCACACAAAAACGCAGAAAACAGACACAAACACGCGCGCGCGCGCACACACACACACACACATACACGCGCGCGCGCGCCACACACACACACACACACACACACACACACACACACACACACACACACACACACACACACACACACACACACACACACACACACACACGCGCGCGCAGCACACACACGCACACACACGCACACGCACACACACACACACACACACACAGCACACACACACACACACACACACACACACACACACACACACACACACACACACACACACACACACACACACATAACCAGAAACAGAGATGCTAGTATTATTTTGTTTGGGGAATATTTTCTTCGCACCTTTTCTTAGACGCGAACCTCTAGGTGCTTGACAGTTCTCGCTGTCAGATTTCCAATAGGCTGGCTGTTTAGTAGAGCGGAATAAAGAGCTGCCTGCTGGCGCTTCATTCAGTAGTTCCCTCTGCCATTCAGTCAACAATAGACACTCAATTTTTCTTCCTTCTTTCCTTCCATTTTCCAGGCACGATACACGCTGAGTGCAACTTGAATGTCATTCTTGCCAATGGCCAAGCTGTTGTTTTCTTCTGAAAGTAGGTGAGGGGATTGTACATGTGTCTTTTACGTTTTTACAAGCGTTCAAACACGGAATTTCGGTTTATGTTCTCATTGCTAGATGTTTCGGGAAAATGGTGTCAGAATCAATGATGATACCCAGGAAAAATAATGTAACCGAAGCGTCTGGTGCGCTCTGGAAAGCGCGACACCAGGATCAGCAGGTTTACGAGAATCACACACACACACACACACACACACACACACACACACACACACCACACACACACACACACACACACACACACACACACACACACACACACACACACACACACTCTCTCTCTCTCTCTCTCTCATCACTCTCTCTCTCTCTCTCTCTCTCTCTGTCTCTCTCTCTTTCCCTCTCTGTCTCTCACACACACACAAACAATCACACCACACACACACACACACACACACCACACACACACACACACACACACACACACACACACACACACACACACACACACACACACACACACTCTCTCTCTCTCTCCCTCTCTCTCTCTCTCTCTCTCTCTCTGTCTCTCTCTCTTTATGATTTCATTCTTTTCGTTGAAACTTTTTTCAGTTTCCTTCCCAAGTCACTTGTTTCCTTATCATGATGCATATATTTCTCCTGTATTCATGTTTCGATTTCCGTATACCGCTAGACTGTCCGGTGGATTTTGCACTTCTTGTAAAGAAAAGCTGACTAGATTTATTACACATGTCACAATTGAATATGACAACTGCTTGGTTCTCAAGATATCGAAACTACTAACGGGTTTTTTATTCTGACTGTTTCTTGATTGGTTTGTATATCCCACCTTCAAATAGTGTTATATTATGCTGAAACTGAAATTGATAATGGTTTATGTTTTTTTGATAACTGTATCGCTGATTTATTTGAAGAATATGGTGAACTACCTCTCATTGTTTTTGGAGATTTGAATGCCAGAACAGGCAATGGTAATGTTTCTGAATTTTCCATAGACGACTTTATTGATGAAAATACAGAGGATTCAAAGCTGTGTACAAGATTTCGTAGGGAGTCAAGGATGGTGTTACAAATGAATTTGGTAAATATTTACTTCAAATATGTGATCAGTATAACCTGATTATCATGAACGGACTTGTTTTGGGTGATGAGGGGGAAACTTCACTTACATTGCCTATAATGATGTAGTGTTATTGATTACTTTATTGTATCTGAATATATGTTCATGCGGTTCATATTAAACGTTATTCCCAGAACTGACTCAAAACATATGCCTGTAGAGATGTTTCTTGAAGTACCTAAGGCCATTGAACTGAAACCCACCTCACCCATTCTACGACAAGTAAAGTTATTAAGTTTGTGTGGAAAATGAAAAGAAAAATGATTATTGTGCAATGTTTAATGATAATGATGTTAAGAAACTAATTCAAGATGCTAGTAATTTAATAGATCTGATATTGATGCCTCATTAGCCTTATTCATTGGTGGTCTCAAGATGGCTGGAAAAAGTATGTTAAAGACATTTAGGGTAGATCGTTTCAGACAAAAGCCATGGTTTGACAGAGTATGTGCAGAAAAAAGACGTGAAGTACGTAAAGCTTTACGAACATTTCGCAGAGTTTGCGACAGTATTGTAAAAAATGATGTTGACAATGATAGTAAAAAGCTACAAATGATATATTACAGATATATGTATGTGATTTCAAGGAGACAGTATAAAAATCTGCTTAGCGTTAAGAGATCCGAACATAAACACTCAATTCTAGATACCCTTGTGAATAGTAGTGGCGATCCTAAACGTTTTTGGGGAACTGTTAAATCTGTTCTTATATCTAAAGAATTAAAGCATAACTCGATCACTTCTGGTGAATGGTTTGATCATTTCAAGATGGTTTTTAATAGTGATCTATATAACGATACTGATTTACCAGATTTTGAAGAAACGTTCAAACTAACTTGCCTGTAGACACAAACTTGGACTGTGCTCCACTAGACAGAGCGATAGAGCAATGGGAAATTGAGGATGCTATAAAAGCTTTGAAATATGGAAAAGCATCTGGTCCCGATGGATTAAGTGGTGAATATTATAAAAACTCATCTCAAGAAGTCATTCTATTTTTAATTCAATACTTCAATAAACTGTTTGATTCTGGTAGTTTTCCAAAAGTTGGTCTCAGTCTATCATTCTACCTGTGTATAAAAAGGGTGATCCTGATTGTCCTGACAATTACAGGGTATTTCCTTGCTAGATATTGGAGGTAAGTTGTACAGTTATATCCTTAATAAAGACTTACTGAATGGGTCGAAGATAATGATTTAATTGATTCATCTCAAGCTGGTTTTAGACGAAATCGTAGTACAATTGATCACATTTTTACCCTTCTGGCACTAATTCAAAAGCAGTTACTCAATCGGAGCAAGCTATACGTTGCCTCTATTGATTTCAAAAAGGCCTTTGACTTAGTTAACAGGCAGTACCTTTGGATGATATTAAAGAAGACAGGAATCAGAGGTAAAATGTACAAAGCTGTCAAAGCCATGTATGAAACTGGTCAAAGCTAGTGTAAAGTGAACAACCAGTGCACTGAACCATTCTTCTGTCCTCGTGGCCTGAGACAGGAGATAACTGCAGTCCAGTTTTATTCTCGCATATTATTAATGAACTTGCAATTGATGTAACCCGTAATGGTAAACACGGTGTAAAGCTATCCCCAGATTTAATGGAAAATTTGATACTACTTTTTGCTGATGATGTTCTGTTACTATCTTATCTCGGTTATTGGTCTGCAACGACAGCTGAATATTTTGAGGGATGCCTCGCATAGAATGAATTTATCATAATTTAGATAAAACTAAAGTGGTCGTCGTTCGCAAAGGCGGTTACATTGCAGCGAGAGAAAATGGTTCTTTGGTAGCAATAAGCTAGAAGTGGTCAATCAGTAAAAAT
>CM031627.1:19788953-19793953 GCA_018398815.1 Conus ventricosus
GTTAACATACAATTGTTCATCATGTGATTTTGTATATTGATTGGAGCTGGCTATTTTCCTTTTTTTTTTTTTTTTAAAACTTTTTTTAAGAATTTGCATTCAGTAACACAAACATAAACATAAAAAGGAGAAACAAAAGGGCATTGTCCATCCAAAGTCGAGAAATAATTGTTTTAAAGCAGCCAGAGGTAAGGAGAGAGAGAGAGAGAGAGGAGAGAGAGAGAGAGGAGGAGAGGAGAGAGGAGAGAGATGAGAGGAGAGAGAGAGAGAGAGAGAGAGAGAGAGGTGGATAGATGTTATCAATGGCGTTTTCATTAATGTTCTATCTAGAGAAACATCTTAAAGAGGCCTCGACTACATCAACAATATAGATAACGTTGGCACGCAAAAGACTGTTCAAAATTCAACTTAGGACTGTGGCAAATCGCAATCGGATAAATCATACAAAAGTAAAATACATTTAAGAACCCTCTATTAATGGTTTATATATCATCCATTTTACACAAAAATCTGAATATTTAGAGATAAGTAAGGCATTGTGTTTTTCAATTTTGCATCGCCACTCTAGTTTCTTCAAAAATACAGTTGTTCGTGGATGGTTTCCATTCAGTTTGCATGAATATATATAATACTTTGCAAATAGTACAATTAAGTAAAGGACACTATCCACAATAACGTTTTTATCAAATCCTAAAAGCACTAGCGATTCAGTCAGTCTTAAGTTCTTGCATTTGCACATTTTTCTCTAATCAAATCTGTAAGTACATTCCAAAAGAATTTGGCATAGTTGCATTTCCAAACATGGTCAATAGTATCTTTATTTGTACCACAAAAACTGCATTTGTCATTATTACGAACTCCCATTTCTTTTAAAATAACGTTTGTACCTAAACATCTGTGCAATGACTTCAGCTGAAACCATTTTAATTTAATATCGTTTATTTTGCTGGTATATAGAAAGCATGATTTCCAGTCATGAAGTACATCAGTTTCGAATCCCATTTGTCGCAGCATTTTGGTCGAACATTATTTTCAATAAGTACATCGTAATAAAGCTTTTAACCTTGTGAATAGCAAATACCTTCTTCAAACAGCAAGTTGTATTGGTATGTTTATTGTTCTTTACAGAAATACTACATTGTTTAATTTTCGATTGTTGCAGATTTATACCCAGCAAAGGTGACAAAATCGACATTAATATTATATTTTCTTTGAAACGCATATAAGAAAGAAACTGACCTTTATCATAAAAAAAAAATCCGCAAGACAATGTACATTCTTCTTACCAGGTTTTCTAGAGATAACGTATGAGTTTCGAAACTTGGATTCTATTATTATAGACAATCGGTTCGGCTAAAATTTCAGCGGAATTTCCTGGTATGCATTTGTAGTAAAAAAGATTTATAGGCTTCAATGACGTCTGACCAAAACTGGTTATATTTCGTAAACCTGGAAACAAATTCTGGACCATATTTATTAATAAGCGGCCAAAATTAGCAGGAGGAAAATTACGAACCTAGTAGAATATGTTTCCACTTGTGGGTTGTTTTTCAGTTTTACGAAACCACGACAGTTATAAAGAGGTAACAAATGTTTTTAATTCAGGGATACCGATGCCTCCAGTTTTACACTCTTATGCGCCGTTTTCCGGTTAATTTTGTCTGGTTTCTTACCCCAGACAAATACGTAACACATCTTTTGTAATGTTCGAAAAAACCACATCAGGTGGATTTGGCAGAAGTAACCAAAGATGTATCAGTTTAGAGAGTATGAGAGATTTTAAAATTGCTATTCTACCAAGAGGCGTTAGTTGACGTTTAACCATACTTTGAACAGTGTTTTATGTCCGCCAATTTGTCCGGATAATTTATGTTTACACAGTCTTTTAAATCATTAGTAAACCATATTCCTAATACACAAAATTTTAGTGGGTTCCAGTCCATTCTTAAATGATTCATATATCTGACTTCAGAGTTCTTCTTACTTCCTAACCAAATTGCACTTGTTTTGCTCGAAGTTATGTGAAGACCTGAAACAGATCCAAACTTAAACAGAACATCTACGCAAATTTCAAAAGATTTTCTATCACCTGCCAGCAAAAATTCTGTGTCATCCGCATATTGTAAAAGTTTATGTTCAACATCATTCATCATTATTCCCTGGATATCTGTGTTTTCTCTTATCATTATAGCTAATATTTCTACACAGAGTATGAATAGATATGGGGATATAGGGTCTCCTTGTCTACAACCTCTTTTAATTTCGAACCATTTGAAACCTGACCACTTACAACAACACAAGATTTAATATTCTTATAGTATGTATCTATCCATCTGCAAATGTCTTTCTGAAAACCAAATTTCTTTAATACCTTCAACATAAAACCTCAGTTAATCGAATCAAAATCTTTCTCAAAATCTATATTTAATAACAATCCAGGTAAATTATTTTGATCTAAGTAAGCTATTGTGTCATATATCAATCTTAAGTTATCACCAATGTATCTGTTCCTAATGAAACCCGTCTGGTCTTCATTCATAAGTCTTGGCAGTACATTTTTTATGCGATTTGCAACACATGATGATCCAATTTTATACACTACATTTAAAAGTGAAATTGGTCTCCAGTTTTTTTATATATTGTCTTGGTTTGTCTCCTTTGGGAATACGTATAATAATCTTTCTTTGTGCCTACAGTTCTCCTCTTTTAAAACTAGCATTCAACGCTCTAATAACAAATAATCCTTTTTTTTCCAAAAACTTTAAAGAATTCCGTCGAAAATCCATCAGAACCTGGGCTTTTGTTATTTTTCATATTCTTTAAGACATCAGTAGCTTTTTCAAGAGTAATTCTCCCTCAACTCGTTTGCTTCTGTTTCATTTAGACATGGTGTATCGTTTACTAAATCCATTATTTCACTATCTTCCCCTTCAGATTCTGTGTAAAGTAATTTATAAAATTTCTGAACTTCTAGAAGACTGTCTTTCTGGGTTGTTGAAACATTATCTTGCTGATCCGTGATCCTAGCCATATTTTTACTACAAAATGACGTTTCTCAAGATTACAAAAATAGTTGCTTACTTTCTCACCCTCAGCTATCCACCTAGCTCTTGATCGTAGCAAAACATCTTCCATTCGTTTTTCTCTAATATGTTTTAATTGGTTTTTTTGGGTTTTTTTGTTGCTATAGCTCTAATATCGTCCTCGCTTATAAACTTTGTTGTTTCTAATCTTCGAATGTCAGATTCTAGTCAATTTTCCTCTTCCTGTATTTTCTTCTTTTTCATTGTTGCAAATGAAATTGTCTTTGATCTTAACTTCATAAGAGGGAAATCTAGAAAAGTATCATCGGGAGCAGAAAAACGTAGTTCTTCATCGGGTATATCATTAATATTTGCATTCATGCATATTCATCTATAACAGATCTTATCTCAGAATTTATCTCATTTAGATATAAGTTGTCTTTAGAAAGAGATGAATTAAATTTCCAAAAAGTGTTATGTTTTGAGCTTTCACTAAATTCTAGTTTCAATAGTATACTCGTATGATCTGATCTATATCCACATTCAATGTCCACATAATCTACAAATGCTACTACTTTGTCTGAAATCTAATCTGGCCTGTTGGAAAAGGGTTTGTTCTTCTCCATGTATACTGCAAACACTCTGGATTTAGTTCTCGCCATATGTCACCGATCGGCGGTACTAAATCAGCCGTCTATGTTTTGGAGTAATGGTAGCTCAGAAATAGAGAGCGTTGTGCGCGTGTGCGTGTGCGTATGTGTGTGTGCATATGTGTATATGCATGTGTGCGCGCGCGCGATGTGTAAGATTGGGGTTTTGGTTAGGGTGGAAGGTTAGGCTAGGTAGGGGGCCTGGGGAAATAGGACGTACAATATTCTTGAATTCCAATCTTCACTTATGGAAGGAGTGGAAGCGGGAGGTTGGTTTCGTTTCCGACTGTTACCCTTTTGTTACTTTGGTTCTACACCAGAGAAGGCGGGGCAGGATATCGGCTGTTGTTGTGTTGTCAAGTCTGTGAGTTGTTGTTGTATATTGTCGTGTTGTTGCACGAGCAACAACTAGTCCGTGGTCAGGTGTGTCAGCTGTGCGGAGGGATACACTGCTCTGACCAATCGCTGTTTTGTGTTGTGAGTGAGGCTCACTTGATTCCGACCGGGGCGGAATGCGTTGGGGTAGCTTCACTTCGGTCCTGGTGTTCGTCGGAGGACGTGCTCCTTGTAGATGCGGCGGGAGCGCCGTTAGTTCTGAGTGAGTGACTTCGAGTCATAGTTAGGGCCAGGTCCTCGTCGGGTTGGGTGCCCTTGGCCTGTGCCGAGTCGTGTATCCTGTTGGCAGCCACTGTCAGCCAGTTGCAGAACTGGTGTGGTTGTCATCTGTATGTCCAGTTGTGTCAGCAGGATCCTGTTCGTCCTGAGGCTGGGGCCAGACCATCGCAGTCTCTGCCGCGTGCCGGCAGGTGAGCGGCGGCTTTCCATACCCGCTGTTTTCCGGGAAGGAGACTACCCAGGCCGTCTGCCGTTTGTGAGGCAGCTCTCCTCCTGCTACCGGGGCTCTCTGGGAGTTCTCCGGCACCTGTTACTCTTCCTGTTCAGGCGTACTGTGAGAGAGCGCTGCACCAGGCCTTCCCTCACCCTCAGTGTCCGGTGGGGCCTTCAGAGGAGGAGGCGTCTTCGAGCCCCGGACTCGTCGAGAGGGCGTCTGGTGTGTGTGTGCGTTGGGTGTCATGCCCATCGCGGGGAGGAGACAGACTGCGAGGAGACGTGTGCAAGCTTGAGGTGTCGGCCTGCGGGGGAGCCACGGTCAGCGCCGGGGTGCAGAGTCTTCCGGGAGGTGTCAGCCTGTGAGGGGCCACGTACAGCGCCGAGGACTAGAGCTCTCCAGGCCAGGATGGGTTGTCCCGTGTTTGTTTAGAAGGGGTTGCGTTAGGCAGTAGGGTTAGGGGTGTTAGCTACTGCCTCCTTTCAGGACGTAGTGGCC
>CM031627.1:19796453-19828953 GCA_018398815.1 Conus ventricosus
ATCGACGTAATCGTTACTTTAAAATGGGGGCTTACGTGCACATAAGATAGGGTGATCGTGAACACATATATTAACAATCTCTCCATGACACAAAAATCTAATGGCAAACAGTCCGCCTTTCTACTTCCAGCACCATTAATAAATCAGAACGCGCATATTTACATTCTCTTAAGTTAAGAACTTGGGGCGATTTGGGGTGATTTTGAGGTGAATCTGGGGTGATTTTGGGGTGACTTGGGCGACTTGGGGTGAAGGTGTCAAGCGCGCTAAAATGATGGAGGTGTCAGAGAATGTCAAGTGGTCCTACCAGTTCCACTTGACATCTGTAATGGCCCTGCCAACCAATCAATACTCTACAACTGCTGCCAGAGGGAGAGAGCAGAAAACCTGGCCCAAAATAGACCTTAGCTGCCTTTATTGATCGTTTGGCGGAGCGCATTGCAGGGTGTGCTACAGGCCCATGCCGCGGCTTACTTATTTTTTAATTGTTGTTTTTAATCTGGTTTAAAAAATGAAGGCCGAAGTAGTTAGAGAGCTCAGAATTACATTCATGAAGCTGGAGTTAAGAGCGAGGCGGGGGCTTGAAAGAGAAGAGAAAAAGAATATGTTTGAAGAATTAATCACAGATCTTTTTGAACGCCTAACTATACAAGAAAGTGTAGTGGAAACCGTTAGTAAAATACCAGATTTTTTACCCCAACCAGTTATAAAGCTGCTTGCCATTTTAGTTGATAATATGGCTCCTGAAGATGCTGATCTTTATATATCTAATGACCATAAGGGAGTAGCTATTCGCTTTAATCAAGCTTAGTTTTACAATTAGAAAAGAACATGAGTAATAAATAACAGCTGAATTTACAATTATTTTTTATTTATTTAAATTTTTAGATTTAAAAATGGCTGTCAAACTCAGTGAATCTGATTTAAAAAATTGTAATGAACTATTTGAGAAACAATGAAAGTATTAAACATTGGTTTTAGTGAATTTGGTTTTGAGAATGATGTAAACAATATAATAAAAGATCATAGTGAACTATTTAATGAAGCAATCAAAGTGATGAACATTGACTGTAGTGATTCAGAAAAGCTAAAATATTAGCAGGTGTTATTGTAAGGTTAACGTGTCTTGAAGTGTTGCAACGCTTGGGTGAAGAATGAAAGCATGTTTACTTACTTTTATTTACATTTATTTTTTTTAATTTACGTAAATATTGTGGCTTTAAAAATGAACCCCACAAGTAAATTCAAGGACGGAAAACTATATACGTGGGAGGAAGTATTTGACAGCGATGAGCAATTAAGCAATACGTTTAGTGAAGTAGACATGGCCATTATTAACCCCACAAATGTTCATGAAAGCGTGACACATTCTATAAGTAAAATACCAGAGTCTCTTCAAATCAACCTGCCAGTAAAAGTGATGCTAGTCATTCTGATTGATTATATAACACCTGATGATAATAACATGCTAGTCTGGGTTTCAACTAAACAGAAAGAAGTTATTAGCTGTACGACTTTAATTCTGATGGGCTGATTACATGCTTACACAGTTTAACCATGCAAGTGAAGAAGCGAAATTGTGCGGTTCTGGCTGGTCTGAAGGAACAGTCTTTGAAATCAGATTAAAACAAACAAAGTTCTATCCTATAGTTGGCAATTCTTACCTTCCTCTCACCAAAGAGCTAGAGTTAAAACGAGCAGTCTTAAACATACATAATTTGACAGCATTGTTTTTATGTGGTGTGTTTTAGCGCATTTACATCCTGTTAAAAATCATGCAAACAGAGTCTCCAATTATGAAGCACACAAACATAAGCTGAACTTTGAAGGCATAAACTTTCCAGTAAGTATAGAAAGTATATTCAGTTTGAAGAGCAAAACAAACCAATCACTGTAAGCATATATACATGGTCTGTAGTAGACAATCTAGTGCCTCTAAGGATTTCTCCCAAAGCTCCTACTTTAGGTGACCCGCTTAAGAATCATGTAGACTTGATACTGTTTGCAGACGGCCTAAGAGCCATTATGTATAATAGAACAATAAGCAGACTTATGGCTTATACTACAAAGCATCCAGCTAAGCAAGGGCTTTGTAGAAGGTGTTTGGTTAGAATCCCAACTATAGAAGCAGCCGCCAGTCATAAGAATCATTGTAAAAGTTTTGTAGACTGTGAAACCAAACTTCTACACTAAACCTGGGTCTAAGGTCAGTTTTAAGAATGTACACAAAATGCAGATGGTCCATACGTAGTTTATGCTGACTTTGAATCAATCTTGCCGCAGTACTACGGCCCACAACAAGAACAAATAACCTTATTAACCCACCATCAGATTTGTTCTAATGCGTTTGTTGTTGTTAGGTCAGACGGTCAACACACAACACCTGAGATTTACAGAGGCCCCAACGCAGCTAGTAGATTTTTACAAGAAATGAAACAAGTTCGTAATCAATTCTCCAATCGACTAAATCTTTCAGACATTGTTATGACTCCTGAAGACCAAGAACGCTATGAATCAGCACACACTGCTGGATTTGCAATAAAGAATTATTAGGTGACAGTAAGAGACCACGATCACATTACAGGAAAATTTAGAGGAGCTGCACACAACAGTTGTAATCTTCAACTTAAGGTTGGCCCCAAGACATGGAAACTGCCTATCTTCTTTCATAACTTACGAGGCTATGATTCTCATTTTATTATGCAAGCAATAACCCCTGAATATAAGAGGGTTAGCTGCATTGCACAGTCTTCAGAAAAGTACATGACCTTTTTCATTGACTGTTTATCCTTTTATGACTCCGCCCAACATCTGATGGCAAGTTTGGATAAATTAGCAGGATCACTGCAAGACTTTCCAATAACTAAACAATATTTTGACCCATCTTTAGTGCGTAAAGGGGTTTACCCTTACGAATACATGAACTCGTGGGAAAGGTTTGATGAAGACTCGCTTCCTCCTAAAGACGCTTTCTTTTCTAGTCTTAGAGGCAGAGGCATAACTGATTCGGACTATGAATAGCTCAAAAAGCCTGGGCAGAATTACACTGCCAAACAATGGGCGACTATCACGATCAGTATCTAATGGCTGACGTGTGTTTATTGGCAGACGTGTTTGAAAATTACAGATCTAATGCATGAAATTACGGTCTAGACTCATCACATTACATCTCTGCCCCAGGGTTGTCTTTGGATGCATTCTTAAAGTCTACAAACATCCAGACTGACTTAATATCTGATCTGCCCACACTCCAGATGATTGAAGACGGTCTAAGGGGAGGTATTAGCATGGCCTCACATCCTTACTGTAAAGCCAACAATAAGTACGTAGATGATTATGACCCAACTAAACCATCCAACTATCTAGTGTACTTAGACGCCAACAATTTGTATGGTGGCTATGAGTCAGACACTACCCTTAAGAAACTTTAAAATGTACACTGGAGATGGCACGGATAATATTCAAAGTGCATTAAGGTGGTTGGACAGTTTGACGCCAGATCAACCACATGGCTTTATTCTTGAAGTAGACTTAGATTATCCTCATGAACTGCATGACCTCCACAACGATTATCCTCTGGCTGCAGAAAGATTAAAGATGACTCCCACAGAACCACCTAAACTTGTGCCAATCTTCGCCACAAAACTAAGTATGTTTGTCATTACAGACTGCTGCAGTTTTACCTAAGACACGGGCTAAAACTGACTGCTGTTCATAGAATAATAAAGTTTGATCAAGAACAATTCATGAAGCCATACATCATGAAGAATACTCAGCTTAGAACTGAGGCCACTGACGCTTCAGAAAAAGACTTCTTTAAACTGATGAATAACAGCTGTTTTGGCAAAACTATGGCAAATCCACACAAACTAAAGATGTGAAATTAGTTACAAACGAACAAAGAGCAATCAAACTAGTCTCTAAACCTAACTATCAAGACTTTAGAAGATTTAACGACAGCCTGGTTGGCATTATGATGAAGAAAAAGGATGCTATGTTAGACAAACCGGTATTTATTGGGTTTACTGTGTTAGAGCTGTCAAAGCTTTTGATGCTAGAATTTCTGTATGATTACTTTAAACCACTGTACCCAGAATCTAGAATCCTTTACACAGACACTGATAGCTTTATTCTAGACATCCCCACTGAGGATATATATAGAGACATGGAAACAGAAGTGGCCAAAGGAGCTGATGGATGGTACGACACATGTGACTATCCTAAAGGCAGTCCTTTACATTCAAATGTAAACAAGAAAGTGATTGGAAAGGTGAAGGATGAACTTAATGGAACGGTTATACGAGAATATGTTGGTTTGCGGTCGAAGATAGTTAGCGTTGCAGCCAGACTTCTGTAATGAAAAAAGCTAAGGGCATAAGTAAAGAAGTTGTCAAAAAAATATAACTCAATAACTACAAGCAGGCTCTCTTTGAAGGAAAGTATTTTACAACAAATGTTAATCTGCGCTCTACCAAGTACAACACAAACTGCCGTTAATAAAAAATTCAACATATAGCAACTAACGTCAACTGATCCATTGATCTTGCCTTGAACACTGCCTGTATTTACTAACCTAGCCTTTACGTAACTTTACTTACCCATTTGTCTATTTATACTGACCTTACTTGATATCATCTTAACCTACTAAGTTTGCCTATCCTATTCTTAAAGCTGCATTAATGTCTTATAGTATGTAGGGCGAAGCCAATGACAACTAGAGACGAATACAACTTGGCTAATTGTTCATCAACAAATTTCTAGATAGACCATATGAAAGAGGACAAGGGTTGTAACCGTTCAACAATGACATTCGAATTCTTTCCTGGTTTTCATTGCTATTGGCATTGGAAGAATGCGTTGCATGTACTTAACTTAAAGAAACACCTAATAACACTCTAACTACATACATTGTACTTACTTGTTACTTAACTTGTATGTATTCACGGTCTGTATTAACTTATTATTGCACTTTTTGCCTATTTAACTTGCACTTACTTTAAAAAGTACTTTTTTAACCAGCCTAAACTAGACTTTCAGATTGTACTTACTAGTTTGTAACTTACTTTGGATTTGTTCATTAAAAACTATTCCATGAAATGGGTCTACGCAGGAGGTGTAATTTTTTTTGCGGGCTGTTCTCTTTCTTTTATGCTTTGTGGGCTGTGACTTTGTTGCTAAGTATGGCGTTAGATATTTGTATGCCAAAAAAACACCCCCAACAAACAACAGCTCCCAATACATCTTATCGTTTGATTGTGATTGTGTTGTTGGTGGTGGTGACGGCGGTGCTGGTGTTGATGTTGTATTACTATCCAACAATTTTTGTTTTGCTGCTTGGTTTGCTTTTTGCAGTCTGTTCCATTCATTAGTTTACGCCCGGCCTCAACACGTCCAGGACTTTTAGACTTAGTAACATTACTCACTTGTGGTACATTCACTTGTGGAGCACTCACTTGTGGGTTTACTTGCAGTACATTCTGCTCCTGTGGACTGTCCTGCGGCGTCTTCTTCTCCTGATCGCTCTTTTTTTTTTAGTGCGATTAAAATTAATATGATCAAAATTAATATGGTTAAAAGTAACTAATCCAGATGAATGGGCATAGCAATGTCCCAAATCTATAGTACATGTCACACGCAAGAGTTTCTAGTGACTTGTTTAAAACGGGGTCTTGTGATAAGTCGTATTTTAAATCTTCTTCTGAATCAATAGGCGCCACCTTACCAACTAATTTAGCATATAGACTAATCACTGTCTGCCCCACCGATCTAACCATTTTTGACCCTAGCTGTGCTTCGTACCTAGAATAATACTTCTCAACGTCTGATGTAGACAGTTGCTGGATCTGTTCAATACTTAGTTCAGTACCTAAATACTGCCTAGTTTTTCCACACGCAGCCAGAGCGTATAATCTTTCTTTATGGCAGAGGTCTGTTGAGTGGTCTGCTTGCTCCTCACACTTTAATAGTTCGTCACAATCCATTTTTAAAAGCAATAAAAAATAATATAATACTTTTATAACCATGAGTTTAAAGCTGGTTAATTATGCAGTGCCTGTTGTTGGTGTTATAGTTTATTCAACTCTTGCAAAATGTTTGTTAGGAATAAAACCGCCAAACATGGGAAAGATAGAAGATTCGCCAAAACTAGTTGCAACCTTATTTTTTAGCTTTAACAACAAAAGATTATCTGATTAAAAAGCACATAGACAGTCTTTCGTATTATGATTATTTTAATTATTTTTTAGTTAGTAAAAAGATGAGCGAAAAAAAGATTATCAATACGATTTACCATTCTGCTGTGATTGGCGGCCTTAGTATAGGCTATAGCGTGTTAGCAAAAAACATGTTTAAAATGAGGCCAGCTGACCTAGGAAGGTTAGACATTGAGGATGTTGTTACGGTTATAGTTGTAATTACTGCAGGGATTGCCTCAAAAGACTTTCTTGTTACACAGGGGATTATCCCATAAAATATTAATGCATAGGCAGATTAATCTATAAAAAATAAAAACATAGGAATATTAATGCATAGGAGGATTAATCTAGAAAATATTAATTTATAAAAGATGTCTGGATTGGTTCTGATGGTGGGAGGAGCTAATGTTAATGCATTTGGCCTTCTCTGGCAGCAATTATATGTTCAGTAAACTGCGGTCTGATGAAGAAGAGAATGGCATAACAGGGCAATGGAAGATTTAGCCAAGGCAAGAGACGCTTATGAGAAAAGACGAATTGCTCACTTAGACCTTATTAATAAAAAGTTAAGAGAACAAGGTCATGCAGAGCACACATTTACAGACGTTGATGCTGCAATTAAGGAGTATTACTTAGTGACAGGAAAGAAGTTTCTAACATCCCGCCTCCAGAACTGTCTGACTTTTATGAACCATCTGAGGAACAAAAGACTGCAGAGATAGTTTTTATTGCAGTTGGGATGACCTCAGTCTATCTTGTCGCTCACTTCCTTGTGTAAAATAAAATGCATTTAAAAATAGAACAAAATATATTATTCTCCTAGAGGGTATTGGAAAGGAAAGACTGCAATTGAAAAACTGAGTAAAGCTGCTAGAGTGTCTGAATCAGATGCGAAAGACTGGCTTTCAAAACAAGCAATTTGGCAAATATATCTGCCTGCCCCAAAAAGAACAATAAGGCCTAGATTTGTTAACTCAGTCCCTAATGACACCCACCAGATGGACTTGTTGTATCTTCCGCATGACAAAGTTAGAAGAAAAAAAGTTTAAGTATGCTCTGACAGTTGTTGACATGGCTTCGAGGTATAAAGATGCTGAGCCTTTAACGGATAAAAGCTCAACTGCTGTGGCTGTGGCTTTACAACAAATATACATGCGAGGCCCATTAAAGTATCCTAGGATGATCCAGGTTGATGATGGAAAAGAGTTTAAAGGTTCTGTAAACCAGCTGTTTTTTAAGCGGCATGTTACAGTTTAGAGAGGGATCCCAGGCAACCATCGATCCCAAGCCCTAGTAGAAAACTTTAATAAGAATCTAGCTGAACGTCTGTTTACCTTTCAATATCACAGAGAAATTATGGACACTATGAAGTACAGAACGCGTAAACACAGAATGGGTTAGGAGGTTGCCGGCAGTCTTACGTGCCATGAACAATGAAGAATTTAAAGCACCAGGCCTTAAACCAGTAAACGCAATCAAATTAAAAAAAAATTAGCATTACTGAAGATGTGCAGGGGACTCAAAAACTTTTGCCATTTGGATTAAAAGTAAGATACTTGTATGCGCCTGGAGAGGCAGAGGGCGATGTTAGAATTAAAGCGACGGACCCTATATGGAGCGTAGACGTTTATGAAGTTGAAAGAATTATGAAAACAGCCCCTCCTGTATATTATTTAAGAGAAACATCTATCTGTTAAAAAGCCTGCCCCTAAAAGATCGTTTGTTCGTGAAGAGCTGCAAGTTGTCCCCCCAAACACAGTGAGTTAAAAAAATAGTATTTATTTTTTTAATTATAATTTATTTTTTTGTTAAACTTATGATCTATTTCACATCTTATTTTTAACCTATTTTGGTTTTAACTGATTGTTTGTCTGTTTTTCAATGTTCTGTTTAATTGCATCGGTGTCTACCTGTTGTGAAGTAAAAGTCTTTCTCCACTCCTTTTGAAGTTCAGTTTTTTGTCGTCTATAATCCTCACCATCGGCCATAAGCTTTTGAAATTCTTCGTTTGTAATGTTTTCATCCTGTAATGATTTGCTTATTCTTAATCTTAATAAACCCAAAGTTTGCTGATGCTAGAGCTACAATGGCAGTGTGCTTTTGTAATTTAGGAGGTTTTTTTTTTTAAACAGCACTTACAATCATAGACATGGCACCTAAACCCAAACCAAGGCCCCTAATGCTAAAGAGGCTGGCGCTCCGGCCCCAGTAGCTAAAAAGCAACACTAGACCCAGCGCTTACGCTAGCTACAGCTGAGGAGCCAGTAATTACATAAGAAGAGTATTTAAAGCTTTAGCATATTCTTTCTAGTAACCCTATACTTATCCAAGTCACTTCTATTTCCTTTGAAGTTCAGTTATTTGCTCTAATCTAAACTGTTGAGCCTCCATTTTTAACAGATTAATTTTGTAAAAATGTTCTTATTAATCCTTCTGGCAGCACTTCCTCAACAGAGTAAAACCCAATAAATCAACAAACTTAATGAAAATAAAGTCGAGTACTGTTAGTTGGTTTTGTCAACATTCACAGTAACCTTGTCAGATGATAAGAAAGTGTTTATCTCATCCCCGTTTTTAGTAATGGCAATAACAAGCCTAAGAGGGCCATCCAAGTTTTCAGACGATAATTGTACTCCCCTTGCTAACACATGTTCTGGTAAACTAGAATTAGACTCCCCTGGAGTAATTAATAAAACAAAAATCAAAGTAGCTGTGTTAGGCATTGGGGGTTTTGGGATAAATTCTAGGGTTACTGTGTCATCCCCTACTTCAGCTAAGGGCTTCTTTCTGCTCAGCACATATTCACGCTTATATTTAGTTATCTCAATCTGGCTTTTCTGTTGTGTTCCTGGGACAAGACTAGCAAGAAGGGGCCTGCATTCAAAGCCTTTTTAAAATTGTGCTTTATCAAAATATACATTGGGGCTTCGTAAGTCAAATTTTAAAATCCCAGTTAATTTCAGGACGCAAGACCCAGTTATTGTCTTGTCTATAAAGCCTGTATACACATTTGCCGTAATCAGTTGTTTCTAGATTTCTTATTTGTTCAGTTTAGGATATTGCTGTCGTTTTTGTCTTCAATTATGTTCGTTTGTAAACCCCATCATCTGTGTATTCAAATCCATAAAACATTTCCTATCACCCCTATCAGATCAAACTCGGCTGTGTCTGCTAGGTCGTTTAGCTCTACTGCAACGCATTTAGGAGCTAGCTGCGCTTTTGATTCTGGCCTCGCGAGACATTCTTTTTAATATTAAAATTATAATAAACAATCTACAATAAACAAACATATTGAACTGGGGGGTCAGTCCGCAAGCATAGTTTAGCGTGCTTAGATTTTTTTAACTGCTCTTTTATTTTTTGTAGCTCATCTTTGTCCCTTATTATAACATTTTCACTTAAACAGTCTTCAAAACTATCTTTGTCCTTAGTGTAAAATAATACAACTGATTTTAAAATGTGATCGAAAGTCTGTTAAGACAGCATTGTATTTTTGAGTTAAAGCCACACAGAAACTAATTCGTGGCGGCCGCTAAAGGCTAGCTTGAGAGAGTTTTTCTTTTTTTAAACAAAGTCTCGTTCAGCTGAGCAGTCATCAATAATAAACAGTGTTTCAGTTCCCTCAAATAGTCTATAGTAATGTTCTAAACAGTCGCTCAGTTTGTCGCTAGGATCAACTAAAAATATATTATCGTCTGTCCAAATTTAAGCTGCCTTTCTTTATAAGACTTGTTGTGCTTAATGGGTATGCAGAATAAAACAATGTACTCGTAATGAAACCTGTAGATTGTTTGTAACAAATCAAGTTTCAAAGACCGTTTTCCCACATCCAGTAATCCCACAAATAAGAGAACAGTGCGGATCTTTTGGCAAAACTTCAAACTATCCATTTGTTTTTAATAGGTTAGTTTTTAGCCCGCATTTTAATTAGAATATTTCTTCTGCATTTTAATAGGCCACGTCTTTTAGCCTGTTTTCTTCAATGTTTAACTAAGCATCACAAACCACAAAAAATGTGCATTTGTATTGGCCATTCCCGGTTGCTATCTTGTTAATCTGTATGTTTATGCCATCTGCTCCCACCCTTCTTCCACTTCCATGTAGGAAGAAAAAGAAACACCCGAAGGTGCGGGGAGGACCCAGAGAAGCACTGTCTTCACCTGCCTTTAGAGCAGTCCTGTACCACCCTTGGAGGCCTGCGCTGTGTTGACGATGGGTACAGGCACGCGCAGGACACTCCATTCAGATATCAAGGGACATAACTGCTCCTGAACAGAGGTAAATTAGACTACAGGATGCAGCTCATAACAGCCTTAAAGTAGCATCCCCATGGTGTACCAGCCCGTATTTCATGACTGCAAAGCCACCGCGAAAAAACCCCACCCCCCAGCTGCCGAGCACACCGCACAAAACCCAACACCCGCCCCGGACAATGAAGACGGCCACTCCAGACACAGCCAAGTTTGCCATAGGGTTTAGTCCCCCCAAGGAGAATTCCAAAGTTGTGTTTTCCCCTGCAACAGGATTTTCCCTTTGTGGGCAGGGGTTTTTCCCTCACCGACGGGCCCTTTCTCCGGGGGTGCCTAGTTAAGCAAAGAAGAAAAAGAAACACCCGAAGGGCTAGGGAGGACCCGGAAAAGCACTGTCTTCACCTCCCTTTTAACACCCGTTACCCCCTTGGGGCCTGCGCGTGTTGACGGGGGGTACAGGCACGCGCAGGATCCCGTTAAGATATAAAGGGGACTAATCCCCTAAACGAAAAAATTGACTAAGGTCCCCGCTCATAACAGCCTTAAAGTAGCCCCCCATGGGTGTCAGCCCGATTTCTGACTGAGAGCCCACCGGCGAAAAAAACCCCCCCCAGTGCGAGAAACCCCCCACCCCAAACCCCCCTGCCAAGGACAGTAAGACATGCCACTCCAACACAGCCAAGCTTTCGCATACGGTCTTATTGCCTAAAGAGAGAACCCAAAAGTTGAGTCTTTCCCACTGTAACGGGGATTTCCCTGTGGTCGGTGGGTCTTTCCTCACCGTCACTGGACCTTTCTCCGGGGCAGCCTAGTTAAGGCAAAAAAAGAAAAAGAAAAAAACCAAGGTGTGGGGAGGCCCAGAAACACTGTCTTAAATGCCTTTAAAGCAGCCCTGTACCCCCCTTGGGGCCTGCCTGTGTTGACGGGGGGTTTAGGCATGCGCAGGAAACTGCGTTAAGATATCAAGGGGACTAACTGCTCCTGAACGAGTAAATTAGACTACAGGAGCGCTCAAAACAGCCTTAAAGTACATCCCCAGGGGTAAAACCAGCCCTTTTAAGACTGAAAAGCCCAGGGCGAAAAACCCACCCTCCACTCCCGAGCCACCCCACAACCCCGCCACCCCTGCCCAGGGACAGATGAAACGTCCCACTCCGACACACCCAAAGCTTTCCCCTAGGGTTTATGTCCCCTCAAGAGAATCCAAAGTTGTGTTTTCCCCAACGTCAACGGACTTTCCCGTGGTCGGGGTTTTTTCCTCACCGTCACTGGATTTTTTCCCCGGGTCCCTATTTAAGGCAAAGAAGAAAAAGAAAAACCCGAAGGTGCGGGGGAGGACCCAGAGAAGACTGTCTTACCTGCCTTTAAGCATCTGCCCACCCTTGGGGCCTGCGCTGTGTTGACGGTGGGAAAAGGCACCGCAGAACACCCCCCGTTAAGATAAAGGGACTTTTAATGCCTGAACAGAAGTAAATTAACTACAGGAGCAGTCAAAACACCTTAAAATAGCCCCCCAGGGTTTTGTCCAGCCCGTATTTCTGACTGCAAGCCCACCGGAAAAAAAAAACACCACCTCCAGCTGCCGGCACCCCCCACAACCCAACCACCCCTGCCCAGGGGACAGATGAAGCAGTGCACCCGACACAGCCAAGCCTTCGCCTTGGGTTTTATGTGCCCTCAAGGAAACCAAAGTTGTGTTTTTTTCCCTGTAACGGGACTTTCCCTGTGGTGGGTGGGTTTTTCCTCACCGCAGGGGGCCCTTTTCTCCGGTCCCCTATTAAGGCAAAGAAAAAAAGAAACCCCCAAGGTTGGGGGGACCCAGAGAAGACTTTTTCCCACCTCCCTTTGGCAGTCCTTCCCACCCTTGGGGGCCTGCGTGTGTTGCGAGGGGTACAGGCACCGCAGGACACTCCAAAAGATATCAAGGGGACATAATGCTCCTAAAAGGGGTAAATTAGACTACAGGATGAAAGCAGCTCATAACACCTTAAAGTGCACCCCCGGGGGGTTTGTACCGCCCATTTCTGACTGCAGACCCACCGGCGAAAAAACACCACCTCCAGCGGGCCACCCCAAAACCCAAACCACCCTGCCCAGGACAGTGAAGACAGTGCCACCCCAGACACAGCCAAACTTTCCCCCATAGGGTCTTATTCCCCCTCAAGAGAAAAACCAATTTTGGGTACTTTTCCCACGTAAACGGGACTTTCCCTGTGGTCATTTGGGGTCCTCCTCCCGTCACTGGCCCTTTCCCCGGGGGTTTTCGCCATTAAGGCAAAAAAAGAAAAAAGAAACCCCAAGGTATGGGGAGGACCCAGAAACACGTCTTCACCTCCTTTTTGGCATCTTACCCCCTTGGAGGCCTGCGCTGTTTGACGTTGGGTACGGCACCGCGGCACTCCATTAAATTCAGGGAATAACGCCCTGAAAAAAGGGGAAAATTTAGACTAAAATGCAGCTCATAACCCTTAAGTACATCCCCAGGGGTGTCCCAGCCCGTATTTCTATGCAGACCCCACCGGGAAAAAAAACCACCCCCCACTGCCGAGCACACCCCACGCCCCCAAACCACCCCTGCCCAGGGACAGTAAAGCAGTGCCACCCCAGAACAGCCAACTTTCCCCATCGGTCTTATGTGCCCTCAAGGGGAAAACCCAAAAGTTGTATTTTTCCCCACTGTCACGGGATTTTCCCTGTGGTCGGGGGTCTTTTCCTCCCCTCCTGCCCCTTTTCCAGGGTACCCTTGTTAAGGCAAAAAAGAAAAAGAAACCCCAAGGGTTAGGGAGGCCCCGGGAAAAGCACTGTTTACCTGCTTTAGGCGTCCTGACCCCTTGGGGCCTGCGCTGGGTTACGAGGGTAAGGCACGCGTAGGACACTCCTTTAAAGTTTTTCAAGGGAATAACGCTCCTAAACGAGGAAAATTAGACTAAGGTCGTCATAACACCCTTAAAGTGCTCCCCATGGGTGTCCACCCGTTTTCAGGATGCAGAGCCCCCGGCGAAAACACCACCCTTCCACTGCCGAGCAACCCCACCCCCCAACCACCCTCCCACGGAACAGATGAAACGTCCACTCCAACACAGCCAAGTTTTGGCCTTTGGGGTTTATTCCCCTTTCAAGAGAGAACCCAAAAGTTGTTTTCCCTTCCCACTGTAAACAGGACTTTCCCTGTGGTCATTTTGGGTTTCCTTTCCTCCCCTTTCGGGGGGACCTTTCTCCAGGGTCACCCTATTATGTTTTTTTTCCCAATCTGCTCCCACCCTTTTTCCAACTTCCTGTTTTTCTTTTTCTTATGGTGATCTAAAATTCCACCCAAAGCCCTTTTTATTTTTTTAATTTAATCTTAAATTTCTTACTTCATAAAGGGTGAAGTTTTTTACATACAAGATAGTTTTTAATTTGGGTTGTCAAACCCCCACCCAAAATTTCCCTTCCCTTCATCAAATTTTTGGTGGGTTTAAAATCCACGCCTGAAAAAAACGTTCATTTCCCTCTATTGTGCAAAGGACCCTTCTCAACCCTTTGGATTTTTAAACCCACTTTCGGATTCTCTATGAAAAAGGGGGGGGGCCCCTTCAGAAAACAAGAAAAAAAATTCCCTTTTTAAAACGCCCCTAAAAAAAGAATAACTGAGAGCTATTTTCCCCGTAGTGTCTTTTTTTTTTTTTTTATTTTTCTTTTATTAGGGTACACAATTTTTTTCCTTTTAAAAAAACTGTCTTTTTTTTGTACTGGTTTAAGAATGTTCTGGCCGGGGGTTTTTTCGGGGGTTTTGTAACAACATCAAACCCCAAGAGAAAATGTCCCCTGACTGTGGAAAAGGGGAAAAAGGATCTTCAGACAGAACAAAAACCCCGCGGTCTTTAAACGGGGATTTCCATAAGTGGGTTTTTTCTTTATTGGGGCTTGGTAATATGGTTTGTTGCTTTTTAAAAAACATTTTCAAAATCTAGGGGGATGCAAAATCTTTTTCCCAAAAATGCTTTTTTGCTTTTCCCGGGCCCTTGGGGAAGTCAGCCTTTGCATCCTCCGATCCCCAAATCCGGTTTAAGGCCTTTTGGACTCGTTTTTCCCTGAAAATTTTTTGTTTTTTCCTTTCTTTTTCTGGGCGGGCCATGGGAAAAGTTAGAGTGTAAAAATGCCCGGGTTGCTTATAAAAAAACCCCTTCCCCTTGCCCCCCCAGTTTGATTGTCATTTTTTGAATGAGGGCCCCCTGCCCAATTTTAAGCAAAAACATAGCATTAGGGTCTTTTTAAAATTTCAATTTTTTTTTTATTTTAAATGCTACCCTTGCGGGTGCCGGGCATTAAAAACATTTCAGCGCCAAAAACGGGAAACCCTACCTGTTAAGGGTTTGGGGGTTAAAGCTTTGTTGGGGTTTTTTGAAACAATTACGGGTATGTCAAAGCCCCCTTACGCCTTTGGGGTTCTTTAGCTTTTCTGTATGGTTTAAAGGTCACCCGTGGGGGAAAGTTTTTTTTTATAAAACAAAAAAGAAGATTATGCCCGTGCCTGATCCTTTTTGAAGAAGAAATAAACAAAAATTGGGGGCCTTTTCGTAGAGGGAAAAAATTTTTGAAGGAGGGGCAGTAGGCCAAGGGTAGGTTTACGTAAAATTTTCCCTTTTTGGGCCAAATTAGTTTAAATTTCTTTTATTTAGCCAAAAGGGGCAGAGCAACCAGAAGCGCTTAGGGTTTTCCAATTTTTGAGTTTTTAAAAAAGATAATCAGGGGGAAATTATAAAACCAGAAAGGGGGTCCTTGCGCGGTTTACTAAAAAAACAGACTCAACCCATTTTTTTAAAACCAAAGAAACCAATTTTTTTGGAAAAAATTTTCCCTGTTTTAAAAAAAGGGAAATTGAACTTTTTGGGGAGTTTTTAAGCCCTGAGGCCTTTTTCTTTTAAAAACCCATGGGGGAAAAAGGTTTGCCAACACGATTTGAAATAGAAATGACCTTTTTCGGGGATTTCCCCCAAGAATAGATAAACTAATACAAAAATTGAGACGGTTTTTGTGGGGACAAGATAAAAAAAAATTGGAAACCCTCTAAAACCCCACTGAGCGGGGTTTTTTGGGTCTTAGGAGTAAAATTTTGGAGTATCTTAGGGGGAAAACGAGAAGTTAGGCGTGAACTTGGGGGCTTTAAAGGGCTGCTTTTAACAACGTAAAGGGGGGAAAGGGTTAGTGCTCATTCTAGGAAAACTTGGCGAGCTAGAAAAAACAAATAAAAAAAGAACAAATTTAACTGGCGGATCAAGGAAAAATTTTTTTGGGCCCAAGAAAAAAAAGGCCGTAACCGCGGGAAAATACTGGATTTAATGTTAGAAGGGCAGCCGGGTTTTAAAAAACGCTGTTTCAAACAGAGCCCCAGTTTGCATAAACAAACAAGCAGAAATTAGAAAACTTTAAACAGAATACTTTTTAAAAAACATTTCGCTAGCAAAAATTTTAAGGGCTCTTTTTAAGAAACGGGGGTTATTTTTAGTTTTTTTTAAAAAACCACCCGTTGGGTTTGCTCTCTCTACCCCTCGTTTATGCTTTAACGGGCCCGGGTCCACCAAGGGGGCCGACGCCCCCGCACCTCACCCCTGGGAAAAATTTGGATAAAAAACCAATTACATAATCTAGAAAACCTATTAAAAAAGTTAGCCCCTAAAGACTTGAGGGCCTCTGCCGGGCATAATGGGCAATTTTTTTTATTGGGGTTTTTGTTTTCTATATTTTAAGGTGGCGGGTTATTTGGCTGACCTTTCTTGGACGGGGGGGTTTTCGGGTCCCTGGTTTAAATTTTTAGTAAAATTAAAGAAACGGCTAATCCATTTCCAAGTTAAAAACACAAAAAGCGCTGTTTTTTCCTAGTGGGGGTCTGTCGGGGGGAAGTATATTAAAAAAGGTTTGGGGGGCTTTTTTAAAAAACGGGTTGGGGGGCCCCTTTTTCCTGGTTGCCGGGGCTAGAGGGGTTTTTTTAAAAAGGGGGCGGGTGCAGGCCTTGTTTTTTTAAGGGCCTTGATTTTTGCCCTAAGTTTTGGGGCCTCTCCAGCTATGAGAATTTCATTTTTAAAAAATTTCTGTTTTCATGCCATTCTGCAGTCTAAGGTTGGGGGTAGATTTTATAACCCAGGGCCCTACAAAAAAGTAAAACCTTTGTACATACGGGGGCGAACGTCTTGTTATTTTTGTAGTAGAAGGCAAAAAACCTGGTTAATACTTCTTTCAAATTTGGCTAAAAAATTGTTTTTGGGCGCCCAAACCCGGGGATTGATCCATTTATGTTTGACTTGGTCTGTGCTTGTGCTTTAATAAACACCAACGTAATCCGTATGGGGGTTTTTTAAGTTTTTGCACCCCGGGCATTGTTAGGCCTTCACTTTCATCAAAAATTTTAATTGTTCCCCCCAAGCAAAAATTTGTTTTTTTTCTATTGACCCCAATCAAACTTGTTTTGGTTAAAAAGAGGTATGGCCTGGCCATTTAATAAAAATTTAAATACTCTTTTTTTGGGAACCCAAAATTTTACAATTTCCCAAAACCCCTTTTTTTGCGGCCCAAACCTTTTGTCAAAAGTCTTTTAAAGGGGTTTAATTTTAAATTCGTTTGCGTTTTTTTTCTTGGGCATAATTTTTCCTTTGGGACTGTTAATGGATTAAAACGCTTTGCCCCACGGGGGGGGGCATTTGGGAGTTCAGTTTGTATCTTTCTGTACTGGTAATAAACTTGAAATTATATACTGCCCTTTTTATTTTAAAAAAGATTGGGTTGGTTTAAATGATTTGCATTTAAAAAAAACCCCCAGCCGGGGGGTTTTGCGCGTAAATGGAAAAAAATTTAAAATGTTTTCTTTTTTTTTAAGAAAACGGCCTTTGGGGCGGGTTTGCCCAGGCGGAAGGCCCTCTGTCAATTTTTATTGGTGGATTTAAATTTCTTTTGGGGTTTTTTAAACAAGCCTTTTTTGAAAGCCATTTGTTTCTAACTGAAAGGGTTTTGATTACTGGCCCAAAAAGACGGGGGGTTATAAAACGCTCCTACATTTGTGGGAAATTTCTTTAAATTTTTTAAAATTTAAATTTTTTAAAATAGTTTTTAAATAATAGTTTTTTAAAAAGGGAATCCCAAAATTTTTTTTCCCCCCCAAACAAAACGGCGTGTGTTTTTAAAAAACTACCCAATTGAAAATTGGGCGCGAAAATTTTGGGGGGTTTTCCCCTTAAAAAAAATTGGTTTTAAATTTAAAGGGGTTTTAACAGATCTAAGGGGCTCTAAAATTTAACTGGTTAATTTTAGAAACGGGGGGGCAATAAAATTAAGCAACTTTTAATACCGGGAAGGTTATTAAAATTTTTTGTTCTTTAAAAGACTTTTAAAAAATTTGGGGGCTATTGTTAAAAATTAACGAAGCAAACCTCAAAATTATATACTTTTTCCCCTTTGAAGAAAGAAAGAGTAAATTTTTCCCTAGGGGCCCTTGCCGAAACTTGGGCTTCCAAAATTTAATGAAAAAATCTTTTTAAATTTAGTACAAGAGAAAAACCCATCTGGAAAATTTAAAGGGAAAATGCCCCATCTTTTTTTTTAAGGCCCCAATTTATGTATGTCCATTTAAATGAAAAAAAAAACGGGTTGAAAATTTTTTTTTTAAGGCTATCCCATCTACAATTCAAAGAGTGCTGCCATAAATTAAAGGCGGGGTTTTTTGGCGATTATCATTTAAAGCGCGTTTGGCGAAAACGTAAATTTTAAAAGAATTAGTTGGGGGGGGGGGGGGGGGGGGGGGGGGTTTAAAAAAACTTTGGGACAAAAAAAAAAAACTAACCAAGATGGTAACCTTTTTTGTTTGTTCTAATTTATTTTTAGTCCCTGGAAGTAGGCATACAAGAAAAATATTTAAGGTTCTTACCCCTCGCGGGCTTTTTTTTTGGGTTTTAAAGGATGCCCTAATTCTTTTAAACCCCTTTGATTTTTCATGTCTTGGAAGATTTTTAAATTATTGTGTTCACGACCCACCCTATTTTTTTTCCGAAACCCCCCAAATTTTAAATTTTAAGGGTTTTTTACCGCCGTTTTTTGGGGGGTTTTTGGCTTTTTTAAGTTTGATTGGGGGAAAAGGTGAAAATTTTTGGCCAAAAGTGGAAAAAATTTTTTGTGAAAAGGGGGGGGTTTTGTGAAAAAATAAGATGGGGGGTCGTAAACAAACTTAATACTCTACAGCATTAAAATGAAAAAAAAACAGAATCAAATAAAGACTAAGGTTTTAAGACCTCGGACTCTGGGGCAACAGGCAGGCAAAACAACGTCTGTATCGAAAGAACAGGAAAGGGGGAAAATTTTTAAACAATTTTTTTGGTGGGGGGGAAAAAGGTTTTAGTTCCCCTTGAGTCAGCCTTCAAAGTTGTTTTTCACAATGGTTTTTTTGTGTGAAAACAGAAAAAAACGACGGAAGTTAGAGAAATGGGAAGAAAGGGGGTGGTGTTTCGGGATTTTTGTGTTTTGTGTGTGTATATGCGCCGGCGGGTTTTGTGTGTTTTTGGGGTTTTTGGGTTTTGTGTGGTGTGTGTGTTGTGTGGGGGTTGTGTTGTGTGTGTTGTGGCGCTGCGAAGGGGCGCGTCCCTCTACATGTTGGGGCGTGCGTGCATGAGTGGGGTGGGGATTGCGGTTTTCGTGCGTTGGGGTACGTTTTTGCACCCTGAGGCTGTGGGGGGTGTGTGAGTGGGGAAATTTTTGTGTGTGCGTTTTTTGTGTGGGGTTGTGTGTGTGTGTGTGGTGGGTGTGTGTGGTGTGTGGTGGAGAGGAGAGAGGGGAGAAAGGGGAGTGGGTGTGTGTGTGGGTGTTGTTTGTGTGTGTGTGTGTGTGTGTGTTTTGGGGGTGTGAGTGAGAGGGGAGAGAGAGGGAGGAGAAAGGAAGAGGGGGGAGGGGAAAAGAGAAAAAGAAGAGAGAGTGGGTGTGTGGGTGGGGTTTTGTGTGTGTGGGTGTGTGTGTTTTGCCCTCGCGAGCGGCGGGGGCGCCGCGGAGCGGTTTTTTTACTGGTATCCGCAAAAGATTAAAACAAGCCGGTTTTAGGAGAACGGTTTAACGAAACAAAGGCAAGAGTCACCACTTTCTACTGCCTTTCTCAAGAAAAAAGATTTTTTGTTGGGTTTTTTTTCCCCCTTTTTCCTCCCCCACAAACCCCGGGCTCCCAAATTTTTCACCGGGGGGTAAACATTGGGAACAGCATCAAAATTTCACAACCCTAAAAAAACCCCGGGTATTTGCCTTTGTTTGCTTAATCAGCCGACGGTTTTGCTAGGTACAAACTTTTTTTTTTTTTCTTTTTTTTCTTCTTCTTCCCTTTTTTAATTCTATTTAACTTTTTTGGGCCATCGGAAATTCTTTTCTTTTCTTTTTTTTTTTTTTTTTTTTTTTTTTTTTTCTTTCTTTTTTTTTTTTTTTTTTTGGGGGGGGGTTTTGGGTGGGGGGTGGGGGTGGGGTGGGTGTTGGTCCTTGGGTTTTTTCCCGTGCGCTCTTTTTGTCTAAAAATTTCTTGGGGTTTTGGTGCTGTCGGGCCTTCTTCCTTTGGGGTTGGGGGCCGTCCGGAAGCCTACTTTTTGCTGTTTTTCAAAATTCCTTTTTTTTTAAAATTTTTTATTTTTTTTTAAGTTTGGGGGTTTTTGTTGTATTGGCCCAAAATTTACTTCGTACCTTGTGGATATTCTGAAGTGACAATTTTCCCTCAAAGGCAAATGATTCCCTTGAACAATGCAGCGCTCACACACATTTTCCAGATCGCGGATTCCATCATTAACTTAGATCAAACCAGATGCAAAGCATATAAACGTACTCCTAGTTTATACTGAATACGCGCGAGATATTCCATAAAGAAAAAAATCCATCTTGGGCTGGTGTAACGTTAATAATGGCTATTCTGGTAAACATCGGCCATCGTCTGTGACCTAAAATGAACATACTTACAAATTGTCAGAAAGATCGGTCAAGAACTTTCCGAGATTTTCCATCAAGAAGTAAACCATTATGGGCCGTTAGTAACGGCTATAACGGTACATTGAAACATCGGTCATCATCCGTGACCCATAATGAACATACCTACAAATTTGTAGAAGTATCGGCCACGTACTTTCTGAGATATTCCATGAAGAAGAAAAAACCGTTACAGGCCGTTACAGCCGTTAATAACGGCTATAACGGTAAACTAAAACATCGTGTATCATCCGTAACCCATAATGAAGATAGCTGCTAATTTTCACAAAGATCGGCCAAGTACTTTCTGAGATATTCCATAAAGAAGAAAAGCGTTACAGGCCGTTACAGCCGTTAGTAACGGCTATAACGGCAAACTAAAACATCGGGCATCATCCGTAACCCATAGTGAACATACCTGCTACCGTTCGCAAAGATCAGCCAAGTACTTTCTGAAATATTCCATAAAGGAAAAAAAAAGGTACAGGCCGTTACAGCCGTTAGTAATAAATAATAATAATAATAATGTATAGATTTTATATAGCGCAATTCTTGGTATCAACTCATTGCGCTCAACACACACTCAAACACTCGCACTAACATGTGTTCACACACACACCACACACACACACACACACACACACACCCACACACACACACACACACACACATACACACACCTACCGACACAGGCGCACTTATCAAGTTCATCGGTTCAAGCGTAAACAATACAGTTTTGCATGCAGTACATAAAAAGTCAGGTCAGAATAATAGACACAGCATTTAGATATTATGGTTGAAGGAGGCTTTCCTAAAGAAGTATGTTTTTAACTCTGACTTGAATTTAGATAATGTAGGGAGGTCACGTAAGCTGTCAGGAAGAGAATTCCAAAGAGTGGGCGCACTAAAGCTAAATGCTCTCTCACCGACTGTCTTCAACGAGCGCCTAGGAATTTTCAGAAGTTTTTGAGAAGATGATCGAAGAGACCGAGAAGTTTGATAGGTGGACAGAGAAGCAGAAAGATACTGTGGGAGTGTCCCATCAAAGTAACGATAGGCAAAGACTGCAATTTTGAACTGCCATCGATATTTGATGGGAAGCCAGTGGAGTTCACGCAACAAAGGTGTAATATGCTCATTTTTACGCTTTTTGAGCACAAGCCGAGCTGCACTGTTTTGCACCCTTTGTAATCGTGCAAGCTGTTCTGAAGGAAGTCCTGCTAACACAGAGTTACAGTAGTCTAGTCGGGACATTAGCATGGCGGTGATGAGTCTGATTGTTGCCTGTGTGGAGAGGTAAGACCGGATAGAAGCAATACGTCGCAGTTCCAAGAAGCATTGCACGACAAACATTAGATATTTGGTTCTGCATAGAGAGCGTTTGATCAATGCTGACACCTAAATATTTCACTGACTCTTTGAATGGTAAAACAACACATCAATTTCTGCCGACTCAGCTTTAACCATCTTGACACGAGAGGAGGTACCAACAGCCGTGATGTCGGTTTTTTGCACTATTCAGCTTGAGTTTGTTGCTGGTCATCCAGACTTTTACGTCCCTAAAACATGCGGTAATATCTGATTGAGCACCTTGAAATCGCTGGTGGTTGCGCTCTTAGAGAGTTCAGTGTCATCTGCGAATTTGTGGAAGTCACAGCCATGGGCAGAAATAACGTCAGATAAGGGCTGAGAATAAAGGGTAAAAAGAACTGGTCCAAGGACAGAGCCCTGGGGAACACCATACAGAAGAGGAGAAGGGGGTGATTCAGCACCATTAACGCTTACCGTCTGTGTCCTGTCAGAAAGGTATGATGTGAACCATTTGAGAACCACATAGTCAAATCCAAAAGTAACCTTGAGTCTCTTGAGTAGGATAGAGTGGTCAAGAGTATCAAAAGCAGCACTGAGGTCAAGCAATGCTAGAAGGGAGACCAGTTTATCGTCTGATTTACAAAGCAGGCAGTCTAAGACACTCAGAACTGCAGTCTCTGTGCTGTGGTTTTTCCTATAAGCGGACTGACACACTTCCAGGAGACCATTATCTGACAAATGGGATTAGAGCTGCTTCAAGACAACACGTTCAAGGATTTAGAAAGAAATGGAAGATTCGATACTGGTCTAAAATTCTTCATATCATTTGCGTCAAGACCATTTTTCTTCAACAAAGGTGTGGACAACAGCATGTTTGAACTGTGGAGGGATACAACCAGATGCGAGAGATTTGTTCACAATGGTCGTAATCAACGGCACCAGATGTGAGGCACACTGTTTCATGAGGGGGGTGGGGACAGGGTCAAGGATACAACTTTTACCAGGAGAATGAGCAATCAAATCAAAAAATCTGCTTTTCACTAACGGGTTCAAAACAGGAAAACAAAGGTCCATCATACAAATCAAAAAGAGCAGACCGGCATGAGTCAGAGTCAAGATTGTCTCTAATACGCTTTATCTTCTCGGAAAAGAAATCACTGAATTGCTGTGGGAGATCTGAAGTCGGTATATTGCAAGGAAATGATAATGTTTTTGTTTTGCCAGTAGAGTATTTGACAGTGAAAACAGTTGTTTTGACGAAGTACATGAATTAATTTTGTCACCATAATAAGATTGCTTGGCATCTTCAAGACACTGTCCTGCTTTGCATCTGTCAGCGGCAAATATCTGCCGGTGAACCACAAGGCGAGTCTTTCTCCACCGTCGCTCAGCACGACGTGCTGCCCTCACATCCTCAGACAACCATGGTCACTGCAGGGGCATGATGGTCGAGGATCTTTAAGAGGCCATTGTTGAAAGCACTAACCAGCTCCACAACGTCGGAATTGCAGTGCTGTGTAGACTGCAAAATCAGCAAAAGTCCTGACATCTTTGTCAAAATCAGTAGCACACAAAGCCTTCATGTTCCTGGATGTCACAAGGCGTTTAGGGGAGGAGGCTTGGTGAGTGACATACGACAGACAACGAGATGGTGGTCGTAGTAATGGCTATAACGGTAAACTAAACACCAGGCATCATCTTTGATCCATAATAAACATACCTGCTAATTTTCACAAAGATCGGCCAAGTACTTTCTGAGATATTCCATGAAGAAAAACAACCGTTACAGGCCGTTACAGCCGTTAGTAACGGCTATAAACAGTAAACTAAACATCGGGCATTATTCGTGACCCATAATGAACATACCTGCTAATGTTCGCCAAGATCGGCCAAGTACTTTCTGAGATATTCCATGAAGAAGAAAAAGCGTTACAGGCCTTACAGCCGTTGGTAACGGTATAACGGTAAACTAAAACATCCGACATTATTTGTGACCCATAATGAACATACCTACAAATTTTCAGAAAGATCGGCCAAGTGCTTTCTGAGATATTCTATAAAGACGAAAAACCGTTACATCCGTTACAGCCGTTAGTAACGGCTATAACGGGGTAAACTAAAAATCGGGCATCATTCGTGACCCATAATGAACATACCTGCTAATTTTCACAAAGATCAGCCAAGTACTTTCTGAGATATTCCATACAGAAGAAAAAGCATTACAGGCCGTTACAGCCGTTAGCAACGGCTGTAACGGTAAACTAAAACATCGGGCATCATCCGTGACCCATAATGAACATACCTACAAATTTTCAGAAAGATCGGCCAAGTACTTTTCAATATATTCTAAAAGAGGAAAAACCGTTACAGGCTGTCACAGCCGTTAGTAATGGCTATAACGGGGTACACTAAAAACATCGGTCATCATCCGTGACCCATAATGAACATGCGTGCCAATTTTCACAAAGATCGGCAAGTACTTTCGGAGATATTCCATAAAGAAGAAAAACCGTTACAGGTCGTTACAGCCGTTAGTAACGGCTGTAACAGTAAACTAAACGTCGGCATCATCCCTGACCCATAACGAACATACCTACAAATTTTCAGAAAGATCGACCCATTAGTTTTGTCTGGAGCGAGTGGAACACATTTTGACACGGACACACAGACAGACAGACAGACAGACAGACAGACACACACACACACACACACCACACACACACACACACACACACACACACACACACACACACAGCATTTCTTCGTTCCCATTCTAAAATACTCTCTGTTCTTTAAGAACTGGGAGTACAAAAACCATCTCCAAGCTGTCTGGGAATGAAATGGCCATTAAATCGTATTTGAATTAAAAGACACAAAAAAGAAGAAGAAAAAGAAAAACAAGATGCGAAGCATATAAACGTACTCCCAGTTTTCCAAACCGCTTATAAATCGGCCAAGTGCTTTGTGAGATAAGAAATAAAGGCAAAAATAACGGTTTTAACGGTTATTTAACCGATTTTACACTTTTGAAACTGGTATTTTAGTCCTCACTGGGCTAAAGCCTGTGTACATACCAAATTTCATCCATATCGGACAATATGTCAAGAATAACGGTTTTTAACGGTCAGATTTTGAAACACTGCATGGAAGTGCCATTTGTGTGTGATAACCTCCCTATATACCAAATTTCATTAAAATCCATCTATATATAAGAAATAACGGCAGAAAAACGGTTTTTAACGGTTGTTTAATCCATTTTCAGCATTACATCACTTACATATGGACAGAGGCTCCGATTTATCACAAGATCATCCAAACCGCTTATAAATTGGCCAAGCACTTTCTGAGATATTCCATAAAAAAGAAAAACCGTTACAGGCCGTTACAACCGTTAGTAACGGCTATAACGGGGCAAACTAAAACATCAGGCATCATCCGTGACCCATAATGAACATACCTGTTAATTTTCATAAAGGTCGGCCAAGTACTTTCTTATATATTTCATAAAGAAGAAAAACCGTTACAGCCGTTAGTGACGGTTATAACGGTAAACTAAAACATCGGGCATTATTCGTGACCCATAATGAACATACCTACAAATTTTCAGAAAGATTGGCCAAGTACTTTCCGAGATATTCCATAAGGAAGAAAAACCGTTACATGCCGTAACAGCCGTTAGTAACGGCTATAACGAGGTAAACTAAAACATCGGGCATCATCCGTGACCCATAATGAATGTACCTGCTCATTATTACAAAGATCGGCCAAGTACTTTCTGAGATATTCCATAAAGAAGAAAAACCGTTACAGGCCGTTACAGCCGTTAGTAACGGCTGTAACGGTAAACTAAAACGTCCTTGACCCATAACGAACATACCTACAAATTTTCAGAAAGATCGACCCATTAGTTTTGTCTGGAGCGAGTGGAACACATTTTGACCACGGACACACAGACAGACAGACAGACACACACACACACACACACACACACACACACACACACACAGAGACAGCATTTCTTCGTTCCCATTCTAAAGTACTCCCTGTTCTTTAAGAACTGGGAGCACAAAAACCATCTCCAAGCTGTCTGGGAATGAAATGGCCATTAAATCGTATTTGAATTAAAAGACACAAAAAAAGAAGAAAAAAAAAAATCCAGAATGGTTCGGTAACGGGTAAAGATTTCAAAGCCTCTGACCATTTCAAATTCTGAAACTTTTTTAAAATGTTTAACTGAAACTGAGCAAGGTGTAGGAGCACGTACACGCGCATT
This sequence comes from Conus ventricosus, assembly GCA_018398815.1. NCBI lineage: Eukaryota > Metazoa > Mollusca > Gastropoda > Neogastropoda > Conidae > Conus > Conus ventricosus. Next base: position 19,822,436 of record CM031627.1, read on the forward strand.
TCTCCCAACCTTGGCACATGCGTGGGTGCCTGCGCACGTGCGGGCGTGCGTGCGGTGTGTTTTCGTGTGCCTATGCGCGGTTGCCAAGTACGCCGGTTCAAGGTCGTTCAAAGTTCACGCAGGTTACTGACTGTGCCTGTTAACAATCTGTGAATCGTATCACCAGGTCAGGATGAGAGGGGCCCGACCATTGGTGAACAGGTGATGTGCTCCACACACACACACACACACACACCACTGTGTAACGGGGCCAGTGATTCAACAGCTAGTGAGACAAAGAGGTGGTTTTAAACTGCACGGGGTGCCGGTAATTCAAGCTCTCGCTCTCTGCATGTTTTTTTTTTTCTCTTCATTTTTCTCTGCAACTTTATACAGTGAGTGGTTTTCATTGTTGTTTTTTTTCGTTTTTTTGTTTTTTCCGTTTTATTTCATTTTTTTCTTTGATTAATTAATTTATCAATTAATTTATACATTCATTTACTGATATATTTTTTCCATTTATCTATTCATTTATTTCTTTATTATTGTCAGTTTTTTGTTGTTGTGACGTTTGTCTGTTTGATTTTTTTGGAGGTGTGTGTTTTGGACGTGTGTGTGTGTGTGTGTGTGTGTGTGTGTTGTTGATAGTTGAGGTGTTTCTGTGTTGGATAAGATGCAATATTAGTGTGTGTGTGTGTGTGTGTATGTGTGTGTGTGTGTGTGTGTGTGTGTGTGTGTGTGTGTGTGTGTGTGTGTGGTGGTGGTGTGTTGAGCGTGGTTGTGTGTTGTATGCGTGCGTGCGTGCGTGTGTGTGTGTGTGTTCTTTCTTTCTGTCTCTCTCTCTCTCTCTGACTATCATTGTCTATCTCTGCCTCTGTCTCTCTGCACCTGTCTGTCTTTCTGTCTGTGTGCGCGCGCATGCGCGTTTGTGTGTGTGTGTGTGTGTGTGTGTGTGTGTGTGTGTGTGTGTGTTGTGTGTGCGTGCATGAGTGCGTGAGTGTGTGCATGCCAGTTTCTCCCCCCCCCCCCCCCCCGACCTTGCGTGTGTGTGTGTGTGCATCTGTCTCTCTCTCTCTCCCGGTGTGTGTGTGTGTGTGTGTGTGTGTGTGTGTGTGTGTGTGTGGTGTGTGTGTCTGTGTGTGCAAGCGCGCGCGCGTGTCCGTGTGTACGTCCGCCTGCGCGCGCGCGCGCGTGTGTGTGTGTGTGTGTGTGTGACAGCGCGCGCGCATGTGCGCCTGCGTTCGTGCATCCGAGCATGCGTCCATGCTTGCGTTCATGCGTGCGTGCGTGTGTGCATGTGTGTGTGTGTTGTGTGTGTGTGTGTGTGTGTGTGTGTTGTGTGTGTGTGTGCGCGCGCGCGCGCACGATCGAATCGTATATTAACCGTTTTCAACGTAGTGACTCTTGAATGAGGATAAGTGGAAGATCTCTGACAATAACAGACGGCAAATATGTACATGCTATTTTTTTCAAGAGTAATTGAGAATACAAGCTGTGCGGGTTTTTTTCTTGATTAAAAAAAAAAAAATTACAATCATTCTTCTTTCGAGCAATGTACTTGTTTGGTCGCGGGGATCGTTGCGTGCGTGCGTGCGTGCGGGCGCGCGCGCGCGCGCGCGTGTGTGTGTGTGTGTGTGTGTGTGTGTGTGCACGCGCGTGCGTGCGTGTGTGTGTATGCGTGTGTGTGTGTTTGTGTGTGTACACGCACGCAGGTGTATTGGCAAACCCCTCTTTTTTGTATGTCTGTCTATCTTGTCTGTCTCTCTCTCTCTCTCTCTTCTCTCCTACTCTCTCTCTCTCTCTCTCTCTTCTCTCCTTCTCTCCTCTCTCCTCCTCTTTCTCTTTATCTCTGGCTTTTCTCTACTCCCACTCTCTCTCTCTCTCTCTTTCTCTCCTACTCTCTCTCTCTTCTTCTCTCTCCTACTCCTCTCTCTCTCTCTTTCTCTCCTACTCTCTCTCTCTCTCTCTTTCTCTCCTACTCTCTCTCTCTCTCTTTCTCTCTCTTCTCTCTCTACTCTCTCTCTCTCTCTCTCTCTCTTCTCTCCTACTCTCTCTCTCTCTTCTCTCTCTCTCTCTCTCTTCTCTCCTACTTATCTCTTAATCTCTGGGCTTTTCTCCCTACCTCCCACTCCCTCTCTGCATCTGTGTGTCTCTCTCTCTGTCTCAGTGTTAGTCTCTGTCGCTCTGTGTGTGTGTGTGTGTGTGTGTGTGTGTGTGTGTGTGTGTGTGTGTGTGTGTGTGTGTTTGTGTGTGTGTGATAAGTAAAAGTCGTTAGAAGTACAAAAAGAACGCTTCATTATTCAGAGCCCAGGAATGTACCCAGATTGTTACATTGACACCAGGTCACTGTGACCTACGTATCAGTTTCAGTACCAGTATCGTCAATATTGTCTGTCTATCGGTCTTCAGCCAGTCTTTCTTTTTGTTTGTTTGACCCCCACCCTATCTTCCTCGTCCTACCTCTTTTTGTCTCTGACTGTCTATGTGTCTATCTGCATGTCTCTCTCTGGAACGTGCACACACACACACACACACACACAACACACACACACACACACACACACAAACACACATACACACACACACGTACGCACGCACACGCACCCACACACACTCTCTCTCTCTCTCTCTCTCTCTCTCTCTCTCCATCACCTCACCTCACACACACACACTCACTCACTCACAGAGAGTGTCTGTCTCTGTCTATTTTTTGTCTGTCTGTCTGTCTCTGTGTGCGCGCGCGCGCTGTGTGTGTGTGTGTGTGTGTGTGTGTGTGTGTGTGTGTGTGTGTGTTTGCGCGCGCGCGCATGCGAGCGAGCGAGCGTGCGTGCGTGCGTGCGTGCGTGCGTGTGTGTGCGTGCGTGCGTGTGTGTGTGTGTGCGTTGTGTACACATTGCTTGCCATGAACACATGCAGGAATCATGACTGCAGTCTAAACGCAAGAAGGCCCGAGAGAAACGTCAACACGGTCCACAGACTGGTCACCACGTGGTTACAGGGCAACAGAATCCATGACGGCGATGGCCGGCAGGCATACACACAACATGGTCACATGGGCAAGGAAAAAAAAACATTGTCACAGGACTTTAACCACAGCAAGGCTAACGAGAACAGTAAACATGGCAACGAGAATTAACGTGCCATGGCTAAAGAGAACAGAAAGAACGCCAACAGACTCGACACAGCTGTAGGGGGGGGGGGGGGGGGGGGGGGGGGGGGGTATCTTGACTGCTGTTCTGTAGTGTGCGGTGCGGCAGAGCAAACACGCACCCTAACGCTCACACCACCACCAAAGCCACACGAGGCAAGAATGGCAATGCACAACTTTGTACTTCACAAATGTACATACACACATTCACACGACCTTGTGGGGAAGGGCTCTAAGTCAGAAGAGCGAGTATTGACTGAGAGCATAGAAGGTAAGAGGGGACAAAGAAGAAGATAACTTCATCCAGAACTAACTATCCTTGTGGACCAAAAACAAAATCCCTCCTGTGTGCCCGCTGAAACCACCAAGTCCCAACCTAGCCCACTATTCAAAACACCCACTCCCCACAGAAGAGAAATACAAGAAAGAAACATAACATTGGATAACAGGATCTACACAACACAGAGTTCGTCTAACAATCTTCAAAAGAAAACCAAAAACAAACACAACGAGAAAAAAAAAGAAGCCAAATTGCCAACTTCTTCACATGAAGAAAACAAGGCATCCCAGATTGTCCAGCACCTAGCCCACTCTCACTCCCACACAACCAACGGCCCCTTCAAACGTCTACATCACTTGACCTGCTGGAAGACTGGCTCCAAGGGTGGTCCAGAGGGTCCAACTCGGGGTGTGGTTCTTGGGCCGTAGAGTCAAGGCAGGGCAGAATTACGCCCGACACTGGAGACGGCTATTGGCAACGGCGCTCCGGCGCTTCTGTGCTGACCCCCACAGGTCGTCTCTGGGATGCTAGTCGCTAAAGGAAAAGATAAAACCCTACGGCGGAGATCAATGTCTAGTATTGTTGTTTAACATGTAGACTGTCCTTTGTCAGAGAAAGTGTGTGTGTGGTGTGTGTGTGTGTGTGTGTGTGTGTGTGTGTGTGTGTGTGTGTATACGGGGGGAGGGGGGGGGGTAGGCGTCGCAGTGGAAAAGTCAGTGGGAAGAGGTAACCGTCGGTTGAGCTAGGCTTATCCAGTAGTCAAACGCTTTGACCAAAATAAAAACAAAAAAAAAACAAAGAAAAAGAAACGCTCGAAGGTTCTGGGGAGGACGCAGAGAAGCACTGTCTTCATCTGCGTTTAGAGCAGTCCTGTACCACCCTTACAGGCCTGCGCTGTGTTGACGATGGGTACAGGCACGCGAAGGACACTCCATTAAGATATTAAAGGACATAACTGCTCCTGAACAGAGGTAAATCAGACTACAGGATGCAGCTCATAACAACCTTAAAATAGCATCCCCATGGGTGTACCAGCCCGTATTTCATGACTGCAGAGCCCACCGGCGAAAAACACCACCCTCCAGCTGCCGAGCACACCCACAGACCCAACCACCCCTGCCCACGGACAGATGAAGACAGTGCCATGCCAGACACAGCCAAGCTTTCGCCATACGGTCTTATGTGCCCTCAAGAGGGAATCCAAAGTTGTAGTCTTTCCCACTGTCAACAGGACTTTCCCTGTGGTCAGTGGGTCTTTCCTCACCGTCACTGGACCTTTCTCCAGGGTCAGCCCAGTTAAGGCAAAGAAGAAAAAGAAACACACGAAGGTGCTGGGGAGGACCCAGAGAATCACTGTCTTCATCTGCCCACGGACAGACATGTAAACTGTCCTTTGTCAGAGAAAGTGGAGGGGGGGGGGGGGGGGGTTGGTAGGCGTCGCAGTGGAAAAGTCAGTGGGAAGAGGTTAACCGTCGGTTGAGCTAGGCTATCCAGTAGTCAAAAGCTTTGACCAAAACAAAAACATAAACCAAAATTATACTGGTTCCTTAGCTACTTCTGGCATTAAAAGATGAAGCACTCTTTCTCCTTCTACTACTTTCAACATCTCTCAACCATCGTCAGGAGACCATCTACATTTGGGTAGCTCCGTAGGGGGGACATCAGTCAATATTTAAATCCAATGAACATTATACCTGTTATGAACAACCTTTTTATTTGCGTAGTGAAGAAACACTTTTCATTCGCCTACAAATAATATGATAATAAGTATTGTTAGTTTAATTTTTTTTTCTTCTTAAATTGATGACAAAGAAACCAATAATTCAGACCACCGTAAATATAATTTCTCCTTCACTCTTCTGGCACACAGACAAACAAGTGCGAGACGAGTGGGGCCAGAAGGTAGGGGCGCGACAGGAAGGACTCCTCACTCCCCGTTGTAAATGTTGTGTCGTACACACGCTACCAACGTTCCGCGACTCGACTCAATGACAGAAGACCAAATGGACATTACTAGCGACAAAAAGAGGAGACATGTACGACCCAGCAACCATCGAAAAAAAAAAAACCAATAAAAACTAGTTGCCTCAATCCGAAGACTTGCTCAAAATGTCGAGTTTAATCCCCGAACACCCTGCTTTCTATTATAAGCAAAGTGCAAAACTACCCGCCCAAGGTAGCTTATAAAATATTGAGCAATGATAATTTGAAAGCTCGATGCCAACAAAACAAAAAAATTTCTCCAACAAACTGGTCACAATTTCGATATGTTCGCAATGGCAACGAAAATGTGTAACCTCAATAACAAACACCTGTCGAAGTGCTGTTTAAATGAAATATGACTTTTGAACCGCCTGTTCAAACACGGAAAGAAGCAACAACGTACAAATTGAAATCGTAAGTAACGAAAAAGATAAAGCAGTTACCATAACAGCTTGTGGACTGGGGATGAAAAACTTAGCCGTCGTTCCGGCCCAACGAAGGGTGAACGCCTACGACTACGACTCGGGCGTCTCACAACGAAGTGAAGACCAGGTGTGGGAGACTTCAGAGAAAATACCAGCTGGCGGAGAAGGGAGTTCACCCCACTCGGCAGTCAAGGTTCGAGTGAGTCTGTCTCCTCTTTTCCAGGTGGTAGCGCAACTCGCCCATCAAAAGGTGACACATGACATAGCCGTGCACCACGTGCTAAACATACCCAGTGGATCTACACGAAACGGCCTTACTCATGGAAGGTGAAGGGGAAAGGAAAAAAAGTAAAGAGAAAGAAAGAACGAAAGAAAGGAAACACACACACACACACACACACACACACACACGAAATCTTAAAGCAAATTGTTGGAGGATGGGAGAAGGAAAAAGTCACGGACGACACGCCCTTCCTGTGTCTGAACAAGCTTGCAGAACTGACATGTAGCCTAGGCAAGAGAAAAAAATCCCCCCCCCCCTCCCCCCCTAAACAAATGTTCGTCACAGCATCTCTCTCTCTCACACACACACACGACAAAGTGAAGCGAAAGAAAGAAAATGTGTGACGGCTGCATTGCACCGTCACCAGTGTTGTACTGATAGACTGTCACTGGCGCTTCACAGGGAGAAACAAAATCAGTT
>CM031627.1:19833953-19838953 GCA_018398815.1 Conus ventricosus
ATGCCGATGTTTTAGTTTACCCCATTATAGCCGTTACTAACGGCTGTAACGGCATGTAACGGTTTTTCTTCTTTATAGAATATTTCAGAAAGCACTTGGCCGATCTTTCTGAAAATTTGTAGGTATGTTCATTATGGGTCACAAATAATGTCCGATGTTTTAGTTTACCGTTATACTGTTACTAACGGCTGTAACGGCCTGTAACGCCTTTTCTTCTTCATGGAATATCTCAGAAAGTACTTGGCCGATCTTTGTGAACACTAGCAGGTATGTTCATTATGGATCACGAATAATTGCCGATGTTTAGTTTATGTTATAGCGTTACTAACGGCTGTAACGGCTGTAACGGTTGTTTTTCATATGGAATATTCAGAAAGACTTGGCCGATCTTTTGAAAATTAGGTATTTTCATTATGGTCATGATGTCGATGTTTTAGTTCCGTTATAGCATCACTAACGGCTGTAACGACCTGTAACGTTTTTTTTATTTTTTTTTTATGGAATATCTCAGAAAGTACTTGGCCGATCTTTGTGAACACTAGCAGGTATGTTCATTATGGGTCACGAATAATGCCCGATGTTTTAGTTTACTGTTATAGCCGTTACTAACGGCTGTAACGGCCTGTAACGGTTGTTTTTCATCATGGAATATCTCAGAAAGTACTTGGCCGATCTTTTTGAAAATTAGCAGGTATTTTCATTATGGATCATGGATGATGCTTGATGTTTTAGTTTACCGTTATAGCATCACTAACGGCTGTAACGACCTGTAACGTTTTTTTATTGTTTTTTTTTATGGAATATCTCAGAAAGTACTTGGCCGATCTTTGTGAACATTAGCAGGTATGATTAAACACAATCTTTTACCTTTTCACACAGGAAGTTTTGCCGAAGCGAAGCTTTCGGCCTCCATCCAGAGGCCTTCGTCAGCGCCGAATGTCTCGCTGAGTGAGTTGTGTTCGGTGCCCGCGATCTCGAGATGAACTCGAGTCACGAGACCGAACAAGGGAAGTGTAGGCTGCTGGTAGGTTGTGTCGCCCCGGTCTCGGACGAGGGAAGGAGACGTGGCCGCGATGTAGATGGCCTCCTTCACTCCTCTTTGGAACCATTTAGGTTCCTGGTCCAGGACGCTGACATTGTCCTGGGAAAACTAATGTCCGCTGGTGTTCAAGTGTTCTCCGACTGGTGATGATTCTCTCTTGTTGTGTTCTTTGATGCGGAGTTTCAATTTCCTTTCTGTTTCTCCGATGTATATCTGGTCACATTCTCCACACTGGATCTCGTAGATTGCCCCTGATCGTTCTAGATTGTCCACTTTGTCCTTTGGGGCCACTAGTCTGCTTCTAATGGTGTTGTAGGGCTTAGAGTGGACCACCACGCCATTCTTCCTGATCTTGCGGGCGAGGGCTTCCGTCACACCCTTGACATAGGGGATGGTGACATGTCCAAGGGTGGGGCTCGTTTTCATGGTGGAGGGGTGGGGAGCGGTCTTCTTGCTTCCTGGTAAGTCCCAGGCCCATTTGGGGTAGCCTGAGATGCTCAGCACTTCCCGGAGGTGGCGGAGTTCCTCTTCACGGTTAGACTGGGTGGAGCAGATGGCATTTGCTCGGTGACGTAGGGCTCGGATCACTCCCAGCTTGTGTTCTAGGGGCTGGTGGCTGTCGAACTGGAGGTACTGGTCAGTATGGGTTGGTTTCCTGTACACTTGGAATGCTAAGGAGTTCCCCTCTCTTGTAATCTTGGTGTCCAGCATGGCGATGCTGCCGTTCTCTTCCACTTCCCTGGTGAATTTTATGGCTGGGTGCTGTTCGTTCAGGTGGTTGGAGAATTCATCTACCATCTCTGTCTTCAGTAGGGCCATAGTGTCGTCCATGTATCTGCCCCAGTAGCGGGGTGGGGAGTGGAAGGTGGCCAGTGCTTTTTTCTCGAAGTCTTCCATGAGAGGATGGCGACATTGGGCTCACCGGTGATCCCATGGCTGCGCCTTGTGTTTGTTGGTAGAACTCTCCCTCATACGTGAAGTACGTTATAGTCAGGCAGCACGTCAAGAGTTCACAGATCTGCTCTGGTGAGAGTGAGGTTCTTTCCGCAAGGCTGGTGTCCGTCTCCAGTCTCTGTTTGATTATGTCCACACTCTCCACGACAGGGACACTGGTGAAGAGGGCCGTCACATCGAATGACACCAGTTGTTCATCAGGTCTCAGCATAACACTCTTGAGTTTGGAGACCAGGTCGGCACTGTTCTTTATGTGGTGTTCTGTCCTCCCCACCAGGGGTGCTAAGATGTCGGCTAGGAACCTGGCAGTCTCGTAAGTAATAGAGCCTCTGGAGGCCACAATGGGGCGGAGTGGGACCTCTCTTTTGTGCACCTGGGGACGTCGGCAGTAGAGGGGTACAACTTCCTGTACTGTGCTGGGGTCAAGGCTCCTGATTTTTTTCATTTCCTTTAGGCGTTGCACCAGCTTTGTTGTGTACCTGCTGGTGGAGTCCTTCTTCAAGGGCTGGTAGGTGTTTCTGTCATCCAAAAGTTGTTTGGCCTTCTCTTTGTACATCTCTTTCTGTACAATCACAGTGGCTCTTCCTTTGTCTGCTGGGAGTACCATGATGGACTCGTCTGTTTTCAGGTCCTTGAGAGCATGTCATTCTTTTTCAGAGAGGTTTGGTTTGGGGGGTTTCGCCTGTTTGAGGATGTTTACGCATTCTGACCGTAAGTGTGCTGCCTGTTCGGAGTTTGGACCAATCTGTTTGCAGGCTGTTTCTATGGTCGTAGTAAAATCCGTAATCGGGAGTTTGTCGGGAGTAATGGCGTAATTTAGCCCTTTCTCTAGAACCGATTTTTCATCCCTGGAAAGCATACGGTCTGATAGATTGACCACCCACCTGTTTTTTATGTGCATGGTTTCCGGTTCGCTCACTTTGGCCATTGGCGTATTCTTCTCTCTCGGCGTTGTTTTGGCTGCCATCTTGTCATATTTCCTTATTTGGCGCGTGCGCACTCGATCCCATTCCGTGTTTTTTGCCCAACCGAACCATTTCTGTACTTCGTCCAGTATCGTTGTTGGTACATGTGAACTCATAGTCTCAGCCAGTTCTTCAATGTGCTGTTCGATCGTCCTGATTTTCGCGTTGATTTGCCCAATTCTAAGGTTTTCCAGCGCATGTTCTGCATTATGTATGATTTTGTCTGCTGCTGTCCCTTTCAACGATGTTTTGATCTTTAGGCTCGTCGGAAGCACTTTATGATGTTTACAGTGCAACTAAAAATGAAGATGGTTCCGATACCTTGCCAACTGTTTGCTTTCCTTTTCCAACTCACGGAAGGTTTGTAGTACTTGGCCGATCTTTGTGAAAATGAGCAGGTATCTTCATTATGGGTTACGGATGATGCCCGATGTTTTAGTTTACCGTTATAGCCGTTACTAACGGCTGTAACGGCCTGTAACGGTTTTTCTTCTTTATGGAATATCTCAGAAAGTACGTGGCCGATATTTCTGAAAATTTGTAGATATGTTCATTATGGGTCACGGATGATGCCCGATGTTTAAGTTTACCGTTAGAGCCGTTACTAACGGCCCATAATGGTTTTCTTCTTTATGGAAAATCTCAGAAAGTTCTTGGCCGATCTTTCTGAAAATTTGTAGGTATGTTCATTTTAGGTCACAGACGATAGCCGATGTTTACCAGAATAGCCATTACTAACGGTTACACCAGCCCAAGACGGTTTTTCCTCTTTATGGAATATCTCACGTATTCAGGATAAACTGGGAGTACGTTTGTATGCTTTGCATCTTGTTTTCTTTCTTTCTTTCCTTCTTTTTCAAATCTTCGCCTAGTCATTAATATAATGACTGAGAAATTGTTCGCCTGCACTTGCCTTCCTTTAAAACAGCATTGTTCAAAATTACTTTTATTTCTTTTTAAAATCTTTTCACACTCGGTGTTGTTGAAAGTCTGCTTTTGATCTCTATCTCTCGAGGTCTTTTTTTTTAAATAATAATTATCTTGCTCTCTCATTCATAAGTGCTACCACAGGTGTTGGATAACACTATTAGCCAGGTTCTGTCAACTCACTTGGCACCTGGTCGTGAGTAGGTGGGTGGTTCGTTTCCCTTGTTGAGAGGGGCAGCCAGCTATTGCTGCTGGAGGACCTTGTCAGGGGGTGATAACAACAGGTGTGTGGTGACCACAGTGGTGGCACGTGAGGTTTAGTGGCTGTATAACTGCTCTGAGTTTCTGACAAGGTGCACACGTAGGCAACTATCTTTCTGTGTCTCTGTGTGTATGTGTGTTTATCTTTCTCTCTCTGTCTGTGTCTGTATGCCTGTCTGCCTGTCTCTCTCTCTCTCTCTCTCTCTCTCTCTCTCTCTCTCTCTCTCTCTCTCTTCTCTCTCTCTCTCTCTCTCTTCTTGCCCGATTCTCCCTCTCTTTGCTCTCTCTTCTCTCTCTCTCTCTCTCCTCTCTCTCTCTCTCTCTCTCTCTCTCTCTCTCCACACTCATCTGTATACAGTGTGCGTGCGGTGTGTGTGTGGTGTGTGTGTGTGTGTGTGTGTGTGTGTGTGTGTGTGTGTGTGTGTGTGTGTGTGTGTGTGTGTGTGTGTGTGTGTGTGTGTGTGTGTGTGTGTGTGTGATCCTTTCTCCCAGGCACGGGTCTGGGGCTGACCTACACGCCCTCTCTCATGGTCATCACCTTCTACTTTGACAAGTTCCGCGGCCTGGCATCAGGGCTGTCTGTGTCTGGCTTCGCTGTGGGGATCCTGACAGGCTCCCTGATGACCCAGGCCTTCATAGACATGTACAGCCTGAGCGGCGCCTTCTTCATCATCGCTGGCTTAGGTCTGCAGGGCTGCGTGTTTGGAATGCTCTACCGCCCGACCCAGCACGACGGGCGAGGGAGACGACGTCGGAGACACAGTCCAGAGCCTGAAGTCACGTGGAAAGCTTCTGGTGAGGGATCTCAACTCCCAGCGTTGCTCAAGGACAGTCCCAAGGATCGCTTCAAT
>CM031627.1:19846453-19848647 GCA_018398815.1 Conus ventricosus
TTGCTTCCTCTTCGTTTAAACACGTGATATTTTCTACTAAATCTTTAATTTCGCAATTTTCTACCTCAATCTTTGCATACAGCGATCTATAAAATGTATATACTTCTTGAATAATGTCTTTCTGGTTTGTTAGAGTATTGCCATGTTGGTCTATCAATCTAGCCATATTTTTGCTAACATGGTGACGTTTCTCTAAATTACAGAAATAATTACTCACTTTCTCCCCTTCCGCTATCCATCGAGCTCTCGACCTTAACAATACTCCCTCCGTTCATTTTTCCCTGATCTGTTTTAACTGTTCTTTTTTCATGTCTATAAATCTGCTGTCTTCTTCATTTTTATTTTCGATTCTGTCTAGTCGTTGTATGTCATGTTCAAGCTGTCCTTCTTCTTCTGTCAGTTTTTTTCTTTGTCATCGTGGCATATGAAATTGTTTGGGATCTTATTTTCATTAAAAGAAAGTCAAGAAATATGTCATCCGGGACAGAAAACCTCAGCTCTTCGTCAGTTACTTCCTCTACGTTTGCATTTAGCGCGTTTTCTTTTTTAACCTTATCGATTTCCGAATTAATTTCATCCAAATACATTTTATCTTTTAGAAGGGACGCATTGAATTTCCAAAAGGTGTTATGTTTACGGTGTCTTCAAATTTTAATTTTAATACAACAGCTGAATGATCTGTCATGTAGCCACATTCAATATCTGCGTCCTCTACAAACGACACTACTGAGTCTGAGATCAGAAAAAAGTCTAATCTGGCCTGCTGAAAAGGGCTGGTTCTTCTCCAAGTAATAACGAAGACATTCCACGTTCAATTCTCGCCAGATATCTTTCAAATCTAAGTTTTCGATCATATCATCAACTGCCTCTTTTACTTTAGGATTATTAACGTGTTTATAATTGTGGTAATCTTTTTCAGGCTGAAGAACTAAATTAAAGTCCCAGCTATTATAATATTTTCAACATTTATTTCACTAATCTTTTGTTTCAGGCTACTATAGAACTCTGGGTTGTCTCTGTTTGGTCCGTATATGTTTACAAGGAGAAAACTCTTCTTATGGATTTCAGCAACTACCATAATGTAATTACCTGAAATTATCTTTAATAGTTCTTTCAACCTTAAATTCAAAGTTATTATTAAACATTATCGCGACTGCTCTTGCATTTGATGTAAAGCTTGAGAAAAATCCTTGATACCCCCATTCCGCTAAAATATACTTTTCCATTTTCTTCTCAAAATGTGTATCTTGCAAAAAATAAATGGAATGGTTTTTGTTTCTCATGTAATGAAAGATACCCCGCCTTTTCTGGGTGGTATTGAGGCCCTGACAATTAACAGAAAAAAATGATACACCACTATCCATTTTTCACAAGATGAGGTTTAAAATGAACACCAAAAAGACACAGCAATGTTTTGCTATATTCCAGGACATCAAATTTGTCCACACACATTGAATACAAAAGAGCACATCCATCCAACTTCATAGGGAGAGAGGAGCAGTAACAAACCAAAAATTTCAAGTCTAAAGGAAAAGGAAAATGCATGTCTTTGAGCTCAATCATTGTCATGAGAGGAAATAAGAGAGAGGGAGACAGAGAGACAGAGAAAGAGAGAGACAATGAGAAAGAGAGACAAAGAGAAAGAGAGTATGTACAAACAGTAACAATTAACACAAAGAAAAGCAACAACAATAAATCCAAACAAAGGCAAAAGATACTTAGTAAGTAGTCAGCAGTATCAAGCCAAAAAGAGCTAGCCCATTGCTTCCTCTCTCTCTCTCTCTCTCTCTCTCTCTCTCTTCCTTGTCTCTCTCTTCTCTCTCTGTCTCTCTCTCTCTCTCTCTCTCTCTCTCTCTCTCTCTCTCTTTAACTTTTTTTTAACAATATTTGGTGGTAGATATGAGTCATTCTCCTCCCACTTATGTTGAATAAAAAAAAAGCAGAAAACAACAACAAAAATGACGCTGATATTTTTCATTTTGTTTAAGGTTCAAAAGTCGTCTGAATGCAAAAAAACTTGTTGCATCAAAGATCGTGCATGCGCAAGAGTATGCGAGAGAAAAAAAAATCATGTACGTGCAGAATTTATCCATGTTCAAGCTGTAAAGACCCAATTATTTCTCAGGTATGCTTACAAACATTCCTGAAAAAAAAGACTGACAGGGTTCTTTGCCAACATTATGGGGAATAATTC
>CM031627.1:19848747-19878747 GCA_018398815.1 Conus ventricosus
TATCAAGATGCTATTTTTGATGTGTACACAGTCGTTAATTTTATATGCTGTTAAATGGCTCTGAGCTTTTTACTGTTAATTGACTGTGGAATGAAGAACAGAATTCCGTTTTCACCTTCCTTTACTTTTAATTAATTCGTTATCATTTATGCCAGTATGTATAGATACTTAACACTGACTGGCAATTTATGTATGCATATATGTCTCTATGTATTTATCCATCTGTTTATATATATATATATATATATATAATATATTATATATATATATATATATATATATATATATATATATATAAACAAACTAATAAATTCCAAGGATAAGTACCGCACCGTTCCAGCAACTTACAGAGCAGCTTGGTGTTGCAATGACTGCAAGAAATATAGAATTATAAACAAAGCTTGCTCTTATGTCTTAGATTGAAGAAATAGGGGGAGATACGCATTCATATCTGCAGTGGCAGATGATTCTGCCTAACTAACAGTATGTGCTTGAGTGGGTGAATGGGGAAAAAATAAATAAATGCTTCTCAAAATGAGCCTTCAGCAAGCTTATATTCTCCAAGGGGGAGAGAGACATCCTCCAATAGGGAGGGAAACTCACTAACATATAACTCCTGGTCATATACCGATATTTCGAAACTTGGTGGGTTCTCCTCAGTGACCGCGGAAAGTGGTAATTTGACTCCTCTGCCTTTTCAGTTTTAAGAAGAATGCAATCCCATATATAGATAGATAGATAGATAGATAGATTGCCTTTTACTGAAGCAGATATAACAGCTGCGCTAGAATTAACGCCAATCTCAAAAAGCGGAAGGGGGGGGGGGGGGGGGAGGGTTGTAAGAATTGAAGGGAAAGGGAAGACAAGAGCCCAAAATAACCATGGGAAGGACCAATATAACCATGGGGAGGACAATATAACCATGGGGAGGACCAATATAACCATGGGGAGGACCAAAATAACCATGGGGAGGACCAATATAACCATGGGGAGGACCACAATAACCATGGGGAGGACCAATATAACCATGGGGGAGGACCAATATAACCATGGGGAGGACCAATATAACCATGGGGAGGACCAATATAACCATGGGGAGGACCAATATAACCATGGGGAGGACCAATATAACCATGGGGAGGACCAATATAACCATGGGGAGGACCAAAATAACCATGGGGAGGACCAAAATAACCATGGGGAGGACCAATATAACCATGGGGAGGACCAAAATAACCATGGGGAGGACCAATATAACCATGGGGAGGACCAAAATAACCATGGGGGAGGACCCAAATAACCATGGGGAGGACCAATATAACCATGGGGAGGACCAAAATAACCATGGGGAGGACCAAAATAACCATGGGGAGGACCAAATAACCATGGGGAGGACCAATATAACCATGGGGAGGACCAAAATAACCATGGGGAGGACCAAAATAACCATGGGGAGGACCAAAATAACCATGGGGAGGACCAATATAACCATGGGGAGGACCAAATAACCATGGGAGGACCAAAATAACCATGGGGAGGACCAAAATAACCATGGGGAGGACCAATATAACCATGGGGAGGACCAAAGTAACCATGGGGGAGGACCAAAATAACCATGGGGAGGACCACAATAACCATGGGGGAGGACCAAAATAACCATGGGGAGGACCCAAATAACCATGGGGGAGGACCAAAATAACCATGGGGGGGACCAATATAACCATGGGGAGGACCAAAATAAACCATGGGGAGGACCAAATAACCATGGGGAGGACCAAAATAACCATGGGGGAGGACCACAATAACCATGGGGGAGGACCCAAATAACCATGGGGGAGGACCAAAATAACCATGGGGGAGGACCAAAATAACCATGGGGGAGGACCAAAATAACCATGGGGAGGACCACAATAACCATGGGGGAGGACCAATATAACCATGGGGAGGACCCAAATAACCATGGGGGAGGACCAATATAACCATGGGGGAGGACCAATATAACCATGGGGAGGACCCAAATAACCATGGGGGAGGACCAATATAACCATGGGGAGGACCCAAATAACCATGGGGGAGGACCAATATAACCATGGGGAGGACCCAAATAACCATGGGGGAGGACCAAAATAACCATGGGGAGGACCAAATAACCATGGGGGAGGACCATATAACCATGGGGAGGACCCAAATAACCATGGGGGAGGACCAATATAACCATGGGGAGGACCCAAATAACCATGGGGGAGGACCAAAATAACCATGGGGAGGACCCAAATAACCATGGGGGAGGACCAATATAACCATGGGGAGGACCCAAATAACCATGGGGGAGGACCACAATAACCATGGGGAGGACCAAAATAACCATGGGGGAGGACCCAAATAAACATGGGGGAGGACCAATATATAACCATGGGGAGGACCCAAATAACCATGGGGAGGACCACAATAACCATGGGGAGGACCCAAATAACCATGGGGAGGACCAATATAACCATGGGGAGGACCCAAATAACCATGGGGGAGGACCACAATAACCATGGGGAGGACCCAAATAACCATGGGGGAGGACCACAATAACCATGGGGAGGACCCAAATAACCATGGGGAGGACCCAAATAACCATGGGGAGGACCCAAATAACCATGGGGGAGGACCCAAATAACCATGGGGAGGACCCAAATAACCATGGGGAGGACCCAAATAACCATGGGGAGGACCCAAATAACCATGGGGAGGACCAAATAACCATGGGGAGGACCAAAATAACCATGGGGAGGACCCAAATAACCATGGGGGAGGACCCAAATAACCATGGGGAGGACCCAAATAACCATGGGGGAGGACCAATATAACCATGGGGAGGACCAATATAACCATGGGGAGGACCAATATAACCATGGGGAGGACCACAATAACCATGGGGGAGGACCAATATAACCATGGGGAGGGACCACAATAACCATGGGGAGGACCAAAATAACCATGGGGAGGACCAAAATAACCATGGGGAGGACCCAAATAACCATGGGGGGGGACCAATATAACCATGGGAGGACCAATATAACCATGGGGGAGGACCAATAAACCATGGGGAGGACCACAATAACCATGGGGGAGGACCAATATAACCATGGGGAGGACCACAATAACCATGTGGGAGGACCAATATAACCATGGGGAGGACCAATATAACCATGGGGAGGACCAAAATAACCATGGGGGAGGACCAATATAACCATGGGGAGGACCCAAATAACCATGGGGGAGGACCAATATAACCATGGGGAGGACCAATATAACCATGGGGAGGACCAAAATAACCATGGGGGAGGACCAATATAACCATGGGGAGGACCACAATAACCATGGGGGAGGACCAATATAACCATGGGGAGGACCAAAATAACCATGGGGGAGGACCAATATAACCATGGGGAGGACCAAAATAACCATGGGGGAGGACCAATATAACCATGGGGAGGACCCCAAATAACCATGGGGGAGGACCAATATAACCATGGGGGAGGACCAAAATAACCATGGGGAGGACCAAAATAACCATGGGGAGGACCAAAATAACCATGGGGGAGGACCAAAATAACCATGGGGAGGACCAAAATAACCATGGGGAGGACCAAAATAACCATGGGGGAGGACCACAATAACCATAAGGAGGACCAAAGTGCCATGGGGAGGGCCAAAAATAACCATGGGGGAGGACCACAATAACCAGGGGGGGGGGGGGGGGAAGCAAAATAACCATGGGGGAGGGCCACAATAATCAGGTGGGGGGGGGGGGCAAAATAACCATGGGGAGGACCAAAATAACCATGGGGGAGGATCAAAATAACCATGGGGGAACCAAAATAACCATGGGGAGGACCAGAATAACCATGGGGGAGGACCAAAATAACCATGGGGAGGACCACAATAACCATGGAGGAGGACCACAATAACCATGGGGGAGGACCAAAATAAACATGGGGAGGACCACAATAACCATGGAGGAGGACCAAAACAGCCATGGGGGAGGACCACAATAACCATGGGGAGGACCAAAACCCGGGAGACGCGAAAGGGATCGACACTTTGGCAAAGTGCAACATCTGATAAGGACATCATCAAATATAGTCCCCTGTACAATAATACACAACACTTTAGCAAGGTGCAACCTCTGATAAGGACATCATCAAATATAGTCCCCTGTACAATGATACACAACGCTTTGGCAAGGTGCAAACATCTGATAAGGACATCATCAAACATAGTCCCTGTACAATGATACACAACGCTTTGGCAAGGTGCAACATCTGATAAGGACATCATCAAACATAGTCCCTGTACAATGATACACAACACTGAGGCAAGGTCCAACATCTGCTACGGATATTATCAAATATACATGATACACGGGAGAGAAAATATCGTTCACCAGACGGCAGGAATGCCGAACAGCAAAACACGAAGTAGACCAATGTGTTTGACTTGAAAGGAAAAAAAGAAAATAAAGCGCACAAGTTGACTCAGACACACGATGTGCAAAGCCAGGTGAGTGTCCCTGACCATAGAAGACTATTCCGAATTAACGACACAGAGTGAAGATGTACTCGAAAACGACTGTCGGCAATGATTCTACACATCGAACAATGAAAGTGCAGAACTTTCCAGTACATCGGAAATGTGCGCCAAGCTTTGTCAGAAACGGATTCCTCGAAAAAATTAAAAGAAAGGAAAAAAGACTTCACATGAACCCATGCAGAGAAGGGGGAGAAAGACCAGCACACAATGCGGAAAGAATGTCCGAACCACTGACCAACCATTTGTAATGTTCGAACCACTGACCAACCATTAGTAATGTGAACCCTAGCTAGAGAAAACTCAGAATTTGACATTACAACATCAAAATCATCATCAGAACAAAGCTCCTCATCTCCATCACCCGAGTCACGTTCCTCCACACTCTCACCACACATACCTGTGTTCTGGCGGTCAGAGGACGTCCAAGCCCCCCAACCAGGACCAACCCCGGCTCGCCCTTTTGCTGCAAGGACCCCTGTGGGACCTGCTCCTCTCGGGAAACTGTCTGACCGTGAACAACGTTGGTGGCACACATTACGTAACATCCCAGCCGAGGCTATATACCCAGCCGCGCCTTTTCCACTATGAGAAACTGAGGGGTCAAAGCGTAGAGAGAAGGGGGTGGGGGTGGGAGGGGAACGCTGACCTGTCTACGCTGACCTCAGGATCACTGTGGAACGGGCGAGGGAGGTAGACGAGGTGAACGTCCAACCAAAACTAGCGGTTTTTTTGTTTTGGTTTTTTAAACAAAGATCACACGAAAACCAAACTGGTGAATCATATGCCTTGTCTCCCCCGTGCAGTCCTTGCACAAGTTGCAGGGAGATCAAAGGGAACATCCAGAACAGGAGACTCAGGTCTGGTGCATATCGACAGAAGGCACCACTCGTGGCAAGAAGAACAGACCGAGAGGCCGTTGAGGTAGCTGACGGTTTAGAAGCCAAGTCGAAAGAAGTCACGGCAAATGACGAAGAGAACGACAGTTGCAACGAAGAAGCGATAGTGCATTTCCGGGAGTTACTGTCCGAAATTCTCTCTTGAGAAGCCAAAGAAAACGAAACTTTTCCCTCTGAGGAGAAAACAGGCTTAAAAGTGTGTTTATAGGAATCAATAACGACGAAAATCGAAGTTTGAAAAAAAAAGGAACGCCAAGTGGGAAAAAGGGAAAGAAATCTTCAACGAATCACGCACGTTAAAAACGCACACACGCGCGCACACATAAACACACATATGCGCATGGTATAAAAATCCGTGTTGAAAAATACATGTGCATAGTACATGTAGGGAAAAAAGAAGAAGAAAAAGAAAAACATGTATATTTGTATGTATTCTATAGAATCCAGTGCCACATTAATTTAAGGCACTGTAAACAGAGGTTGCATCCATACGAAATACTCAACGTCTTTCCAATGAATCAGTAAAACCATTAGAACCCGGTGCAGTATTGAATTCAAGCAGCATTAAGAGAAAATGTGTGATGATTCTTGGGAATAATGCCTTACAATTAGAACAGTGTATGTGCGTGTGTTTGTATGTGTGTGTGCGCGCGCGCGCGCGTGTGTGTGTGTGTGTGTGTGTGTGTGTGTGTGTGTGTGTTGAACTGGCATGAATAACTGAAGTATACGCATGTCAAATAATCAAAGCCATGAAATTTCCCTACCTGGTCAAACATTGTATTTAAGCTATACACAAAGGAGAAAATGGTGAAGAGTTCTAAGCTATACACAAAGGAGAATGGTGAAGAGTTCTAAGCTATACACAAAGGAGAATGGTGAAGAGTTCTAAGCTATACACAAAGGAGAATGGTGAAGAGTTCTAAGCTATACACAAAGGAGAATGGTGAAGAGTTCTAAGCTATACACAAAGGAGAATGGTGAAGAGTTCTAAGCTATACACAAAGGAGAATGGTGAAGAGTTCTAAGCTATACACAAAGGAGAATGGTGAGAGTTCTAAGCTATACACAAAGGAGAATGGTGAAGAGTTCATCATCGTGAACCGTTAGACACCGGAAGAAGTGGATCAGGCCTGGACTGGATGAACAACATGAAGGACTGGACTGGATGGACAACATGAAGGACTGGATGGACAACACGAAGGACTGGACTGGATGGACAACATGAAGGACTGGATGGACAACACGAAGGACTGGATGGACAACATGAAGGACCGGACTGGATGGACAACACGAAGGACTGGACAGGATGGACAACATGAAGGACTGGACTGGATGGACAACACGAAGGACTGGACTGGATGGACAACATGAAGGACTGGATGGACAACATGAAGGACTGGACTGGATGGACAACAGAAGGACTGGATGGACACATGAAGGACTGGATGGGCAACATGAGAGGACTGGATGGACAACATGAAGGACTGGACTGGATGGACAACATGAAGGACTGGACTGGTGGACAACATGAAGGTGATGGACAATGAGGCGATGGACACATGAAGGACTGGATGGACAACATGAAGGACTGGATGGACAACATGAAGGGCTGGATGGACAACATGAAGGACTGGATGGACAACATGAAGGGACTGGATGGACAACATGAAGGACTGAGGGAAAATGAAGGATGAGGACAACATGAAGGACTGGAGACAACTGAGGATGGATGGACAACATGAAGGACTGGACTGATGGACAACATGAAGGACTGGAGGACAACATGAAGGACTGGAGGGACGAACTTGAACATGAAGGACTGGACTGGGTAACAACAGACCACTGAGGCAGGTAAAAAAAAAAAAAAAAAAACCCCAAAACAAAACGTTGATGAGCACTACAGAAAGAAGGCGCCCAGTGTTTTGTGTTCTTTACTTGTTTTTTTTTTTTTCCCATTTTTTTGTTCGTCCCCTTTCCCTTTTTGTCCCTTTACCCTACCCCTCTTTTTGGTTTGTTTTGGGTTGTTATTGTTAAATGCATCTACAACATCGTTGGGGGGGAAAAAAAGAAAATTTTGTAAAAATGGAAAGGTTTTTTAAAAGTATTTGGGAGTGTGTAGCTAAGATTTATTCTATTTTGTTTTAAAAAAAAAGATGATATTATTTCCCGAAAAAAAAGAAAAGAAAAGAATGTTGGGTTTGGAAAATTTTTAAAGGGGGCTGACCAGGCCCCCTGGGCTAATGGTAGGTCGGGACTTTGGGTTTAAGTTGAAAGGCCACGGGGGCCCCTTTGTTTTAAATTCTTCATTTTTTTGGGGTTGTTCATTCATTTATCCATCAGTTTAAAAATTTTTGCGTAGGTGGTCCCCTTAGCGGATGGGGTGTGCGTATAGGGTTTGCCCGCACGCGTGACGCCCCCTTTGTTGAACTAAAAATTGAATTGTTTTCAAACGAAAAAGGTCCTTTTGAATTTTTCTTTGGGTTTGACCCATTCTCGTAGTCTTGTCCCCAAGGTGTGTGTTTAGAAAAAAAAGGGGGGTGATAGGGGACACGGGGTTTGTTTGTGTCCTTCATTGTAGAGTGTTTTCAGTAAAGGGGGGTTTCAGACGAAAAGGGGGTGTTTGTGTCCTTATTGTAGTGTGCCCCGTAAGAATGTGATGAGAAAAAACAAAGGCTCACTTGTTTTCTCGATAAAACCCAAAAAACTTCAACTCAAAACCGACTCCCATTCTGAAAAAATTTTTTCTTTTTGTAAATTTGAAAACCCTTTTTGTTTAAAATTTTAAATATAAAAATAATTTAAAAATTTCGCAATTGATTTGGATAAGAAGAAAGGGAAAAATCGGGGTTTTTTTAATCCAAAACACATATACACACAAAGACAAATTGAGAGAAAAAAAAAGGGACCGGCCTCCCCTTTTCCTACAAAAAATTACAAATTTTCAGGGGCATTTTTTGATGTCATTTCCCGTACCCAAGTGCTTTTTTTGGATGTGTACCAGCCCTTTAATTTTATATGTGTTAAATGGCTTTTGGGGCTTTTTATTTTAAATTTGACTGTGGGGGGAAAAAAGGGAATTCCGTTTTAAATTCCTTTATTTTTAAATTTAATTCGTTTTATTTTCCCCGTATGTTAGATACTTAACACTGATTTGGAAATTTTGTATGCATATTTGTCTCTATTTATTTTTCCTTTCTTTTTTATTATATATATTTTATATTTAATATTTTAAAAATTTATATATATATTTATATATATATATATTTATTTTATAACAAACTAAAAAAATTCCCAAATTTTTTAATTTAACCGCACCTTTTCCAGAACTTAAAAAGCAGCTTTTTTGGTTGCAATGCCCCTCCCAAGAAATATAAAATTTTATAAAAAAAGTTTTGCTTTTGTTTAGAGATAAAGGGGGGATCGCTTTCAATCTGCATTTGCGTGATTTGCCTAATAACAGTTGTGCTTGAGTGGGTGAATGGGGAAAAAAAAAATAAATGTTTTCTCAAAATGTTTTTTTTAGCAAGTTATTTTTCCCCAAGGGGGGAGGAGTACTCCTCCAATAGGGAGGGAAAACTCACAAACATTAACTTGGTCATAAAAACGTTTTTTTTAAAAATTGGGGGGGTTCCCCTCAGTGCCCGGGGGGAAAGGGGGGGTTTTTTTTTGACCCCCTCTGCCTTTTCGTTTTAAGGGAAGGGGAATCCCCCTTTTTAATAGATGAAGATAGTAGAAAGATTCCCTTTTACTGAAGCAGATATAACGCGGCGCTAGAAATTAAACCCCAATTAAAAAAAAGCGGAAGGGGGGGGGGGGGGGGGGAAAGGGGTTTTTAAAAATTTAAAGGGAAAAGGGGAAAGACAAGAGCCAAAAAAACCGGGGAAAGGGGAACCAAAAATAACCAGGGGGAGGCCCAATTTTTTAACCAGGGGGGGACCTTTAAAACCCAAAGGGGAGGCCCAAAAAAAACCCAGGGGGGAGGACCAATATAACCATGGGGAGGACCAAAATTAACCAGGGGGGAGGCCCCAATTTTTAACCATGGGGGGACCCCCAAATTATAAACCATGGGGAGGCCCAATAAAACCCAAGGGGGGGGACCAATAACCTTGGGGAGGCCCAATTTAACAGGGGGAAAGGCCAAATTTTAAAAACCCTGGGGAGGGCCCCTTTAAAAACATGGGGGGACCAAAAAAAACCTGGGGAGGCCCAAAATAACCATGGGGGGGGACCAATATAACCATGGGGGGGAAACCCAAAAATAACCATGGGGAGGACCACATTTTAAACCAGGGGGGGAAACCAAAATAACCAGGGGGGGGAGGCCCCCAAAAAACCCATGGGGGGGCCCCAATAAAAACCCATGGGGGGACCAAAAAAACCCAGGGGGGGACCAAAAAACCCATGGGGGGGGCCCAAAAAAAAACCCTTGGGGGGGGCCCCCAATAAAACCCATGGGGGGACCAAAAAAACCCTTTGGGGAGGCCCCCAAAAAAAACCATGGGGAGGACCAAAAAAACCCAGGGGGCGGACCAAATTTTTTAACGGGGGAGGCCCAAAAATAACCAGGGGAGGCCCAAAAATAACCATGGGGAGGACCAAAAAAAACCTGGGGGACCAATTTAAAAATGGGGGGGGCCCAAAAGAAACCCATGGGGGGGGACCAAAAAAAACCATGGGGGGAAACACAAAAACCTGGGGGGGGAACCAAAAATAACCATGGGGGGAAACCCAAAAAAACCCATGGGGGGGACCAAAATAACCATGGGGGGGGACCAATATAACCCATGGGGGAGGCCCAAAATTTAACCCATGGGGGGGGACCCAAAAAAACCCCATGGGGAGGCCCCAAAATAAAAAAAGGGGGGGGAAACCCCCAAAAAACCCTGGGGGAGGACCCAAATAACCATGGGGGGGGCCCAAAAAAACCCATGGGGGAGGCCCCAAAAAAACCCATGGGGGAGGCCCAAAACAAAACCATGGGGAGGCCCACAAAAACCCATGGGGGGGGGCCCAATATAACCATGGGGGGGGCCCCCCAAAAAACCCATGGGGGGGACCAATAAAAACCATGGGGGGGGGCCCAATTTTAAACCATGGGGAGGCCCCCAAATCCCTGGGGGGGACAAATAAAACCCCATGGGGAGGCCCCCAAATAACCATGGGGGGGGGACCAAAAAAACCCAAGGGGGGGCCCCCAAAAACCTTGGGGGAGGAAAAAATTTTAACCCGGGGGAGGACCCAAATAACCATGGGGGAGGCCCTTTTTAAAACCATGGGGGGGGCCCCAAAAAACCCCTTGGGGGGGGGCCCTTTATAACCATGGGGAGGCCCAAATAACCTTGGGGGAGGCCCAAAATAACCATGGGGGGACAAAAAAACCCAGGGGAGGACCAAGAAAACCCAAAGGGGAAAGGCCCCAAATAACCATGGGGGAGGCCCACAATAACCATGGGGGGGACCAAAATAACCTTTGGGGGGGCCCAAAAAAACCTTGGGGGGGACCAATTTAACCAGGGGGGGGGACCCAAATAACCATGGGGGGGGCCCACAATAACCTTGGGGGCCCCAAAAAAAACCGGGGGGAGGCCCAAATATCCCCATGGGGAGGCCCCAAAATTTAACCCATGGGGGAGGGCCCACAAAACCTTGGGGAGGCCCCAAAAAAACCATGGGGGGGGGGACCCACAAAAACCATGGGGAGGACCCAAAAAACCCTTTGGGGAGGCCCAAAAATTAACCTTTGGGGGGCCCCCAAAAAAACCATGGGGGGGGGCCCCAAAAAAACCATGGGGGGACCCAAAAAAACCTTGGGGGAGGACCCAAAAAACCCCTGGGGAGGCCCCCAAATTTAACCATGGGGAGGACCAAAAAACCCATGGGGGGGGGCCCAAAAAATAACCATGGGGGGCCCCAAAATTAACCATGGGGGGGCCCCAAAATAACCATGGGGGGCCCCAAAATAACCATGGGGGGGGCCCAATTAAAACCCCATGGGGGGACCAAATACCATGGGGGGGGCCCAAATTTTAAAACCCAGGGGGAGGCCCAAAATTTAACCATGGGGGAGGACCAATATAACCAGGGGGGAGGCCCCCCAATTTAACCTGGGGAGGACCAAAAAAAAACCATGGGGGGGGCCCCAAAAAAACCCAGGGGGGAGGCCCCCAAATTCCCATGGGGGGGCCAATATAACCTTTGGGGGGGCCAATAAAAACCCTGGGGGAGGCCCAAATAAAAAAAAGGGGGGACCACAATAACCATGGGGGAGGCCCAATATAACCATGGGGAGGGCCCAATAAAACCATGGGGGGAAGGACCAATAAAACCATGGGGGGACCAATATAACCTTTGGGGAGGCCCAAAATAAATGGGGGAGGCCATAAACCCCATGGGGTGGCCCAAATAACCAGGGGGGAGGCCCCTTTAAAACCCCCATGGGGGAGGACCATTACCCCCAATGGGGGGGGACCAAAAAAAAACCAGGGGGGAGGCCCAATAAAACCATGGGGAGGCCCCACAAAAACCATGGGGGGGCCCAAAATAAAAACCATGGGGGGACCAAAATAACCATGGGGGAGGCCCAATATAAAAATGGGGGGCCCCAAAAAACCCATGGGGGGGACCAAAATAAACCCCCGGGGGAAAGGCCCCCAAAAACCAGGGGGGGAGGCCCCAATAAACCCATGGGGGGGGCCCAAAATAACCATGGGGAGGCCCAAAAAAAACCATGGGGAGGGCCCAAAAAAACCCAGGGGGGGAGGACCAAAAAAACCCATGGGGGGGGGGCCCCAAAAAAACCCAGGGGGAGGCCCCAAAAAAACCCGGGGGGGGACCCCCAATTTAACCAAAAGGAGGACCAAAAGTGCCATGGGGAGGGCCAAAAAAAACCCCTGGGGGGGGACCACAATAACCAGGGGGGGGGGGGGGGGGGAACCCAAAAAACCCATGGGGGAGGGCACAATAATAAAGGTGGGGGGGGGGGAAAAAATAACCATGGGGAGGACCAAAACCCCCAGGGGGGGGGGGGATAAAAAATTAAGGGGGGGGGAAACCCCAAATAACCTGGGGGGACCGAATAACCAGGGGGAGGCCAAAAAAAACCATGGGGGGGACCCAATAAATGGAGGGGCCCCACAAAAACCATGGGGGAGGACCAAAATAAAAAAGGGGGAAAGGCCCACAATAACCATGGAGGAGGCCCAAAACACCCAGGGGGGAGGACCACAAAAAACCAGGGGGGGAAAAAAACCCGGGAGACCCCAAAAGGGATCGACCCCTTTGGGCCAAAGTGCAACTCTGATAAGGTCATCATAATTTAAAAGGCCCCCTTTGTACAATAATACACAAAACTTAGAAAGGGTTTGAAAACCTTTGAAAAGGGAATCACCCAAAAATATAGCCCCCTTTTCAATGATACAAAACGCTTTGGCAAGGTGCAAAATTGAAAAGGGGAATCATAAACATGCCCCCTGTCCCAATGTTTACAAAAACGCTTTGGAAAGGGTGAAAACTTTGATAAGGACATCATCAAACATAGCCCCTGTACAATGAAACACAACCTGAGGAAAGGGTTCCAAATCTGCAAACGGATTTTATAAAAATTTAATGAAAGGGAGAAAAAATATCTTTTTCCCCAGACGGCGGGAAAATCCAAAACGCAAAAACGAAGTAGACCAATGTGTTTGATTAAAAGGAAAAAAAAGAAAAAAAAGGCAAAAGGGACTCAGAAACACCGATGTGCAAAGCCAGGTGGTGTTCCCTGCCCATAGAAGATTTTCCCGAATTAAAAAAAAACCCCGAGTGAAGATGTCCCCAAAAACCCAAAGTGGGCCAATGTTTTCTACACATGAAAATTTGGAAAGTGCAGAATTTCCATTTACTTCGGAAATGTGCCCCAAAGGCTTTGTAAAGAAACGGCCCCCAAAAAAAAATTTAAAAAGAAAGGAAAAAAACTTCACGGGAACCCATCCCAGAGAAAGGGGGGAAAAAGCCCGACACAATGCGGAAAGAATGCCCGAACCACTGAAAAAACCCATTTGTAATGTTCAAAACCATGCCCAAACCCATTTTTAATGTGAACCCAAGCTAGAAAAAAACCCCAAAATTTTGGAAATTAAAACATAAAAATAATAAACAGAAAAAAGCTCCCTTCTCATCACCCGAGTCCGTTCCCCCACACCTCCCCCCAAAACCATCCCCTGTGTTCTGGGGGGGTCAGAGGACGCCCAAAGCCCCCAACCGGGGCCCAAACCCCAGGCCCCGTTTTTCCCTGAAAGGACCCTGGGGGAAACCTTTGGCTCCTCTCGGGAAAACTGTCTGACCGTGAAAAAACTTTGGTTTGGGCACAATTAAGTAACATCCCCCCGAGGCTAATCCCCCACGCCCCTTTTTCCCACTATGAAAAAACCTAAAGGGGCCCAAAGCGTTGAAGAAGGGGGTGGGGGGTGGGGGGGGAACCCCTGACCTGTCAGGGCTGACCTCAGGTCACTGTTGGAAGGGCGGGGGGGGTAGACGAGGTGAACGCCCCAACCCAAAAATAGCGGTTTTTTTTTTTTTGGGTTTTTTAAAAAAGATCACCGAAAAAAAAATGGGGGGTTCATTGCCTTGTCTCCCCCGTGCAGTCCTTCCCACAAGTTGCGGGAAAATCAAAGGGAACACCGAACAGGAGGACTGGTCTGGTAAATATCGACAAAAGGGGAAACCACTCGGGGGCAAGAGAACAGACGGGGCCCGTTGGGTAGCGGGAGGGTTTGGGAACCCAAAGGCCCGAAAAAGTCACGGAAATGAAAGAGAAGGGACAGTTGCACCAAAGAAGCGATAGTTGCTTTTCCCGGGGATTTTACTGTCCGAAATTCTCTCTTGAGAAGCCAAAGAAAACAAAAATTTTTCCCCTTTTGAGGAGGGAAAACGGGTTTTTAAAAGTTTGTTTATAGGAATCAATAACGACGAAAATCGAAGTTTAAAAAAAAAAAGGAAAACGCCAAGGGGGAAAAAAAAAGGGAAGGAAACTTCAACGAATCACGCACTTTAAAAAACGCAAAACCCGCGGCCCACACATAAACCCCACATTTGCCCCGGGTTTTAAAAATCCGGGGTTGAAAAATACTTTGGGGATAGTACATTTTAGGGAAAAAAAAAAGAAAAAGGGAAAAAAAAAAAAAATGTTTATTTGTATGTTTCTTTTGGAACCCCTTTCCCCAACTTTAATTTAGGCATTGAAAAACAGAGGTTGCATCCATACAAAATTAACTCAACGTTTTTCCAAGGGAATCATTTTAAAACCTTAAAACCCGGTGCAGTTTTGAATTAAAAGCAGCATTAAGAGAAAATGTGTGAGGATTTTTGGGAATAATCCCTTTACAATTAAAAACAGTGTATGTGGTGTGTTTGTATGTGTGTTTTGGCCCCGGCGGCGCGCGGGGTTTTTGTGTGATGTGTGTGGGGTGTGTGTGGGTGTGTGTTAAACGGGCCCATAAATTAATTTGAAGTATACGCATGTAAATAATAAAAGGGCCTTTGAAATTTCCCTCCCTTGGGTCAAACATTTTTTTTTAAAAGCTATACCAAGGGGGTAGGGGTGCAATTTTTCTAAGTATACAAAAAGGGGAAAAGGGTTTAAAGGAGTTTAAGTATACCCAAAGGAGAATGGTGAAGGTTCAAAGTATACCCCAAAGGGGGAAAAATGGTGAAGAGTTTTTAGTTTCCCCCAAAGGAAAATGGTGAAGATTTCCCAAGCTATAAAAAAAGGGGAAAAGGGGAAAAGAGTTTAACTAAAACACAAAGGGGGAATGGTGAAAAAAGTTTTTAAGTTTTTACACAAAGGAAAATGGGGGGAAGGTTCTAAGCTATACACAAAGGAAAAGGGTAAAAGAGTTCATAAATCGTAAACCGTTGGGACCCCGGAAAGAGGGGGTTTCAGGTGGCCCGGGGATGAAAAACTGAAGGCCGGGGCTGGAGGGAAACAAATGAAGGATGGATGGCCCCCAAAAACAAAGGGATGGACTGGTTGGAAAACATAAAGGACTGGATGGAAACCCCGAAGGATGGAATGGAAAATGAAGGCCCGGGACTGGGGGGACAACCCCAAAGGGATGGCCCAGGTTGGAAAAAATGAAGGGGGGGGATTGGATGGACAACACGAAGGCGGACGGGAAAGGGGAACAACTTGGGGGACGGGAAATGGAAACATGAAGGCGGGGACGGATGGACAACAAAAAGGGAAACTGGATGGACAAAAAGGAAGGACTGGAGGGAAAACAGGGGGGAAACGGGAAATGGATGGACAACATGAAGGACTGGACTGGATGGACAACTAAAGGCCCGGGATTGGGTGGACAAATGAAGGGGGGATGGACAACATGAAGGGCGGATGGACAACATGAAGGACGGGATGGAAAACCCTGAAGGACTGGATGGAAAAAATGAGGGCTGGAGGAAAAACATGGGAAAAGGGAGGGGACAACATGAAGGCCCTGGACTGGTGGAAAACATGAAGGATGGAGGGAAAAAATGAAGGACGGGAAAGGGGAAAACATAAAGGACTGGAGGGAAACAACATAAAGGACTGGAGGAAAACCATGGGGGGAAGGGAAAGGGGATGGAAAAAAAAGGGGACTGGAGGGACAACAGGAAGGACGGGAAAAGGGGAAAACATGAAGGGGGGGGAAACTGGAGGGGAAAAACCCTAAAGGACTGGGGGGAAACTTGAAGGCTGGAGGGACAACATGAAGGGGGAGAGGAAAACTTTGAAGGCGGGAGGGTTTTCAACGCTTCCCTGTTAATTAAAAACTGGGGCCCCAGGTCCCTGCCTGTCCAAGTTTTGGTCACGCACCCTCAGTCTGCTGTAAATGGTTAAAAAGGGAATGATACAACAAAACCACACCACACCACACAAAACCACACACACACACACAAAACAGTTTTTGTTCCACACACTACACAGATTTTTTAATTTACCCACGTTTTCAGTGAAAGTCTTTTTTGGAGCTTTTCTTACGTAACAAGTCGGTTAGTGTTTCAGTCATTTTTCGCCCTTTGGCGGGGGGTGACATTTTGCTCACCCCCTGTGTCACGTTGGGGCAGTGGGAAACCCACCCTTTCCAGGGGTTTTTGGATTTTAAGGGTAGTTCAGAAATAGAGGCTTTGTGCGGTGTCTTTTTTTGTATATGTGTGTGTGCGAGTTGTGCTTTGTGTAAGTTGGGGGTTTTGGGTTAAAGGGTTTGGAAAGGTTGGTAGGTAGGGTGTGGGGAAAAATAAGATACAAAATTATTCTTGAGTTCCAAGTTGCTTGTTAAAGGGGAGGGAAAAGCGGGAGGTTGGTTTAAATTCCCCGTTTTTTCCCCTTTTGTTTTTTGGGGTTTTCTTAACTTTTCAAAGGGCCCGGGGCAGGTTTTCGGCTGTTGTTGGTTTTTGTCAAGTTGTGAGTTTTTGGTGGTAAATTTGTGTGCGTTGCACGAGAAAAACAACTAGTCCGTTGGTCCGGGTTCACCCTCGGGCGGTGGGATAGTGCTTGCCAATCGTTTTTTTGTGTTGTGGTAGGGTTCGTTGATTCCGCCAGGTGGGAAAAGGGCGTTGGGGTAGCTTAAACTTGGGGCCCCTGGTGTTCGTGGGAAAGGGGGGGGTTTGGGACGCGCCTTGGATTTGCGGCGGCAGCGCCGTTGTAGGCTGGGTAAATTCGGGGTCTAGCAGTCCCGGGCCCTCGTCGGGTTGGTGTGCCCTTTGGCCCCTTGTGCGGGTTCTGTGTGTTTTCTTTTTGGCGCCCCTTCAGAAATTTGCAGAACTGGTGTGGTTGAACGTCGGGTTGTCCCGGGTTGGGTTCAGCGGTTATCCTGTTCCTTTCCTGGGGCCCGGGGGCCCGCCCCCCGCTGTTACTCCCGCGTGTAGCAGGTGAGCGGGGGGTTTCCCCGTTGCCTGTGTTTTTCCCGGGGAGGGAGAAACCCAAAAGGCCCGTTCCCGTCTGGGGGCCCGCTTCCTCCGCAAACCGGATTTCCCTTCCGGGGTTCCCCCGCCCGGTTGCCCCTTCCCCGTTCGGGCGCCCTTTGTGAAAAGGGCGCCGCCCCGCCCTTCCCTCCCCCTATTTGTCCGGCGGGGGCCTTCAGAGGAGGGGCGCTTTGGGAGCCCCAAAAATCTTTCCGGAGGGCCCCGGTGGTGGGTTTGGGTTTTAGTGCGGCGGGAAGGAGGAGTCGGATTTGCGGGGAACCCGGGGTTTCCGCCCCCGGGCCCGTAGAGTCCTTTCAGGGATTTGGGGATTGGGAGGCCC
The DNA here is from genome assembly GCA_018398815.1 of Conus ventricosus. Lineage (NCBI taxonomy): Eukaryota > Metazoa > Mollusca > Gastropoda > Neogastropoda > Conidae > Conus > Conus ventricosus. Next base: position 19,866,487 of record CM031627.1, read on the forward strand.
GGTCAGGCTAAAGGTGCAGTCTTTCCGGGGGGGGGTGTCACCCGTGGGGGCCAATTTCGGCCGAGGATGGAGCTCCCCGGGGCCCGGGGGGGTTGCCCCTTTTTGGTTGTAGATAAGGGGGTTGTGTTAGGCATTTGGGGTTTAAAGTGGGGGGGGTTTTAGGCAGAAAGGTAAGGGTGTTAGCTCCTGCCCCCTTTTGGGACGTAGTGGCCAGCACAGTTTTAGGGTACTTGTTGTCCCCTCCCTTAGGGACGCAGTGACCAGTAGGGTTTGTGGTTCCCCGGGGCAAAAAAGGGAAAGGGGGGGTCTGGGGAGAGGTGGGGGGTAGTGGGTTTTGTATTAGAGTCCCCGGGGGGTTTTCTTGTCCCCATTTGTTAGACACCCGTGTGCGGGTATCTCTGGGGTCCCTGGTCGCAGTGTATACCGCAACTGGTGTTTTTGGGATAGGTTTGGGTTTTTTCAGGGTCGTGTAGGGTAGGGGGGGTCAGTGAAGGGAATTGGGGGGAAACCCGGGGAAGTGGTTGTAGAGGGCGTGAGTGGTTTGGGGCCATAGTGTGTGTGTGAAAATTTGAAGTGGCATGATTGTTTAAAACTGTGTTTTTGCGGGATTGTTGCTTAGTGTGGGAATAGGGGTGGGAAAAGGGGGGAGGGCCGTCCCGGGTTAGCGGCCGTGACATCCCGCTATTTCTTTCAACAGTCCCTCCCACATCCCCGCCCCCCCCCCCCCCCCCTTCCCCCCCACCCCACCCAAATACACAAAAAGTTGGGACGGGGGGGAGGTTTAGGGAAAAATGGGAAATCTCTCTCTCTCTCTCTCTGTCTCTTTTCTCTTCCCTTCTCTCTCTCTGGGATGTTTACAATCACTGCCCCTTTGGGTTTTTGACGAAAGGCAGATAGATAGGAAAAAAGAGGATATATAGACAAAATGGGAGGAACCCTTGGTAAAGGGAGAGACTACCAAGAGGAAAGAAAGAGGGGGGGGGGGGGGGGGGGACTTAAAGCATTTTTTTTCCTGTTGGGTTTTTAAAACCCATTCCTGTCCCCTAATTTTGACGATTACTGTCGGTCAAAAACCCGCACAATTTGTTGGAAATTTGGGCATCGCCATCTTGGTGTGTAACTACAACGGAAAATGATCGTTCGTCTTCATTGTTTTTAGTTTGGTTCTTCATGAGGCCCGACAAATTTGAACCCCGTGCTGCGTTCAGAAAAATTTTTTTTTAATTTAGCGATAGAGGGGATTTAACTGGGTAACCCGCTCGTCAATTGGGTTTCCCAAAAGTTGGGTGCGGATGTCACATTTTGCCTGACCCGTATGCTTTTAGATATCCCTACATTTATTTCTGCGAGGGGTTTCGCCTAGTTAGGTTTAGATTAATTTCTTCTGCAAAAGGGACTGTGTGGGTGTATGTTGTGTGTGTGGGTGTGTGGTGAAATAACCGTCCCTTTTCCCTTTTTATAACGAATTTTCAAATGAAGGTAATTTTTGATCTAGGACTGTCTTTGTTTTTAGCGAGTTTCACTGTCTTTTTTGTTTTTTGTTCATTCAAACAGGGAAAAGTTGGGGAAACGTTTGTATTCTTCCCTTTTCATTTTGGGTTTCTTCAATTTGCCCAAAGGGCGGTTTCTATTTTATGACCCAAACAGATAATTTAAACGGGGGGGGGGGGGGGGGGGGGGGGGGATCTTTTTTTTTTTTTTTGTGCAAGGGTTTAAAACGTTGTTGTCTAAAAAGTATCAGTTTTCTATTCTGCTTCAAAAATTTTATTTATAAAAAGGGATTTTTTCTGGGTTCCCCAGTGTTTACAAGTCGTTTTACCCACCGTCTGGGGGCGGGAAAAAAAAGTTGACGTCATGTTGCCAAACGTTTTGGGGGGGGGAAAAGTTAAACCAAAAAGGAGTTTTGTTAAAACCTAAATTACATGAAAAAAAAGCTGATTTTTAATTTTTAAAACTTTTTAACCCTTTTTTCTATTTTTTTTTACAAAGATTTCTTAATGTAATGAGGGAAAGGAAAAATTTGGGTTTAACTAATAAACTTTCACCCCTGCCTTTTGTTGGGGGGTAAAAGCAGCTGGTTTTGTTCGCGTTTGTCGTTTGCGTTTGTGTCTTCAAAAACATGGCCCGAAAAACGGTTTTTGGGCTTTGGGAAAAGACCCCCGTGGGGCCCCCCCCGGGCCCCAGTGTTTAATGAAAGTGAGCCAAAAGCGTCATGTAAAATTTACGTCACGTGGCAAAAAACAGCAAATGCAGAGAGAAGGGAACCAGGTTGTGTTGTTTTACGGATCTTCATCGTTACGTCAGGTTTACGGGGTTTTCTGTAACGTTTTCCCCTGCAGGGGTGGGATAGGGGAGTGGATGAACAGGGCAAAACCCGAAAAGATGGAAAACAAAAGGGGTAAAATGACAGGAAAATGAAAGCAAAAACCCCAGGGGGTATGCACAGAGACAGGTTTAAAAAGAGAAGAAACGCAGTAAACAGACCCAATTAAAAGGACAAAAAACAAAGGACAGAGGGAACCCACACTCACACCACACACCACACACACACACCAAACCCCAAAACCAAAACCACCACGCACACACTGAAAGGCAGGTCAGAAATTTAAAAATAAAATCTACACACCAACAAACTGTCCTTTTAAGGTTTTTGTCCCCTGGCACCACCAGAGTCCCGTCCTGGTCAGGGGGACAGCCCCCAAAAGGAAAATCATCCCCGAGTCATGAGGTCAAGGTCAGGGAGTTGTCTCCCGACCCCCTTTTGTTCCCCACCCCAAACACAAGACCAAAAACCCCCTGCTATGTAGATGACACCCGCCCCGTCTGCACCCCCAAAATGTGGGAGAATGAGGTCGTTTGTTTTAGGTGTGGGTGGGCGGGGCCCCCCCCCCCCCCCCCCCCCCCCCCCCCCTCCCCCCCCCCCCCCCCCCCCCCCCCCCCCCCCCCCCCCCCCCCCCCCCCCCCCCCCCCCCCCCCCCCCCCCCCCCCCCCCCCCCCCCCCCCCCCCCCCCCCCCCCCCCCCCCCCCCCCCTTTTTTTCCCCCCCCCCCCCCCCCCCCCCCCCCCCCCCCCCCCCCCCCCCCCCCCCCCCCCCCCCCCCCCTTTTTCCAATCTCATCCACCTATTCCCCCTTCTTCCCCTTCAACACCCGGGGTTGGGTGTTTTGATCTGTGGTTTTAACCCCCATTTATACTTAATTCCTTCATTATATTTAACCCCTTCCCCTCGGTCAACCGGCACACATGGACCCCCCCTTTTCAAAACTTCCCAAAAAACTCCCTCATTTTCCTTCCCAAAACTCCCCCAAATTTTTATTCCCGGCCACCCTTTCCCGTTGTTTTAACTTTGAATTTTGTGGGGGAATTTTACACAAAAAAGGCCCCAGGGAAAACCCGGGAGTTGGGTTTTATAATTTTAAACAACCCCGTTACCAGGGGGCCCCCATCTCCTTTATTCTTGTTTAATCCGCCACTAGGGGCTTTTCAAAAAACAAAGGGGGTTTTCAAATTTTTTTCCCTTTTCTTGTTTTTGGCATCGTCAAATTTATCCTCCTCCTCCCCTTTTCCCCGTTTTCAATTGTTTGGGGGGGCATCTACTAATTTTAAGGGGGTTGGGGGAACCCTTTTGGTGTATTTTTTGGGGGTTGTCTGAAATTTGGAAATTGGGGAAAAAATTTTTGTTTCCCCTACATTTTTTACCATTGTTTTTTTGTTTCCAAAAATTTGTTCACTTTATTTTTTCTTCCCTTAAAATTTTTGGGTTTTGATTTGGGTTTTTGTCGGGAAATTCCCCCCCCCCCTTTTTTTTTTAAAAAGGGGGTTGTTGGGTAACGGGATCATACCCGGATAACACTAAACCCCTTTATAAGGATTTAGGGGCCCCAACACTATTTTTAGCCGGACCTTAAGGAGAAAAGGGGCGGGGCCCTTTGGGTACATTCTAACCCTTTGAGAGAAAAGGTTCATCACAAACCCCCTGGATTACGCCCCCACTCCTTAAGATTAAGGATTTCAGGGGCAACCCCAACCCCTGGGTTTTTCCAAACCTTACCCCCCAACTTTTAGAGGGGAATTTCATCCACAAACATATCACCTTACCCCTTTAAGGGAAAGGGGAAAAAAATTCAGGGGCACCCCCATTTTTAAATTTAAAAAAGGGGCCCTGGGACCCCTTTTTGAGAGGGGGAAAAAGGAAATTTTTTTTTAAAGGGCAAAAATTAATACCGGCCTGCCGGGCCCTTAGAGAGAAAGGAGTTTTGGGCCCCCAACACTGGTTTCCGCCCGACCCCCTTAAAAGAGAAAAGGGGGTTTAGGGCCAAACAAGGATTTCCGTCTGGACCCCTTAGGGAAAAAGGGGTTCAGGGCACAAAAACTGGATACAAAGGGGCCCCTTTGAAGAAAGGAGTTCAGGGCACAACATGGATACAGCTGGAACCCCTTAGAGAGAAAGGAGGGTTTAGGGTAAACACGGATACAGTTTGGGCCCCCTTTGGGGAGAAAGGAGTTTGGGCCCCCAACACTGGATTTCAGTTGGGCCCCCCGAGAGAAGGGGTTTAGGGGCCCAAAACACCTGCCCCCGGGGGGAATTTCCACAAAACCCCGGAAAATTTCCCCCTTTTGGGAAAAACTTGGGGACCCCGGCCCTTTTTTTACCCCTTGGAAATGGGGTTTACCCCATGGAAATTTTTAAAATTAAAATTTGGGTTTTGCTGGGAAAATTTTGGCCCCTTGGGAAAATTTGGGGAAAAGGTTAATTTTTTGGGCCTTGGGAAATTTTGGCCCCACCCCTGGTAATTTAAAAAATTAAAACCCCTTTGGGGGGGCCCCATTTACACTTTTTCTTAAACCTTTTTTGGAGGGATTTTTTAATTAACTTTAGGTTTTCCCCCAAAATTTTTTTTCACCCCTTTTTGGGGGCCCAAATTTTTTTATTTTTTTAAAGCGGGGAAACATTTTTTGGAAAATTTTGTGTTTTCCCAGGACAGTTTCAAAAAAAACCTTTTTTGGCCCCGGTTTTTTCCATTTTTTTCTAGACCTTTGATAACCCCTTTGGAAAATTTTTTTTTACCCATTTTTTAAAAATGGAATTTTTTTTGCCTAGGGGGGATTTTGTTAAAAATTTCAAAAGGGTTTCTTTTTGAAAATTTTGTCAACCCCGGAAAAATTTTGCTACCCCCGAAATTTTTTTGCCCCCGATGGAAAAGTCGTTTTGCTCATGGACCAAATTTGGGAACTAAAAGATGTTGTCAAAACCCCTGGACATGGATAATCCTGGAATTTAGTCCCCCTGGACAATTTTTAATCCCGTTTGTCACCCATGGACATTTTTTTTTTTTTGAAGGAAAATTTGGGAATCCCTAAAAAATCAGGGAACCCCTCATTTTTAGGGCAACCCCGCAATTTTTTCCTTTCCCCGGATTTTTTGTTATCCCGGGCGTTTTAGTTCAACAGAGTTTTTATTTTAGCTTTAAAAATTTTTATTTTCTGAACTTTTTTTCTTCCCCGGAAATTTTTTTAAATTAATGAGGGATTTTTTTTTTCCGGGGGCACTTTGTTGTTGGGAAAGGTCACTTTTGGTATGTTGCCAAAGGGTTTTGTCAACTGTGAAAATTTTGTTGTTATCATTGGCACTTTGATATTATTGGGAATTTTTTGCCCTTACCATTTGTGGGTTTTGCTACTTTTTTGTTTGTTGGGTTTTTTTGGGTTTTGTTGTTGTTTTTGTTTTTGGGGGGGGGGGGTATTTTATTTATCTCGGGGTTTTTATTTTTTTTTATCCCTAGGGACCTGTTACTTAGGTGTCACCCCTTGGCCCCCTATGTCAGTTTTGTATACTTTTCACCTGGCATTTTATAAAAAAAAAAAAGGGCAAAGACAAAAAAGAAAAGAAAAGACTTTTGTCGAAAATACTTTTTATAAAACGCTGGAGATTTGGTTTAAATGGTCATTTTGTAATCTTGGCCTTTTTTTATTTTGATTTCCAAATTTCTCATTTTTGAAGGGCCCTTTTTAATTTTTTGCACTTTTGGGGAACATTAGACATTGTCACTCCCAAACTGCGGGGGTGTGCCATTTTGGGGCCCCGAATTTTTTTGTCATCTCTCGTATTTTGACAGCCCCCCACATTTTGACACCCCAGGGTTTTGAAATTTGGGCGGGGATTTGGGCATCTTTGGGATATTTCATTTTCTGGGGAAGTTTTTTTCTTTTGGGATATTTTTTTTTCCCTTTTTGAACCCATTAAAAGGGTTAAAAATTTTTTTCTCCTGAAAAAATTCACTTTTTCCCACACATTATTTTCCCAACGAGTTTCTGACCCCATACAGCCCATCCACCCCACTCGTTTTTCACCCAGCACGACCATCAAATTTAAAAGTGTATAAAAAATTTCCCTCGCTGGCAATATGTAATTTGGGAAACTTTCACAGTCGATCATTTTACAGGGTTTTTTACCTCCCCTCCCTTAAAAAACGTTGATCACAAACAAAGTTTTCTCCCGAACGATGTTTCCCCACACTTTTTATTTATTCCCGACCCGTGTGTTCCGTGTTTCGTTTGAAAAAGTGAAACCAAAAGGGGGATCCGGGAAAAAAGTCCCCATCCCCGTCTTTTCTGGGCCCACCAAACATCAAAATCTTTTCCTTCTTCTTTCTTTTTTTTATTTTTTTAGGGCGCCCGTTTTTACAAAAACCAAAGAAAAAATTTTAAAAACCACCAAAGGAAAAAAATTTTTGGGGAAAAAAAGACGACAACACTTATTCCACACCAACACACCCCCCCCCCACAACACACACCACACACAATATACCAAACAAACCCACCCACCAAAACCCAAACATTTTTTTATTTTTATATACACAAATATAATATTTTTTTATATATTAAATAAAAATTTTTAATTTATTTTATATATAATTTTATATTATATATATTTTTTACAGCGCCCAAAACGCTTGAAACCCCAAATTTTGTAGATAGTTTTTTTGTTTTTTTTTTTTTAATTGTTTTTTAAATAAAGTTTGCTCCCCCAAAGGGGGGGGGCCTTTTAAAAAAAGTTTTAGGATTTTAAATATTCTGATCTATATATATATATATATATATTTATAATATATATATATATATTTATAAAATATATATATATACAATTAAAATAATAAAAACAAGAATAAGTTCCAAGCACCAAATTCCCGAACTTTCAGGAAACAGCTTTGGGGTTGCAATGCTGCAAGAAAATTTTTCAATTATAAACAAAGCGTGCTTCAGCTTTCTTGGAAAGGGAGAATTTTTTACCACTGCAGACATGAATGCCCTTTTTCCCCTATTTCTTCAAACTAAGGGCATAATGCAAGCTTGTTTTAATTTAATTTTTTATATATATATATATATATAAATATATATTAAAAATATTTTATTATATTTATATTTATATTAAAATATATATATTTATTTTTATATTTATTTTTATATATTATAATTCATCATTCGGGTCTCTCTCTCTCTTCTTCTGTCTCTCTTTTTCTCTCTCTCCTCTCTCTCTCCTCTTCCCTCTCTCTCCTCTCTCTCCTATTTCCCCCCACAAATTTTTCAGTTCCAGGGCAACACTAACCAGCAAGGTGTTTCAGCTGATCCGTTGGGTCCCGATGTCTTCCCGTGGGGTTTCCCCGGGGGGGGCAAATGGGCGACCTTTCCCAACGCCACAAGGCGCCTCTCCAAGGCCTTGTCTTAAATTCTGTGCTGGGAAAACGGAAAGATTTTTTGGTTGGGCGTAAATGCCGGTTTTCTGTAAGTTGGATGACGTTTAAAAAGAGGGAAAAAAAATGCTGTTTGGCGTCGAGGGGGCTTTCATCTGCCGGATGCCCTTCATCAATTCTTGTCCTGGAAAACGGGGGGTCCTCCAGGATGGTCTTTATCCTCAGCTTTTTTTCTGGAAGCTTTCCGGGAAAAAAAAATCATCTGTTCTTTACCCAAATCGTTCCAATCATTCCAAAACCCCCCTTTGAATTAACACCTGGTGGGGGTCAAAAAGGGGGTTACGAATATGTCCCGGGTGAAAGGGGACCCTTGGGGAAAAATTCCGGGGGATGTGGGTGTGGACGTGCAGCTGCAGGAGAATTTGCAGAGCCTGGGGGCCCGTGGTGAAGAACATTGGGGCCCCCGGAAACGATCCTGCGAGAAAACCTGAAAAAGACGTTACGTAATATTCCCGCAGTTCCCGACAAAAAATTGCAGCTGGGTTTTTTGGGGCCCGGGGCAGCATTTGGAATCTGTGGGTTTTGTCAAATCTTTAAAAGGGCCAACCCTTTTCTTTACGGGTCTGTCCCCAAAACTGTGGACAAAGGGTTTGGGACAGTCACTTTCCGGCCCCCGGTGGGTGCAGTTTTTGAACCCCATGTTTACAAGCAAGTTTTTAGGGCCCCCCTTTGTAGATTTTCCCTGAAAACATCTCCCGGGAGGTGGGGCGTCTCACACGGGGAATGACGGGGCCCCCGACAAAGGGGCCCAAAAAGGGACAGTCGGTGCGTGATGTATAGGTTTTCCAAGTTGAGAAAAAAGGTGGCCCCCCTGTTGCCATGGTGACGATTGTTGGGGGAAACTGAGCGAAAGGGAAAAAAGGGACGGGTTTGTTTAAAGATCCCCTCATGCTCACCCTGAATGAAGGGAGAGAGAGAGAGAGAGAGAGAGAGGGGGGAAAGAAGAGAGAGAAGGGGGGGGAGAGAGAGAGGAGAGAGAGAGTAATTTTATGTTAAGAGTTTTGTGAGTTAAGCCCAAAAATTTTTTCTTTTTTTTTTTTCCCCCCTTGGGCAAGAAAAAAAAATACATTGTAGTGAGGAAAAAAAAAATCAAAATTTTTTGGGAAAAAAAAAAAACGTCAATGCATGAAATTTAATTTTTGGGAAAAATAAAAAAGGGCAAATTTAACACCAAAAATGGAGAGAGAGAGAAAAGGGGAAAAAAGAGGAGAGGGGAAGAGAGAGAAAAGAAGGGGGAGAGAGAGAGGGGAAGGAAAACAGAAGGGCAGGAAGACGAAAGAGAGACAGACAGACAGGCAGGGGAACAGGGCAGGCAGACAAGCAGAAACGTTGGTGGGGAGCAGACTTACGATGAGGACAAAAGTCACAGACGAGTAATAGGTTTAATTTCAAAGGAAAAAGACGAAAAGCGAACAACTAGGGAAGGTTTAAAAAATGCTCCCCCCCCCCCCGAAATTTTTTCGAAGAGCGGTCTGAAAGAGGGGCTTAAGGTTACATAACCTTAAGGGTATCATTTTTGCCCCCTGGGGGTTTTTGGCATTGGGGCATTACCTCAAAACCCCAGTTCATAATTTTCTTGTGGAGAGCTTTCTGTTAAAAAAGATAGATAAAATGGATTTGGGTAGATTGATAGGGTAGATAGATAGATAGTTGATAGAAGATAGATAGATAGATAGTTAGTTAAAAGATAGATAGTTTGAGATAGATAGAATTATAGATAGATAGAAGGATAGTAGTTTAGGGTTTCCCCGTGGTCCAAAATAAGCCACCTTTTTTTTTTTGTTTATTTTTTTTTCACCCGCTGGGGAAAAAAATAAGAAAGTTTTATAATCAAAACTACTATGCCCGGACAAATGATGTGGAGAAAGCATGAGTAAAAGAACAAAGTATTGAAGTTTGTTTGGGCCATCAATTCCCAAAATTTTACCCCAAATTTCCATATCCTGTATTTAGCAAAAGATCAAAAACTTTTCGTTTATTTCCTTTTTTGTACAAGGGTTTTTTTTGGGAAAGATCAACACACTACATTTTTTTATATTGGCACGATGGTGCAAAAATCTCTTCAGTCTTACGCTATTGAGAAATGGGCGAAAATTTACCATCCCCCTCCTCCCACACACACCATTTCCCCCTCTCCCCCTCCCTCCAATTCAATTCCCCCCTGTATTTCAACACCACCCCAAAACATGTTGGGGGCATTTTTGGTTTTGCCAGTGGGAGGCACAGAGCTTTTAATAACACCTGCCTAAATCATCACATTTTTGTTCCATGCTCTTTCATAATGGTCTGCACCTTCCATTAGAATCCTGTGGACTGTCTGCATAGCATATTATCAGAGCCTAAACTTAAGGTTGGCCAGAAATTGGCCATAGTGGCCTGTAGCCTACGCTGGGCGACCCTGCTTCTGTTAGAGCACTGATCAAATCAGAAGAGACCTGTTGAAGACATCAGCCTCACACACTGGCCCTACACATCACAGTAAGATCTTTTTCAGCACGGTCAGGCGTCCTGCAGTAGTATGGATGAATCGGTTGTCTGTTGCACTGCCAAAAACCCCGCGTCATTGTGGAAAATGACGTCATTTAATGGTGACGTTTCTCCCACATTCCAACTTAAAATCAATGAAGATGTGTGCAGAACCACGTAATCATGCGGAAGTGTTGCCAAACAACAACGACAATAATGATGATAACAACAGCAATAATAATAGTAGTCATGAGATGATGATGACGATGATGATAACGATGATGATGATGATGATGATGATGATGATTGTTGTTGTTCCTGTTGTTGTTGTTGTTATCATCATTATTATTAGTATCACTATCATCATTATCATCATCATCATTGTTATTATATCATTATCATCATTATTGTTATCATCTATATTATTGCATCATTTTTTTTTCTTTATTCTTGTCGTTGTTGTTATACCAAAACGAAAAATGAGAACAACAAATACAAGAACAAGATGAAGAAGAAGACAAAGTGATGGTGATAATGACGACGACGACGGCGGCGACGTCGACAACAACAACAACAACAACAACAACGATGACGATGATGATGATGATGGTGATGGTAGTGGTGGTGGTGGTGAAAAACAACAACAACAGATAACATAAAGAAGTGTGAAGAAGGTTAAGACGTCAAAGAAGGACAGGAAGAAGGTGAAGGAAGAGAATGAGGGGGGACCACGGGTGTCAGTAGGGAGGATAATTTAACGGTAAAAATAGAGGAGGAGTGTGATCATTCAAAAAATGACGTTGGAGGTGGTGAACTCGAAACAAACACAGCAAAAACTGAAACGAACGAAGATAGAGATGAAGACTTTTTTAAAACTGACGCACAGAAAACCAGAATAATTGAAAGGAGACCTTTTTTTTAAAAGTAGAATGTGTGAGAAACAGTTACGGCAATGATGTTTTTTTTCCAAGTTAAGATAGAAAAAATTATGTTAAGTTTACATGGTAAGGAGACTGGGTAAGGAGAAACCAAAGAAATAGAACTGAAGTTTTTTTTTCTTTGTTAATGAACTTGACAAGAAGGAATGTAAAAAGTGGAGATCGGGGAATGCAAGTTAAAGGGATGAAACAAGTAGAAATGCAAGAAGAGCAAATTTACTGGGTGAGGAGAATCAAAAGAAGTCGAAATTAGATACAAAAAGACATTTATTTTTAAAAGAGGGTTGACAGAATTCAAAGAAAACCTCAGTGAACAAACTTAGAAAGGAGCATTAAGAAAAGTACCTTCCCTCCCTCCATCCCCACGCCCAACACTGGTGCCTCCCAATCTACACCCTATATCTGCATCGTTTCCCCCAATTTACCGCAAAGTTTTCTTGTGTGTAGTGTTTAGTGAAATGATAACTGTAACTGTGTCCGTCAAATTTGGCATGATTACTATGGGGGAAAATAAGGTGGAAAGGGTGAAGAGGGGGGGGGAGGGGGGGGAGGGGGAGCGAAGACTGGTTTGGTAGTATGATAGGGGAGGGAGGACAGTCTGTTGCACATTTTACAGAATGGAGATACAAACAGCCTGCTTCCTCTCAGACTTCCGTTACATCATGATTCAACGGTACATGTTCCAGTGGACAGGGATTGGCCTTGAGGTAAAAATATGGTTCCACAGAGCTGTGAGGGAAAGACGTCTGTCTATTAATTTGAAATTGTGCCAATCAGAATCTGTGGCACTGTTGGAGTGAATAACAATTTGACAATTTCCTGAACCATTCACTGTATGACGACCACAGGTGTGAGCTGGCTGGTCGATTGCGTAGGAGAATGATCATTGTCACTTTGATACAAAGAACAAACCGCCCATCATGAAACCTAATGCAATAACTAAAGACCACAGAATACGAAAGTAAAGTTTACCGCCATTTTAAATTCCATGGAACATGACTACTTTTCTGCATTCATCCTCATGTTGATACAAAAATAGTCAGAAAAAAGAAGTCAACGTAGAACTGTTATTGTGGATCTTTCATGATCTACGTTCTCTCTCTCTCTC
>CM031627.1:19898747-19901247 GCA_018398815.1 Conus ventricosus
CACACACACACACACACACACACACACACACACACACACACACACACACACACACACACACACACACACACACACACACACGTACGCACGCATGTAATGAGTTGTGAATACTCTTTGCCGGTACCCATTCCTTAGCACACTCTGGCTCAAGCTACAACCATTGCTTTGCAGCTCAGGCATGTAGCCAACTGAATGAGTTGTTTTTACCTGATATATAGCTTAATGTTTGTAAAGGTAAGGGCGCAGATTAAAGATTCCAACAGAAGTCAGTACATACCTGGTCTCTATGCTCTTTATCGTTTATGTGTTGTAACTTTCTCCCTGGCTACATCTACATGGTTGTCAGAGAGGAAACGAACCGCAGCTGGAAGTGAAAAATGGGTTCATCTCTACAGAATCCAAGCCTGAATTGGGACTCGAAAAATCAAGAAGAATGGCGCAATTTCAAACAGCATGTGAATCTGTTTGTAGGACCGCTGCAAATGACTTTAGAAGCTGAACGAAGCACCTACCTGCTCATTTGGTCAGGAGAGAAGGGAAGAGAAATCTTCAACACATGGAATCTGTCATCTGAAGATAGCAGCAAGTTAAGGGTGTTGTGCAAGAACTTTGAGAAGCATACCACCCCCAAGAAAAACTCCCTGTTCGCACGATATGTTTCTGATTCAATATTTCTTGCAGTCATTGCAACACCAAGCTGCTCTGTAAGTTGCTGGAATGGTGCTCGGTACTTATCCTTTGAATTTATTAGTTTGTTGTATGTATATATATATATATATATATATATATATATATATATATATATATATATATATATATATATAAAATTATAAACAAGCTTGCTCTTATGTCTTAAATTGAAGAAATAGGGGGAGATAAGCATTCAGATCTGCAGTGGTAGATAATTCTGCCTAACTAACAGTATGTGCTTGAGTGGGTGAATGGGGAATAATAAATGCTTCTCAAAATGAGCCTTCAGCAAGCTCATAGTCTCCAAGGGGAAGAAAATCTCCAATGGGGAGGAAACTCACTAACATATAACTCCTGGTCAGATACCTGCATTTTGAAACCTGATTGTTTTTCCTCAGTGACCACAGAAAGTGGTAACTTGACTCCTCTGCCTTTCTGGTTTTAAGAAGAATGCTATCCAAGAAAAAGGCTGGTGTGCAATCGTAGTATGTTTGTTGGGTTTTCAAAAAACAACCAAAGGTGCTACATAAGAAGCAAAACAAAATCATGAAAGAGCAAAACAAGCCACATTTTGTTGTGAAAAGTAGAAAATATAAAAATATAACCTCTTCAGGCACAAAAGCTGAGGGACAGTTCTTGGAATGAATCCTCAAGGCACTAGATTACAATAAGACATAAGAGCAAGCTTTGTTTATAATTCAATATTTCTTGCAGTCATTGCAACACCAAGCTGCTCTGTGAGTTGCTGGAATGGTGCTCAATACCTATCCTTGGAATTTATTAGTTTATTGTAATTTAGTCCCTTGAGGATTCATTCCAAGAACTCGCCTTCAGCACTTGTGTCTTAAGATGTTATCTTAAGATGGTCATAGCCACAGTCCAGCACCTCACGTTGCAGTAATTCGGTCAAGCCCTCACTATCGTCGTTTCCTCATGACTATCTGGGTCTTCTTCAACTACATTAGGAACACCTGACCGTCTATTCAATATTCCCAGAAATTGATCTGTGGTAATGTACGTCAAGGTCGAGTACGTAAAGTGCTTGGTGGTGACATCATATTGAATGGAAAAACAATCGTATTAAATTTGATAAAACACTTAACTGAATAGTGTTCTCACAAAGCAAATGGCTGTGAGCACGGGCCAGACCATCCCCCAACTATGATGTTTATTGTTGGCTTTCTATCTCATGAACGTGGATCGTGAGATTATCGGGAGTTAGGTAACCCTAGTTGGTCGCCTTTTGGCGATGTTGGCAGTCAGCCATGTTGTCGCCAAACGGCGACGTCCGCGGCGTAAAGGTACATTTCCCCATTTCACTTAACTTATAATTACTCAGACGTCAACGATGCACTGTCATTCTAGTACATTCCTCACCATCATTAATAAACATGCGCCGTTACATCAAAAAAAGAGTTATGCATCCGCATATGAACCCATGGTTAACACCAGATATGCTGCAAGAAATGGTTCTACGTGACCAACTCACTAAACTCAATAAACACTATTGTACACAACAAGCATACAGCTTCACAAAATTCAAGCACAAACATTACGCCGGACGAATTTAATACCCACTTTCTGCCATTATCAGACACCCTTACTCAAGCTTCACAGACTATAAGAGCACCAAATGAATATACATGCCCGACTTCCCTAATATCATTTTGCCAACACAAATTTGGATCAAGTAACTCGATCAAAATTCCCCTTCTTGCTGTACATGAAGTACGAATGCACCTAGCGTAATTAAATGATTTAAAAAATCCATGGGTCCAGATAACATACCTAGATTTCTTCTCAAACTCGC
>CM031627.1:19906247-19946247 GCA_018398815.1 Conus ventricosus
AATATTTTGTTCAGCTGATTGAATGCCGATGTTACCTTGCCAGTACACTTCAGTTCATGGTCGAGGTCATTGGCGTTGTTGATGGAACTGCCTAGGTGTGTGAAGTTATCTACTTCTTCTACGTGTGTCTACCGGTCAGCATGTTCTTTTTTAGTCTTTTGTGTCACTGAGAATGAGGCCAATGTTGTCTGCACACTTGCTGATTGTATCTACAAGCACCTGCAGATATTGAGTGGTGCTTGCAAGTGCGGCAATGTCATCGGCAAAATCCGGATCAGAGGGGCTCTTTCTTCTGTCCACTTGATTCCTTTCCGTGGGTTGCATCTTTCAAAACCCAGTCTGCAAACTCCCCACAAAAGGAAAGAAGTGCAGAGGCAGTCTTCTCCTTTTCCTAGACAGTGCATAAGAAGTGGCACGAGTTTTAAATATGTACAAAAAAAGTCAATGCTATCAGGTGACTCACCAAAGGGAGAACGTTGGATAATATGAGGGGCTTTAGGTGTGGAGGAAGCACCAACTTGATGTCATCACCAGCATCAATATCAACAGTCTTCTATGTACAGGTTCAGGGTTCTTAATTCTTTAATTCAAGCCGTCTCTGGTTTGTTTCCTTCTACTTTTTTTTACCCCCCCACCCCCCCCCCCCCCCCCCCCCCCCCCCACACACACACTCACTCACTCACTCACACACATACACACGCGCGTGCGCGCGCGCACACACACACACACACCACACGTTTATAATGCATCATTTCTTCTTATTAGTATTTTTTGACAGAGTTTTATGCCGTGTGTAGGGAAAACATCCCAAGACATTGCTTGCCATCCATGATTTTAGTTTCCATTTGCGTACTCCTACGATCCATGTTGGTTGGCATTGTTTCTGAGATCTACTTGCAAAGTGAGACGACTGCAGGCGGAAATCTAAACAAATCTTGTTTATAGCGAACCGCCCAGAGAAACGTGGACAAACGAGTCACAAGACAAAACACAACGTGTTTCGACCTCTTAGGTCTTCTTCAGGTGAGAAACAAACGAATAAAATAACGAAAATTCACTTAGCTTTGATCGCTTCAGATCGCTTCACAGTTCAGCACAAGGAAGAAGGCCTTCTTCCTTGCGCTGAACTCTGAAGCGATCTGAAGCGATCAAAGCTAAGTGAATTTTCGTTATTTTCGCTGAACTCTGAAGCGATCTGAAGCGATCAAAGCTAAGTGAATTTTCGTCATTTTATTCGTTTGTTTCTCACCTGAAGAAGACCTAGGAGGTCGAAACGCGTTGTGTTTTGTCTTGTGACTCGTTTGTCCACGTTTCTCTGGGCGGTTCGTCAACATTTATTTAAGAATTGTTTGTGAGGCTTCAAATGTTATTCCAGCGGTAGTGGTGCTAACAATGGCCGCGCCCTCCATCGACCTCCAACCACGAAGATCACGAAAAGTGTGTGAAATGGGAACACTGTAGAGTATCCATGGAGACAACAATGTCGCATTCGCAAACCGTATTGCTGGATCGTTCCAGAAGTCGGAATGTTAAAAAAGAAAAGGAAAACAAATGAAACAAAAGAGGTAAAGAAAGAAAGAAAGAAGCTCACGTGACCGGTGAGATGTGCAGAATCCCAGCTTCTGTGAAGTCAGATCGAAGACCAACAAACAAAAACACGACACAAGATGGGTGTTTCTTGTATTATAGCAGAAAAGAATAAAACATGATTTTACATGCAGTGGAGTTTTTCATTGCCAATAATATCAGGGACACTGCACTGTACTGGAATTCTGCCCTTTTCTACCAGGATCATGACAATCCTCGAAACCATCCAACATCAAGGTAGTGCAAATAGATGCTCCTATATCCGACGATGATGATAACCAGATTGAAGAATTCTACTCTCAGTTCCGAACGCCCATCAACAAGGTTGATTAGAAAACCATTCTCATCTTTAAAAGTGACGGGAATGCCAGTACCAACTGGTATAGATGTTCAAAAAGACTGAAACACTATCTACATCCCCAGCTGTATTGAGACCGCAATGATAGGGAACTAAGCGTACTAGAATCAGCTGTATTGAGACCGCAATGATAGGGAACTAAGCGTACTATAATCTGTCCGTGATATTGATCTAGTCTTTTTCAACACTCCCGGAGAGCATGAAAGATCCTAACAATAGACATGACACTCGCCTAATAATCGATCTATAGCCAGAAAAAGAGAGTAAAACACAGTCATGCAGAATACAACTTTTACTTCAGTGAACAAAATTATCAAAGAAGCCAGTGAAGGCCCAGTAGGCCTACTGTTGCTGCAAGATCATGACCTCTGCGTATTCTCAAGATAATGTAAACAAGATGCAAAGCATATAAATGTACTCCCAGTTTATCCTGAATACGCGTGATATATTCCATAAAGTGGAAAAACCGTCTTGGGCTGGTGTAACCGTTAGTAATGACTATTCTGGTAAACATCAGTTATCATCTGTGACCTATAATGAACATACTTACAAATTTTAAGACAGATCGGCCGGAGATTTTCCATCAAGAAGAAAACCATTGTGGGCCATTAGTAAAAGCTATAACGGTAAACTAAAACATCGGGCATCATCCGTGACTCATAATGAACATACCTACAAATTTTCAGAAAGATCGGCCACGTACTTTCTGAGATTGTCACACTGTCACTTTTGCACACACGCATTCATGACAGCATTTACTCCATACGCACACGCAATCTTTCCAATCAACCAAAAGGCGCACTACCGAATGTTTTTTCTTCTCCACCTCTCCTTCAGGGAAAAACACTTTACTAAATCACATCAAAACAATTTATAAACAGATTTTATACATGCATCCTTGTAACCAATTTTCCCATTTACATCAATACAAGTTTCTGTAAAGTCATGGCCTTCACATAACACTGGCCCAAGATCCAGACCAGGAGAATAATTAATTCTTTCAATCATTGATGCTATCCCGGCATCAGATATAAGACTCGTTCCATACTGTCATGATTCCCTGTCTCTCTCAGACATCGTATCGCCCCTTGAATTCTCCCGTCACTGGAGATATGAGTTCCGACTCCTCTCCCTCGACTTCTCCTGTCACTGAAGAGATGATGAGTTCCAACTCCTCTTCCTGGAGTCTTTAATTGCTGGGGATGAACTACCGGTGTGTTCCCCACACCATGGCCATCTTTAACCACCTCACGGGGTGAAGGGTGAAAGGTGAAGGGCGAAGGGTGAAGGGCTGAAACACGAAAAAGGGTTCGTGTAAGTAACCTGCTTCCCAAGTCAATTATGAATTCTTTCTTTCTCTTTTCTTTAGGTTTCCCCTGTAGCTTTCCCCAACTATCTATGGCTCACCTGGTAATGACTGGTCAGCAGTGAGGAAAAGCGTCCTGACAGGTTCGAGTCTCTAGGCCATCTGCTGAGCTAAAACTGATTCTTTCCTCCCTCCTCCTAGTGAGTGCATACTCAGTGTTCAAAACACATGACCAGCACCTTACCAACCCTTAGTAAACTATCTCTCAGTGGTCACTTTCACCCAATGACCACCCTTCTTTCTTTAATGAGTCATTCTCACCATTATTTGGGGACGCCCGCTACACTAGTCAAGCCACATGAATATTCTTCCTTTTTAGTAGTGGCATGGGGAAATGATTCATATCACTAACTACATGTGATGGAGCGTCACATGCCTTGATGTGAGGCTACGTCACATGACACCCCCCATCCTGGGGTGAAAAAATGTTCTCCAGAAATTTTTTTTTAACAGATATACAACTTCACTTAAAACACATCTTCAGCCATGAATCTCAAAATGTGTAACCATCACACATGATTCACCAAATTAATAATTAACGTATAGAATCAATCATCATGATCCACCATAAATAGCATATTTCAAACTCCCAGTCTTTCTATATAAAAAAAATCATAATTGATCACCACATGTCACAAAAAAAATTCACAAATTACATGGATAAAACAATTAGGGATATTAACAATTCAAAGCACAAATTGTGTTTATATATTACGACATGAAGCACATTTTTTTTCCTTGATCTTTGTCTCACATCATATGTTACAAAACCCTCATGAAAATGAGAATATTTCTAAGTGTAAATGTTTCCCAATAGACATGTAAACAAAATAAACATAGTTTAAACATAGTTTTTTTTCCCCACATGTAATGTTATAGTCCATTGAAAAGTGAAACATATTTTCCATTGTTGACAATTAACTAATGAAAACAATAGGTTTGTCTCACTACACAATCAAAACATGTGTATATACATTTCTAAAGAGTTATTTGCTCATCACACATACATATATATTCATCTTCACAAGCAAGTTAGACATAAATAGTACATGATGATTTTTTCATTGTTTACGAAAGAATAAAGCAAAGAATAGATATGTAATACATCAACATCAAGTAGTTTTTGCTTGTAAAACATATAGTCACTTCAACAAGCAAATTAAGCATAAATACCACTTGATTTAAATAGTCAGTAGCATACAATGCACTGTCAAATGTGAGCACACCGTAATCATTAAGAAAGACAAAAAACAGGAATAGTCTTTCCCTTGAAGACAGTTACATTTGTCCATGAATATTCATACACGTGACAATAAATCTGCCATGACATTTTTGTGTTCCAGGCACTGGTTCAATGGTAAATTGGAATTCCTGCAATGCCAAAGACCACCTTAATAATCTGCTTTTCTTAGTTTTGACGATTGCAAGAAAGTCAATGGCCTATGGTCAGTCTGTAACCGAAACTTTCTTCCAGTCAAGAACCTAGCGAACTTCTCACATGCCCATACATTAGCCAAGCACTCTCTCTCAATAGTGGAGTATTTCTCCTGTGTCTTTGAGAACTTTTTACTGGCGTATTGCACGGGATGTAACAAAGCACTTTTTTCCTGCAACAGCACCGCTCACATTCCTTTGGAACTGGCATCGGTTCTCAAAATAAAGTCTTCTGAGAGGGAGGGTAACAAAAGAACAGGAAATGAGTTGAGGGTGTTCTGAACACACTCCAAAGCCTTCTGGCACTCATCAGACCACACAATACTTTTGTTCTTCGTCCCTTTCGTCAGTTCAGTCAAAGGCGCCGTCAGGGACGCAAAGTGGGGTACATATCGTCTATAGTAATACAACAATCCGATGAGTGACCTGATCTGTTTCTTTGTAGTGGGTTTGTGTAAAGATAAAATCTTTTCCACTTTCTTTCCTTCTGGCATCATTTTCCCCACTGAAATAATGTGACCCAAAAACTCGAGAGTTTGAAAACCGGCACGAATTTTGGATGGTCTTGCAGTCAGACCAAAACTTCTGAGTCTGGAAAAAACAGCTCGTAAGTTAGAAAGGAGGTCACTCCATGACTTTGCAGCCAACAAAATGTCATCAAAAAAACTGACTGCACCACATTCATGGAGTTTCCGGGCTCGCATCATTCTGGCAAAAGAAGCTGGGGCATTTTGCAAACTGAATGGCATTTTCGTCCATTGGAAAAGACCAAAAGGTGTTTGAAATGCTGTCTTTTCCTTGTCAGCTTCAGCCATTGGAATCTGCCAGTATCCTTTAGTCAAGTCTACTTTCACAAAATAATTTCTTCCGAGAGCTGACACAGAAGTTCTTCAATGTCTGGGATGGGCTCGGCATCGAACACAGTGATCTTATTTAATTTCCTGTAATCGATGCAGAACCGCACCGAGCCATCAGGTTTGTCCACCAATACAACTGGTGAGCTGTACGGAGATGTAGAAGGTTCTATGACCTTTAAATCCAGCATTACTTTGATTTCTCTCTCGACAACCTCTTTTTTTGCAAACGGGAGGGGGTATGGTCTGGTTCGCACTGGTATTTCAGTAGTTAACTGAATACTATGGGGTTCAATACCAGTCACTGTACCTGGGGTATCTGTCAACACATCCTGAAAGTCTTTCAAAATGTCTTTGAGCTGTTCTGTTTGACTTGCAGACAAATCATTCGACAGAACCACATCATCATATGTTTCACCTTTGATAGACAGAGTAGGAAGGGGTACAACATCATCTGCACTGGTAGATGTTAACACTCCTACATTTGCTGATTTCACAACCTTTGACTTGTCCCTGTACGTTACATTGGGTACAAAATCATCACTGATAATATCTGTCATGCTGACATCAGTTTCTGACATAGGACATATCCATTCAACTGACTGGTTGATGGCAACATTTGTACGTTCAACATACTTCTTCAACATGTTCACATGGAATACCTTCTCAGTGTTTGCCATTTTGATCTTATAATTAACTGCAGAAAGTTTTTCGACCACCTGAAAAGGACCCTTCCACATAACACGAAGCTTGTTATGTTCATCAGTGAGTAGTACAAGGACTTTATCCCCTACACTGAAGGAACGTGCCTTTGCTTTTCTGTCTGCAAAGACCTTGTACACATCTGTTTTTCTATCAGCTGACTGTTGAGCAAGCTCACATGCATCCTTCAAACGATTATGCAGTTCATAAACGTATTGGTAAACAGTTTTACTGTCAGGTACGTCCGTCTTTTCCGTCCATTGTGTCATCAGTAGATCCAAAGGACCCTTGGTGAGTGTCCGAAAAGAAGCTCGAATGGTGAGAATCCCAGCGTTTCGTTCGGCATTTCCCTGTATGCGAAAGCAAAGCCGGTATGAAACGATCCCATTCATGGGGTTCCTGCCTTGCAACCTTTCTTAACATGAACTTTAACGTTCCATTGAAACGTTCAACCATGCCATTCGATTGGGGATGATATGGCGTGGTTGAAATGGAAGAGATTGACAACAGTCTGTAAATTTCTCTCATGAGATCGGAAATGAATTGCGTTCCACAATCCGAGAGAATTTCGTCTGGAAGACCCACTCTGGAAAAAATCGCAAGTAAGGCTTCAGCGACAGACACTGTATCAATTTTCTTCAGTGGAATCGCTTCTGGATACCTTGTCGCTGTATCCACCAAAGTTAAGATATAGCGATATCCGGAAGAAGACGGTGGAAAAGGCCCAACAAGATCAATAGCCACCTTCTGAGATGGAACGGAAATGAGAGGCATTTTGTGCAAAGGTGCACATGGGACACGACCTTTCTGAGATGTCTTTTGGCAGATGTCACATGAGCGGCAGTATTCTGTAACTTCCTTTGTGACACCTGGCCAATAAAAAGAATCAAGAACTCTCTTTAATGTTCTTTTGATTCCACAGTGACCAGCGAACAATGCATCATGAGCCGTGTGTAATACTGTCTCTCTAAGTGGCTTTGGAACGACAACTTGTTTGTTGTCCTGTCCAGGTACACACCCGTAGAGAATGTCAGAGTCCAGTATGTACGTTGGTTTGTCCGTTGGTATGTCAGTGACAGTCTGTTTAGCAGCAGAAAGTATTGTCGTCAGCGTCTCGTCTTTTCCCTGCATTTCTTTTAGATCATCTGGGGTAATCTGGAGTTCATCCAGTTTTGAGACTTTTAGCGGCTTTGTAGCCTTTCCCTGCTCTATGATGTTTGCTCTGGTACTCACAAGACAAGGAACGAACGATCCTCCAGCACCACCATGTACTGTAGCGACACCTGGCAAATTGCCCAAGATCAAGTCGCAGACTGGGTTATTGATAACACAAGCGGTGAGAAATCCGGAGTAGTACGGTGTATCGACCGAAATTTTCGCCAGCGGAAACGTTTCAATCTTGCCTCCAAACGACCTACACTTTTGGACAGTGTTGAGATACTGGTTTTGAAGCACGAAAGATTTTCTTACACCAGCGGTGGTGCACCCAGTGTCTCGCAAAACCGAAGCCTGCAATCCGTTGATGGCTCCGTTTTCTAACACCAGTCCATCAACCGATTGATGTGGTGCCAAAAGAAGGCCTTCTTCACAACCAGTGGAGACAATGCGGATTTTGAACCATTTGGTTTGAAAGGGCAATTCTTTTTCAAATGGAACTTGCCATCACAAAAGAAACATCGCATTGTCTGATCGGCAGCTGACTGATTTTGTGAACTTCGGTTCTGTCCACGAACTGGCCCAAAAGGTCTACGCGGTGGTCGTTGTCCACGACCTCAGAACGTTTGCTGAGGTGCAACGGGTTTTTTCCGGCGGTAAGTACTGGTACTGACGAAAGTCACTCGAACTGCGGAAAGATACCTGTCCGTTCCTAGGATAGGTATATCCTTGAGGACCCAGAAATGACCCACGATTTCCTTTTCTGTAACTTCCCTGTCCCAATGGGATAGTACATGATGCATGAGACTCAAAGATGGAAAATTCTCCTTTCCTAGCCACGCCCTTATCTGGGTGAGCGATACAATACTGATCAGCCATCTGACACATTTCCTCAACGCTTTCAAATTGCCTTTCTTTAAGGAAAGTGGCCAGATCTTTGCTCACGCTCTGGAAAAGTTGTTCTCTAAGAAGGAGATCTCGCAGTGATTGAAAAGTTTTGTTCGTTTTTGATAAATCGATCCATCGATCTAAACAATGACTCATACGAATTAGAAACGCCAGAAACGATTCTCCTTTGTCAGGGCGCACAGAACGGAAACGTTCCCGAAAACGATCGGCAGAACATTGAAATTTCTTGAGGAGTTCTTCTTTCAACTGATCCCAAGTTAAATTTTGTTTCGCCGCGAGTGTGTGGTACAGTGTCAAAGCGCTACCCTTAAACAACGACGCAATATACAATGTCCACTTTTCCTTTGGCCGACCACAAGACGTTGCGTGACTTTCAAATCGGAAAAGAAAACTATCGATGTCATCCGTTTTTTCCTCGAAAGGCGGTAACTTTGGAATATATGCTGATTTTGGTTGAGGCGCGCTTGCGGAACCGACTGGTGGAGCTGGTGGAGGTTCTCTCGATGCCTGTAATCTTTTAATTTCAGCATCAGTCTCTAGTTCCAACTGCCTCAACTTAAATTGACGTTCTCTATCTTCAGCTTCCCTCTGTAGTCTTTTTTCTTCAAACTCTAGTTCTACTTTCCTTTGATTTCCTTCCCTCTCTCTTAGCCTGTCTGCCCTATCTATGCATTGTTGCACATAGTTGGTAAGTTTTTTCTCCATCAAAACCCAAGCGTTCTGCTTGTTGAACATATTTATCAAAATCATCCATAACGAACCATCAACAGATATAAACACAAAACACTCTCTAAGTATGAATAAAAATAAGGCGATATATGATGATGTTATATGTTTCACAAAATGTAATTATAATATATACAAATAAAAAAAATTCAATTTTCAGTATAAACAGAAAACGGCTTACTAAAACAAGGTAAATATGAAACACAAGGAATGTATTTTTCCAAAAGTAATTTGCAAACTGCTATCAATTTGGAATTTTTTAAAAGAAATTGAAGTTCAATGCTAATCTCTGTTTCCTAGGAAAGGAAAAAAACACAATACTAAAGTTTTCTGAAATAAATCCTTTATAAAGTTTTAGTTCTTAAATGTTCTTGTTGTCAGTCTTTCTTTCTTACTTAATTTCAAATGAATTTACAAAACACATGTATCGCCTTATACGATAAATGAATATAAATTTACAAAACAAATGGAAGCACAAACAATTAAAAAGAGGGGAAGAAACACACACTAGCGGAAATCCTACCTAAAAGATGAAAATGTAGAAAGAAAACTAGATAGGTTATTGAGGAGAAGGTTTAAGAGGTTTTGAAAAAGGGGGTGAAAAGGAAATGAAAGGATACACAGGATCAGAACAGTGAGAAGAAATCAAGAACAGCAAAAGAAGCCCTCAGATAGCACCCTAGTGGTCACTGTCTCCCGTGAAACTGGAGATGGGAAAACAAATCATGCACAGTATACACAACACTACAATAATAATACAAAATGATAAACAATCAATAAATAAATGTACATTCACCCAAACGCAAAGAAAATCTCACAACCCCCCAAAAAAGAAAAACAATAGAAAATTTTATTAGGAGGAGTTTTCCCCGCACTTGTCAACCTCTGTCCTGTTGAAGGAGACAAGGTCGGTTCAAACTCTGGGAAAAGGGGACTACTTGAAATGAAACGATAGGACAGAGAAAGAAAAAAACAAAATAACCTAATAAGGGCGATCACGGCTGCTCCCACTCTTGAACTAACCGCTCAATGTAGCGAGAAGCGGTGGGGCTCACCGATCGGGGGGGGGGGGGGGGGGGGGGGGGAATTAGGAACCAACAACAAAACCAAAAAAAAACACTAGCAAAACTAAGAGGTCAGAAATAGAGAGAAGTCCTCACTCGCACTGAAATAAACTCACTCAACAATAAACAGAAAAAAAATGCAAATACACAATAAATAATTAAACTTTCTTTTTTTCCTTCCCTCAAACCCTTGAGGGTACAAATCAAAATCTTTTTCTTTTTAATGGAAATATATTTCCTTTTTTTTCAAACCCGAGGGGACAAACAGAAATCTTTCTCTGAGGGTACAAATAAAAATCTTTCTTATTCTTTTTTTTTTTTCAGGAGAAACAAAACGGCAGCTACGTCGGGGTCACCACTGTCACACTGTCACTTTTGCACACACGCATTCATGACAGCATTTACTCCATACGCACACGCAATCTTTCCATTCAACCAAAAGGCGCACTACCGAATGTTTTTTCTTCTCCCCTCTCCTTCAGGGAAAAACACTTTACTAAATCACATCAAACAATTTATAAACGATTTTATACATGCATCCGGTATATCTTGTAACTAATTCTCCCATTTACATCAATACAAGTTTCTGTAAAGTCATGGCCTTCACATAACACTGGCCAAGATCCAGACCTGGAGAATAATTAATTCTTTCAATCATTGATGCTATGCCGGGATCAGATATAAGACTCGTTCCATACTGTCATGATTCCCTGTCTCTCTCAGACATCGTATCGCCCCTTGAATTCTCCCGTCACTGGAGATATGAGTTCCGACTCCTCTCCCTCGACTTCTCCTGTCACTGGAGAGATGATGAGTTCCAACTCCTCTTCCTACAGTCTTTAATTGCTGGGGCTGAACTACCGGTGTGTTCCCCACACCATGGCCATCTTTAACCACCTCACGGGGTGAAGGGTGAAAGGTGAAGGGCGAAGGGTGAAGGGCTGAAGCACGAATAAGGTTCGTGTAAGTAACCTGCTTCCCAAGTCAATTATGAATTCTTTCTTTCTCTTTTCTTTAGGTTTTCCCTGTAGCTTTCCCCAACTATCTATGGCTCACCTGGTAATGACTGGTCAGCAGTGAGGACCAGCGTCCTGACAGGTTCGAGTCTCTAGGCCATCTGCTGGGCTAAAACTGATTCTTTCCTCCCTCCTCCTAGTAAGTCCATACTCAGTGTTCAAAACACATGACCAGCACCTTACCAACCCTTAGTAAACTATCTCTCAGTGGTCACTTTCACCCAATGACCACCCTTCTTTCTGAGTCATTCTCACCATTATTTGGGGACGCCCGCTACACTAGTCAAGCCACATAAATATTCTTCCTTTTTAGTAGTGGCATGGGGAAATGATTCATATCACTAACTACATGTGATGGAGCGTCACATGCCTTGATGTGAGGCTACGTCACATGACAGAGATATTCCATAAAAAAGAAAAACCACAATGGGCCATTACAGCCGTTAGTAAAGGTACATTTCCCCATTTGGTATGTACACAGGCTTTAGCCCAGTGAGGACTAAAATACCGGTTTCAAAAGTGTATATCGGTTATATAACCAATAAACCGTTATTTTGCCGTTATTTTTTATATATTGGTGGATTTTAATGCAATTTTGAATATAGAAAGGCCATCACACACAAATGGCACTTCCATGCAGTGTTTCAAAATCTGACCGTTAAAAACCGTTATTCTTGACATATTGTCCGATTTGGATTAAATTTGGTATGTACACAGGCTTTAGCCCAGTGAGGACTAAAACACCAGTTTCAAAAGTGTACATCGGTTAAATAACCGTTAAAAAACCGTTATTTTGCCTTTATTTCTTATCTCATAAAGCACTTGGCCGATTTATCAGTGGTTTGGAAAACTGGGAGTACTTTTATATGCTTCGGATCTTGTTGTATATTCCCATGCCATATGTTCTCCACGGATTCTATCACACATTGATACTATTATTGGGTCATCGCCAGTAGTTTTCAGTCACGACAGTTGCAGCTAGTTAAACATGATGTCTTTTCTCCTTTTTGTACTCCCAGTTCTTACAGAACAGGGAGTACTTTAGAATGGAAACGAAGAAATGCTGTGTGTGTGTGTGTGTGTGTGTGTGTGTGTGTGTGTGTGTGTGTGTGTGTGTGTGTGTGTGTGTGTGTGTGTGTGTGTGTGTGTGTGTTGTGTGTGTGTGTGTGTGTGTGTGTGTGTGTGTGTGTCCGTGGTCAAAAATGTGTTCCACTCGCTCTAGACAAAACTACTGGGCTGATCTTTCTGAAAATATGTAGGTATGTTCATTATGGATCAAGGATGATGCCCAATGTTTTAGTGTACCGCTACAGCCGTTACTAACGGCTGTAACGGCCTGTAACGCTTTTCTTCACCATGGAATATCTCAGAAAGTACTTGGCCGATCTTTGTGAAAATTAGCAGGTATGTTCATTATCGGTCTCGGATGATGCCAGAAGTTTTAGTTTACCCCGTTACAGCCGTTACTAACGGCTGTAACAGCCTGTAACAGTGTTTCTCCTTTATAGAATAATTCAAAAAGTACTTGGCCGATCTTTCTGAAAATTTGTAGGTATGTTCATTATGAGTCACGAATAATGCGTGATGTTTTAGTTTACCGTTATAGCCGTTACTAACGGCTGTAACGGCCTGTAATTGTTTTTCTTCTTTATAGAATATCTCAGAAAGCACTTGGCCGATCTTTCTGCAAATTTGTAAATATGTTCATTATGGGTCAAGGATGATGCCCGATGTTTTAGTTTACCGTTACATCCGTTACCAACGGCTGTAACGGCCTGTAACGCTTTTTCTTCTCATGGAATATCTCAGAAAGTACTTGGCTGATCTTTGTGAAAATTAGCAGGTATGTTCATTATGGGTCTCGGATGATGCCCGATGTTTTGGTTTACCTCGTTATAGCCGTTAGGCCTACTAACGGCTGTAACAGCCTGTAATGGTTTTTCTTTTTTTATGGAATATCTCAAAAAGTACTTGGCCGATCTTTTTGAAAATTGGTAGGTATGTTCATTATGGGTCAGGATGATATCCCATGTTTTAGTTTACCGTTACAGCCGTTACGAACGGTTGTAACGGCCTGTAACGGTTTTTCTTCTTTATGGAATATCTCAGAAAGTGCTTGGCCGATCTCTATGAAAATTAGGAGGTATGTTCATTATGGGTCACGGATGCTGCCCGATGTTTTAGGTTACCGTTACAGCCGTTACTAACGGCTGTAATGGTTTTTCTTCTTGATAGAATATCTTAAAACGTACTCGGCCGATCTTTCTGAAAATTTGTAGGCATGTTCATTATGGGTCACGAATAATGCCCGATGTTTTAGTTTACCGTTATAGCCGTTACTAACGGCTGTAACAACCTGTAACGGTTTTTCTTCTTTATGGAATATCTCAGAAAGCACTTGGCAGATCTTTCTGAAAATTTGTAGGTATGTTCATTATGGGTCACGAAAATTGTATGATGTTTTAGTTTACCGTTATAGTCGTTAGTAACGGTTGTAACGGCCTGTGACCGTTTTACTTTAAAAAAAAAATAGCATATCTCAGAAAGCACTTGGCCGATCTTTCCGAAAATTTGTAGGTATGTACATTATGGGTCACGAATGATGCCCGATGGTTAAGTTTACCGTTATAGCTATTACTAACGGCCCATAATGGTTTTCTTCTTTATGGAAAATATCAGAAAGTTCTTGGCCGATCTGTCTGAAAATTTGTAAGTATGTTCATTATAGGTCACAGACGATGGCCGATGTTTACCAGGATAGTCATTACTAACGGTTACACCAGTCCAAGACGGTTTTTCGTCTGTATGGAATATGTCACACGTATTCAGGATAAACTGGGAGTACGTTTATATGCTATTTGCATCTTGTTCTTCTTCTTCTTCTTCTTCTTCTTCTTCTTCTTCTTCTTCTTCTTCTTCTTCTTCTTCTTCTTCTTCTTCTTCTTCTTCTGCAAGACACCGCAGATGCCAGCTTCCAACTTCAGGCACAGGAACTTCCAGGCTACTCTTCTATAACTCACCAGGAACCCAGTCGTCGCATTCCATCGTTTTGTAACTGGTCGTCAGTCAACAGACTGCCAGTACTGCCTTTTTCCTTACAGCTTGTACCAGTCAGTATCACGTGTGTTCTACAGATTGTTTTGCTGTTTGTGTTTTACAGATTGTCACAGTCAGTGTTGTTTATGTTTTACAGATTATCACTGTCAAAGCTGTTTGTGCTTTGCTGATTGTCACTGTCAGTGCTGATTGTGTTTTACAGATTGCCATTGCCAGTACTGTTTGTGTTTTACAGATTGTCACCGTCAGTGTTGTCTGTTTTGCAGATTGTCACTGTCAGTGTTGTTTGTGTTTTACAGATTGTCACAGATTGTCACCGTCAGTGTTGTTTGTGTTTTGCCGATTGTCACCGTCAGTGTTGTTTGTGTTTTACAGATTGTCACAGTCTGTGTTGTATGTTTTGCAGATTGCCACCATCGGTATTGTTTGTGTTTTATGGATTGTCACTGTCAGTGTTCTTTGTGTTTTACAGATTGTCACCGTCAGTGTTGTTTGTGTTTTACAGATTGTCACTTCAGTGCTGTTTGTGTTTTACAGATTGTCACTGTCAGTGCTGTTACTGTTTCACAGATTGTCACCCGTCAGTACAGTTTGTGTTTTACAGATTGTCACCGTCAGTGTTGTTTGTTTTGCAGATTGTCACCGTCAGTGTTGTTTGTGCTTTACAGATTGTCACCGTCAGTGTTGTTTGTTTTGCAGATTGTCACTGCCTTTTTTTGGGTGTTTTACAGATTGTCACCGTCAGTCTTGCTTGTTTTGCATATTGCCACCATCAGCGTTTTTTGTGGTTTACAGATTGTCACTGTCAGTGTTGTTTGTGTTTTACAGATGGTCACTGTCAGTGTTGCTTGTGTTTTACAGATTGTCACGTCAGTGTTGTTTGTGTTTACAGATTGCCACCGTTAGTGTTGTTTGTGTTTTGCAGATTGTCAAAGTCCATGCTGTTTGCTTTTTTGTCATGCTTTTTAGACCAGAAGGAAATTGTCACTCTCAGAGCTGTTTTTTTTTAATCATGTTTGGTTTGCATGTGGTGGGTACAGTAGGTGGATCCTGACTGGACGCACTGTCAAAACAGGGATACAAGCATTTTGATTGGCACATTGAATGACAGTTTATGCCCTTGAATAGAAATGAACTTGCTATATGACCTTCTTAACTATCATCCCTTTTACACCAACAACAGGCCATTATGCAATTGATTGCGTACCTGTTCAGGCCAGCTCTGTGATTCGTGATTCAGAAGTACCCATTTTTTATCATAGATTTTCTATGGTGAAAGTGCACCTGGTCAGAACACCTAGGTACCTTAATGTTCTGGGGAAAATCCATCCACACTGTTCTTTGTAGAATGGTTTTGGCAATTCCTGTTGATCTTGATACACAACCATACTATCTCATTTTCCTTCTTTTCACTGAGGGCAACAGGTCGTACTATGGTAAGTTGGTCTTTGTATGAGATGCCAAGAATCTTTTGAAAGAATTTCATCTTTAAATGCCTGAATCCTTCTCTCAAGTTCAACTGTCTGAGTGTAGCCGAATCGTGAAAACTTGCACAAAAGTTTCGAAGTAGAATAACATGTATTTGTTTTCTTTTCTTTTTTTAATTTATTACAGACGCTTTGGATTCTGCGATGATTGTTTAGCTTTCTGAAACAAATGTTTTAAGAAAAGATATAAGTGGATTCCTTTAATGTGGTCAGCGATTGTAGTCAGTATGGCACAAAGGTTACGCTCATGTTCTGTTGTTTGTTGGTGGTGGTGGTGGTGGGGTTTTTATTTTTATTTTTTTAATTATTTTTTTGTGCTACTGCTGGAACCAAGAATAGCAAAACTGTACTATTTTTGTCTGACTAGTACAGAGCCATGTGGGTCAATAATTGATTGAAACATTATTTTTCAATGACTATCCTATGCAATGTTATGCTTTTTGTGTTTTGTTGCCTTTTTGTTTGTTGTTTTTGTTTTGTTTTGTTTGTTTGTTTGTTTTCGTTTTGTTTTTGTTTTGTTTTCTTATTAAATAAATCCTTTAAAGTTACGCGAGAGAGAGAGAGAGAGAGAGAGAGAGAGAGAGAGAGAGAGAGAGAGAGAGAGGAGAGAGAGAGAGAGAGAGAGAGGAGAGGAGAGGAGGAGAGAGAGAACGAAACATTTCAATCGGTATAGGCCATGGCCCTTCTGATGGGGGTACAACATAACAATAACAATCCATGTACAGTAAGGTAACATAATAATTATAGTTTAACAGTGAGAAGCTGTCAGATAAGCACGCTAGCTATACATAACGAAGACACATTCGCTCTTCAGTACTTGTTCATTTTCATTTACCAGGAGAAAAGCAGCTCGAAATAAGCAAGGGTTTTCAAAGAACTCCCGGGGAATGCATTAATATTGTAAATCGTTCAGCACATGACAACAAAGCAGGAGATGCAATTCGTCTTCATTTGTGTTTTTGCATAAAGGACATAGCATACTAACGTTATTGGTATGTCGATACTGATGCGTTTAAATGTCTGGAATGTGTAATCTAAATCTTGTCAGATAACTTCTAATATGCCTGTCAATATTAAGTGAGAGATATATTTAACATCTAACAGATGTCTTAAAAGTTCTATAAAATGAATATCGCTCACTGTTCTGGATGTTTTCATGCCAATTTTGCCATTGATTACAACCAGTCTTTGCCGAAGCTGCTTCAAAAACGCGTTTACATTTCCAACCCCTTAATTCATCCAAACAAACCCAAATCCATTATGAAACAGAAAGTCTCGATCACCTGATACCCACGTTCTTTTACCACCCCGATTCCAATCCCAGCAATATCTTACATGCTTTTGGGTGGGATCCTTCATCATCCATATGAACAATCTTCAGCCAGTATCTGATGCATTGCACAAAAGAATTGATATAGATTGGTTTAGCGGTTTGTTTCCCTATAAACACATTCGTTAGATGTCTTAAAGTGAACCCAATGTAAATATATAAAAGCAAAAAAAATGAACCCTTTCTACCTGAACAGCAGATTTATCTAGGCCCCAGATTTCAGCACTATACTCTGCAAACGGTGAACCTGAGCACAGAGAGTTTAAGGAAACACTGTCAAGGAATTATTTTCAGCATGTATAATTTCTTCAAGATGCCAATAAAGCATTTTCCCCTTTGCTTGCTAATCCTGAAAGCGACTGTAAAGCTTAAGCGGTAGAGAATTTCAGACCAAGGTATTACAACAGTTTACAACAGCCATCCTCTGTCCATTAAAATATCATCTTTCACTTGCTGCTAAGCGACCTCCTTTTTAAAAAATTAAAATATTACTCTTTTTCATATTTATTTTTAGCGGAAGTTTAGAAGCGCCTGGCACACATTGTTTAACTGAGTCTGGAGGCCAATTGGAGTCTCAGGTAATAAGAAAAACATCATCAAAGTAACACAAAAACAACTCAAAATAATCAGGAGTAAGCATTGCACCGTGTTTTCCTTTTGCTATAATTCCTAAAACTATTCGTTTATAAACAATGAGAAAAGAACAGGGCTGCAAGCATCACCTTGTTTTATTCCCTATGTTCATGAAATATAGTCAGTAAACTCCCCACCGATCTTGCTCTTTCTTTAACATTATGTACATAATTTTGATACGTTGATATAATTTGCCGTTGATGCCATTCTTTTTCACAATTGGCCCGGTAAGTTTCTAGAAACAGAGTCGAACGCTTTCTCAAAATCAACAAAAGCTACATATAGCTACGATTATATAAAAACTGCTTTTTAACTGAAGCCAAAAGGTGTACATGTGATCTACATGGGGAATGATTCTTTTTTGAAACCAGCTTTCCCATTTACCGGTAAATGCTATTTGATCGATCCATGTTTTTAATCTCTTGTTTATAATAGAGCTGTACAATTTGCTGCTTATATCAGATATTGAGAACCCTCTGTAATTGCCAGGATAATTTTCGGTACCTTTCTTATATAGTGGGATAATGATCGATTCGGACCAGCTTTCAGGATACAGTCCTTTATCAAAAACAGTATTGAAAAAAAAGTACCCAATCACGACACCACCACCATTCTTAAATAGCTCGCCAATCAAACCGTCAGGACCCGCATATATTCCATTCTTTATTATTTTTCACAGCAAATAGAATCTCCTCTTTTGGCATGGGACTATCCAAGTAGCTTGTTGCATTAATTTCTTCTGCCTCTGCTTAATTGCAAACATCGTTTTCCAACAGAATTTTAAAATGCTGGTACCACTCTTTGGTAGGAACATTATTGTGTATGTGAGATGTCTTTACAGAATGCCACGGACGAACTTTTGTTGGGGGGTGGGGGGTGGGGGGGGGGGGGGGGCAAGTGGATTTTTTTTCTCTCCTCTCGGTTACATGTCAGTTCCTCAAGTTTGTTAAGACACAAGAAGCGTGTAGTCCGTGATTTTTTTCCTCATCCCATCCTCCAACAGTTCGCTGTAAGCTTTCGGTTTTGTTTGTTTGTTTTGTTTTCTTTTGTTTTTTTTTTTTAGCAAGACCGTCTTGTGTAGATCCTCTGGATGTGTTTTGCACGTGGTGCAGCGGCTAGTGTCATGTGTCACCTTCGATGGGTGAGGTGTGTTACCTGGCATGCGACTGGAAAAGAGGAAAAAGAGTCACTCGAACCATGACTGCAGAGTGGGGAGAACTCCTTTCTCCGCCAGCTGGTGTTTTCTCTTAGGTCTCCCAGACGTGGTCCTCACTTCGCTGTGGGACGCTTCAGTGTTGATCGTAGGTGTTCGCCCTTCGTTGGGCCGGAACGACGACCAAGTTTTTCATCCCCAGTCCACAAGCCGTTATGGTAACTACTTTATCTTTTTCTTTATTTACGATTTAAACTTGCGAATGTTCGCTTCTTTTCGCGTTTGAACAGGCGGCTCAAAAGTCTATTTCATTTAAATAGCACTTCGACACGTGTTTGTTATTGAGGTACCTTTTGTTGTCATTGCGAACATATCGAAATTGCGACCATGTTGTGTGCGAAATAATTTATTCGTTGACATCGAGCTTTCAAATTATCATTGCTCAATGTTTCATTAGCTTTGGGCGGGTAATTTCGCGTTTGATTATAATAGAAAGCAGGGTTGTCGGAGATTAAACTCGCCATTTTGAGCAAGTTTTCGAATGGAGACAACCAGGCTTTGTTACGGCTGCTGGGGCGTACTTGTCTCCCTTTTTTTGCCGCTAATGTTGTGCATTTGGTCTTCTGTCATTGAGTCGAGTCGCGGAACGTTGGAAGAGTGTGCACAACACAATATTTACGCTGAGGAGTGGGGAGTCCTTCCTGTCGCGCCCCTGCCTTCTGGCCCGCTTGGCTCGTACTTGTGTGTTTGTCTGTGTGTCAGGAGAGTGAATGAAGAATTACATTTATGTTGATTTGGATTATTGGTTTCTTTGTCATCAGTTTAGGAAGAAAAAAATAAGGAAAAATTCAGACTGAAGTTGATCATTATCATATTATTTTCTATGCAAATGATCAAGTGTTTATTCACTATTGCAAATAAAAAAAATGTTCCACAAAAGTATGTTTTAAATTGGAGTGAATATGACTATGGCTTTTAGAGTACCAGGAAGTCAAACCACCGACTGGTGTCTCTTTCCACTGACGTTTCACTACTATGCCATACCACATCCCCTACTCCCTATCCCCCTCACCACTCACCCATCGCAACTTTCTCTGACAAAGGACAGTCTATTGTTAAATGGCAATACAAGATATTGATCTCTGCCATAGTTATTGTTGTGTAGTTGTTGTTTTTTTGTTTTTGTTTGTTTGTTTGGTTTGCTTGTTTCTTTTTGCATCCCAGATCCAGGAAACAGCCTGTGGGGTACACATAGACGTTGAGCGCGGCCAGTAGACGCCACCAGTATCTGGCGCAACTCGTGAAGAATTTTCCCACCCTCCCTCGATTCGACAGTCAAAGCCACCCTGAGCAAATCTCCGGACAACCCCCGCAGCATTTTTCGCAGCTCAGTGTGATGAACCTTTTAAGGAACGTCAGTTGTGTGGGATGGAAGTGCATGGGCGCTGGAAAGTTTGATGCGTGTTGTTGTTGGTTTGTGTTCATTTAAAAGTTGTAATTTTTGTTTTTTTTTTTCTCCTTTTTGTGTTCTTCATCGAGACTGAAAACTAATTCCATGATCTGTTGATCCTGTTTTCAATGTTATGATGTTTCTTTTTCATTTCTCTTCTGTGGAGAGTGGTATTTTGAAAAGTGGGCTAGATTGGACTGGGGTTTCCAGGGCACTCAGGGGGATTTTCTTTTGTCCACTATGTAGTTAGTTCTGGGATACTGCTAACTTGTACTTCTTTGTCCCCTCTACCTCTATGCTTGTCTATAACTCACTCTTCTGACAAGGGCCTTCCCCACCAGGTCGTTGTGAATGAGTGCATGTATATTGGTTTGTAAATTTTGTGTGTTGTAAATATTTTCGGTGGTTTGGTGGTGTGAGCGTTGGGGGTTGCTCTGCTCACTGCCCGTACAGAACCACAGTCAGGATAATCCCCACCCCCCCCCCCCCCCCCCCGACACAATACTAGAACGTTTTTTTTTTTTTTGGTTTTGTTTTGTTTTGTTTTTCCAAAATTCCTTCTGGTAATGAACTGACTAATAAATCATCGGGCAACGATTTTTGATGTATCTTTTTCCTTTCTCTGCAACTATTGTGTATTTTCTCGAGCCTATACACATTTTAGCATCTTTACTATCAAGGTTCTGCATACACTCTAAAGCTCTTTCTGTGTTATTTGGTCACTTTAATTCTCGATCAAACAGTCATTTCTTCCACCTCACTACCTTCGCTGGCTGCTTTGGGGGTGCTGTGGAAATCTTTTTTTAACCCTGGTGGTGAGACACACAGTATATGACGTAGAGAACAGAAAAGGCGCTTTACCCTCACTTTCGCCTCAACCAGTTGTTCGGCAAGTGACCTAAAAGCCGCCTTTTCCTGTTCTCTGACAAGTAAGACTTCAATAACCAAAAAATAACGATTATCTACAAACAGACATACTGTGTAGGGTTATCCGTTTTTAATACTAATTTACTAAACTTTTCAGATTTTAGTTTTTGCTTAATTTCTGTTTTTCCTGGTCATTCTCAATAACATCATTTTCACGCAAACATTCATCAAATGCATCTCTGTCTTTCATGTGAAATAAAACTAGTTTTTAACTGTTCTCTAAAGTCTTTTAAAACCGAGTTATATTTTTGACATAAAATCCACACACTTATCCCAGCATGTCTTCCGCTGAAAGCTAGTTTCGACAAAGTGTTTCTCTTTTTAACTATGTCTCTTTCTGCTGAACAGTCATCTATAATAAATAGTGTCTGCGTTCCTTCAAACAATATAAAAAAGCGTTCTAGACACTCACTCAGTTTATTGCTAGGATTAACTAAAAATATGTTATCATCAGTCCATATAAACCTTCTATCATGATATGCTTTGTTCCATTTAAGTGTTGGGCAGAAAATCACAATATGATCAAAATTATAACGATAAACTGTTGTAACAGGTTGAGGATAAATATTGTTTTCCCAAAAACCAGTTTGTCCACAAATTAATGAACAATGGGGGGTTTTTGTCATAAAGTTTAACTGCTCCATAGTTTTATAACAGAACTTAATCTAATCCAGTTATTGTTTTTATCATGCTCTCTGTCAAAACTTGTTCAGTATAATAAATCCTATAAGGTCTAAATGTGTAAGATTAATCCAATTTAGTTCTGTAAGATTGTTTCTATTTAGACTAATATTGATTTTGTTGCTTGTTGTTATGACCTTAATATCCTCACCATTGTAAAGAATGACGACGGTAACTTTAAGTTTTTCAACGTCTAAGTTTTGCCAGCTAATTAGAATTCCTTTTAGAAGGACGTCACTAACGCCCACAACCCCATCCCTCTTTACATCTTTTAAGACAGAAATTTCAAATATCATTGTGAACGCATCTCCTAATTTCATTTGTGGAATGAATTGTAATTTTGTAGAAGCATCTTTTAAAACCGTTTCTCTTCTGTGGAGGATGTACTGTTTATTCCCTACGGCTTTATTTCAATCTCTTTCCGACTATTGTCATCTGGCATAAGACTTACATGTAAAGGGCCAGAGTTGAAT
This sequence comes from Conus ventricosus, assembly GCA_018398815.1. Taxonomy (NCBI): domain Eukaryota; kingdom Metazoa; phylum Mollusca; class Gastropoda; order Neogastropoda; family Conidae; genus Conus; species Conus ventricosus. Next base: position 19,928,610 of record CM031627.1, read on the forward strand.
GCTTTTCTGAAACTTTTTTGACGGCTAAAAAATGTAAATGGGCTTATGAATTCAAATTTTATTTCCCATTCTAAATATGGTTCTAAGTGCCATTTGCTGTCAGGTTTTCGAACTATTTTATATTCATACTGGCCAGCATTATTTGCTTCTACATTGCGTAGTTGTTCTAGTTTAGGAAACTTTGTGTTGTCGCCAACCTCTTTGCGTTTATAATCACCATCTTTAGTGTACTCAAAACCATACAAAGTGCCTATTTCACCATTCTGTTCAAAGTCCGCAACGTCTGCAAGGTCTTTTAATTCTAAAGTTATACACCTCACAGGCGCTAATGTAACTCCCGTTCTTCTGGCCCGCGCGACATTTTTTAGTACAACTTATTATTTTATTTCCAAAACAATGTGCAGGTTATCACATTTTACGATTTTTCCTGCTTTGTCTTTGATTTTTATATTAAATGATTCAACCCTCCCACAAACTAATCTTTTAAACTGTAAATTAGGGAATTGTATAATTTCAAAATCGCAATATGCAGCTTTCCCTGACGGAAAAGCTCTTAAAACAGTTGAGGGCCTTCCATCATATAAGTTTTCATCAGTGCTTAGCTCATCCAAATGAACATAGAGTAATGAATGTACTGCAAGATCGAGCGGATTTTCCCCTCATAAGTAGTTTTGCCTGGTGTAACAATAAATCTTTTGAGCGTCCTGAGTGTTAGCTTCAAAGCCTAACATTTTAGCTAGCTCTTTATCAAAAAAGTAACTTGCTTTTTAGGTTTGAATGTTAATATTGTTTTTAGATTTGCATTGTTAAGTTTGAGAGTAATGTCTAAGTTACTCATTGCTTCTTTTAGTGAGCAAAACCCGTAATAACCATCAGGTATTGTTAACAGGCTAACGTCGTTGCTTCCCCTTTCATAGTTTTTAATCTTATTATTCCCTTGGCTTCAGTTATATTAAACCATCCAACTTTGTAGAATATTTCATGGAGCGCGACCATTTTGGTTCCGCAATCGTTATCAATAGCATGTTCTAAAGAGGAGGACTGTCTTGAGTTGTTATTGTTACAAACATTTTTAAACAAAATAAAATGAGTGCGTTCAAATTTTACTAAAGATGCAAAATATTCTGTTGGGCCGCACTACAATCTTAAAAATATAGCAACTGATACTCTTGACATTGCTGTGACCCAGACTGTCACTTTTCATAAAAATGGTGAGTACTCCATTAAGCAGATATCTTAACCCCCCTATTAAAAAAGACTACATCGCAAAAGTGTGGTTTAGTCATCCGATGCAGTTTATCAGAACCAGTTAAACTTGCTGTGTTTTGTGCAACAACTGGGTGTGGAGTATCGTATGCTAATCATTTAAATCATCCTGACCCTTTGGTGAGGTCAGTGTACAGATTTCATTTTTATTACACCTTCAGTCGTATTTTGACTGTACTGCGAGCGCCATTACCAAATGACAAAACGTTTAATCCATTCAGCAACAGAATAGACATGAACGCTTTTGAAAGGATCTGTAACGAATTCAATATTAATGTTAAGACAGACTTTAGACAAAAGTCAGATCTTAATCATGGCTTAGGCACCCCTTATTTTGGGGGCGTGCACAGAAAGTATAACTATAACTGGAATCCTCCTTACACATCTTTTTCTTCAGGCACAGGTGTTCACCTTGGTCCATAGAGCAAGAGCATGAAACAGCATGGACAACATTTATCTTAGACATATCTGAGGGCTTAACTAAAGCGGGAATAGAACGAATAAACGACTCTGTTCGTACTTACGTTTGGTGTTTGCTAGGTTCGCAAGCACAGACAAGGTCGAGCATAACTAATTTTTACTGGCCTTGATGCACAAAAACAATACTTAGCAAATTTAGAGGACGCCATAATTCTACAGTTGATTTACCTTCAAGTATAAAAAGGTACCAAATGTTTTACAATACGCAAGATCAAAAGTAGACTTTGCTGTTGGCACTGGTTTATACATGCTGCCTTCTGACCTCAGACTCCAGATAGGTACAATAATAAACTACATAATGAAATTCTTATAGCAGGCAATGAACAGAAGGTTGGGAAAAACGACATAAATTCTGGGCCAGTAATACTACAAACAATAAAAAAAACACTATGACCCCCCAAGATTAAGTCATCCAATCCCTGAGGCCCAAAGCCCAAAGACCGTTGAAGTAAAAAATAATAACCATGAATATGAAAAGAACAGCGTTTGTTGTTGGATTAATTGGCCTAGGATTACTTGGTCTTTATCTTACTAAATAGTAACCCAACTGAACTAATGCCCATAAGTGCTCGGCCATAAAGCCAACTACTTTGCTTGCAGTAGACAAAAGCCAGCTAACGATACTCCCTAATATACCTGGTAAAGAGTCTATAGCTTTACCAGCTAATTTTTTTAATAAACTCGCAGATGATCAAGCTGTTTTTTTACCCATGATTTATCAGGTGGAGGCGATGGCGATGGAGGCACCAGCCCAGCACCACCACCACCACCTGTAATAGCCATCACCAACGTACTTATTGCAAATCCTAAGGCCGTTATAACGCTTGCTAATGTGACACCTTGCTCTCTAAACAGCGTTCGTATTCGTTCTGCTAGCGTTGCGTCTTCATATAAAATTTTTTCGATAGTTTCTCTTATTCTATTCACTTGAGTTCGTAATTGGTCTCGGTTAGTAGTTAGCACTTCAGTCTTGCTGATCTTTCTTGCTCAAGATTTTTTTAGTCTTTGGGCTATTCTTTCTTTAATCTCACGCCCTACGATGCGGTCGTCAGTCTCAGCGAGTTTTTCTTTTTCTCTTTTTATATGCTCATCTAGTTCACCTAGTTTTGCTACATTGTTTGTTAATTCGCCTTGATGGTTCTTAAAGTACGATCAAGGGCTAATAAATTCTCTCATAGGTAGCGGTGGATCGTGTATTGTTTTTAATGCTGTTTCTTCTGAAAAAGTGGTTTCTGCTTCTATTGCTTGATTTATTTCGCCTGCTGCTTGAATTAAATCTTCATGTGGCATGTTTTGCATTTGGTTATCTGTTGGGAGTTTTTGTTGTGTGTTTTGAAGTCCAGCAACATCTCCCTCATCTAATTTTGGTTCAGTAAAGCCAAGGCGATTCTGCTCGCTTGCACTGAGCCTTTGATTAATTGTACCCATGCTTACAAACTTTGATGAGTTTAGTTTATACGTAAGCGGAACACGTTCTCCTTTGTCGTTTCTAAAATACAAATGGTTATCTTTTAGTTCAAAATCATCAGGGTATATAGTTTCGGGTTGTTCTAGTTCTAAACTTTGGTATAATGATCTGACCTTATCTTCTGTTAATTCACGCCTTTGCTGCCCTTCTTCTAATTCATCCCGCAATGAGAGCGCTGAGCGGTGCTGTGTCAAAGGAGTCCTTTCATCTATGTCGGCGTCTCCAAGATCACTAATATCATAATCTTCTCACCTCCAATTCCCGCCATGTTTTTAAATAATTAACTTTGTATTTTGTTTTATAAAAATGTCACAAGTATATGGCTCGATTCTTGACCCGCATAGAAGACTGAAAGAACCCCGTGGCGTGAAGGGAAATAAACGGAATATTACTGTTCCAAAAATCCATCTACTATTGATGCGGATCAAATTCTTACTGTTAAATTCCAGACCTAGGAGCGGATGATTTGATTGTGCCAGGCTCTGCACGGCTTACTTTCAAAATAGAACTCGCTTCAACAACAGACCCAACCAGAACAGTTGTCCAAAAATTTGGGGCGGGCAATTTGTTAAGAAAATTTCTATAAAACTTGAGGGGAAAGAAGTATTTTCTTTAAACAATGCAGACATATTTTTAACCTATTCTGATCTATGGCTAACCGCGAATGAAAGGGAAGATCTTGCGTTTCAAGGAATTGGTAATGAAGAAGCACTAAAACTTAGAATAGGCGCCGAACTCGCCTCAGGTGCTAAAGGCAGCAAAAAGGCTTTAGCTGTAAGTTATGCGTTTGGAAATCGCTTTTCCATTCCCCTAGATTTTGAGTTGTTAAAAGCGCATGCCCCATACCTTCAAGGGGCATTAAAAGACAGATTGTCATACGACCTAACTTTTAATGACTACAAACGTGTTATCAGTATCATCAGACACCGAAGCAAGTACAGCATTTCTGACATCTCGTTAGAGTTTGATGTTGTTAGCAACTCTAATTTAGCAAGGCTGATTGGGCAACAATATGAGTCACAATTAGTAATATATTACGAAAACGTGCGTCATCATTCAACATATCCTAAAAGCAGGGCAGACGCTATATGGAATTTTAATCTTAGTGTCGCAGTAAAATCGCTTAAAGGTATTTTATTGCTGTGTGAAGATGAAGAACCATTCGCAAGAGCAGTGAAAAGTTTTTTAATCCAAAAATAACGAAAGTACAATGTTCGATTTATGGTAGTCCTAACCAAATCTATGCTAGCGGACTTAGGCCTTATCATCATTTTGGCGAAATAAGAAAATTGTTTGGGGGGGGAGGGGTAGAAGTCCAACAGCAGACCTTGCGTCTAAAGATCTACACCTTCACAGTGTTAGGCTTGATGATTATTTAACATCAAAATACGGTTTATGGATTGACCTAAGGTCAACAGAGGATAATCAGTTGCATGGAAGTGGGAGAGATGTTAGAGACATAATAAACATTCAAATTGATAAAGAAAAAGAGGCTGTTAAACCGCTTAATGTACATTTGTTTTTATTATATGATGCACAGCTAAATATTGAAGCTAACAGATTTAAAGATGTAGTATACTAAATTATTTTTTCATTTTAAAAAGCATGTCTGTTCAAGTTTATCCAAATGTGCCTACAGCGCCAGAGTCGCCAAGAGAAGAGATAGTAGAACCCCCCGGCATAAAAACCTTTAGATTAACCAACATTACACAAATGCTACAAAAACTAGAGCAGGACCTTTCAAAATACAGCAAAACCAAACGAAGGTATTCTGCTGCCTTTAATGCTGTTACATATGTCAATACTGGAGCATCGACTATAAGCGCCGCATCAGCAGGAACGAGTGTTGGCCTCTTAGCATCAGGCATAGGCGCACCGGCAGCTTGACCTCTAGGAGGTTTGTCTTTAGCTCTCGGCCTGTGTTCATTAGCTGTAGGTGCTGCTAGCAAAAAAAAAAAAATAAACTCCAAAAGCACACAGCTATAGTTCAACTAATAACAGCTAAACTTAGTTCCTTCAAGCTGATTATAAATAAAGCACTAGCTGACTCAAACATCACGGATGAAGAATTTAATCGTTTACAGGCCGATTTTGACGACTATAAAAGACAAAAGTTTGATCTTCAAAGAAAGGCGAGGACAAGTTTTTCTCAACAGCCAGACCCCGAGCAGATAAAAAAGGAATGCTTAAAAAAAGTAAACGAAACAATAAACTCTGCTCTAAACAGCTCACATTAACAACGCCAAAGGTGTTTATACTTTAGTTTATGAGTCTAAACACAAAAAGACCATCGATATTGATTAATTATTTTTTTGATTTAAATAAATATTTTGAGTTAGAAAAGAAACTCAACTTGGATAAAATATATGAAGGTCCAGACGAATTGTTTGAAGCAATGCAAGAAGATTTATCAAGAGCACTGAATGATATTGATTTAGAAGTCATTGATCCAGCAAGCGTACGGGCAAGTGTTGCTCATGCTATTTCTCAAGTTCCGGGTAAACTAACAATAGACCCGCCAGTTAAAGTAATGTTAGCTGTTTTAATCGACTATATAACAATAATGAAGAAAATCTAGAAGTCTGGGTCTCGACTAAACAACAGACTATTCTTTCTCATAATGACTTAACACCCGGGTTTGGGGAGACCAACTGCTTACACAGTTTGATGTGGCCGCCGAAGAAGCCAAAATGAGAGGCTCTGGTTGGTCAGAGGGCGAAGTCTTAGAGATCAGATTAAACAGTCTAAGTATGCGCCGATTGTTGGCAAGTCTTACATTCCACTACCTCCAGCATTAGTTGCAAAAAGAGCAGTTTTAAACATAAAGAATACAGACAACAAATGTTTTATGTGGTGTGTTCTCGCAAGGCTGCATTATATCCGCAAAAACGCAGAGTGAGTGTCTAACTATCACCCTTACACCAATGATCTTAACTTTAGTGGAATATCCTTTCCTGTTAGCGTGGATTCCATTGATCAGTTTGAAGAACAAAACAAACCAATAACTGTTAATATCTACACATGGGATGAGGAAACACATCTACAACCTATTAAAGTGTCTAAAAACAGCCCAACGATTGGCGAACCAGACAAAAATCATGTGGACTTACTACTGATGTTTTCACCAGCAGGGCTGCCGCATTACACATTGATACGAACAATGAGTAGATTATTGCGGCATACTTCAAGCATAAAAATAAACAAGAATTCTGTAGAAAATGTTTAACAAGAATTCCATCTGCGCAAGCCGCGAGTGAACATATAAAACATTGTATTAACCCAGTTGACTGTAATACAGAACTAATTACGCCCCCAGAAGGCAGTAAAGTTAGTTTTAAGAACTGGAAACGGATGCAAAATTCTCCATATGTTGTTTACGCAGACTTTGAATCACTCATTGTTCCTTATGAAGGGCCAGCGCCACAAAAACTTCGAAAAACAGTCTTAATGAGTAATCATCAGATTTGTTCATTTGCCTTCATTATTGTCAGGTCGGATGGCGCTCATTCAACGCCAGAATTAACAGAGGACCAGATGCGGCTAGAAGATTTTTACAGCGCATGCAGCAAGTGCGTAATGATTGTTCTAATAATCTGAATTTATCTGAAACCATGATGACGCCTGAAGCCCAACAACAGTATGACTCAGCCACTCACTGTTGGATTTGTGGTTTAGAACTCAGTGAGGAAGCCAATCCAAAAGTAAGAGACCATGATCACATTATTGGAAAGTTCAGAGGAGCAGCGCACAACAACTGCAATCTTCAACTAAAGTTTGAACCAAAGACATGGAAGCTGCCCATCTTCTTTCATAACTTGCGAGGTTACGACTCTCACCTTATAATGAAAGCAGTGGGCGATGCCTTCAGGGTGTCATGCATTGCACAGTCATCAGAAAAGTACATGTGTTTCACTTTAAATAACATGTCTTTTTATGACTCTATGCAACACATGATGGGTTCATTAGAGGCGCTGGCTATGTCCTTAAAGTCCTGCCAATAACGGAAGAATATTTTGACACAACTCTTGTTAGAAAGGGTGTTTACCCTTACGAATACATGAACAGTTGGGAAAGGTTTGATGAAGATACACTTCCTCCTAAAGACGCGTTCTTTTCTAGTCTTAGAGGAAAGGACATTAGTGATTCTGATTACCAACATGCTCAAGATGCGTGGCAGAAGTTAGAGTGTAAAACGATGGGAGACTATCATGACTCCTACTTGATGGCCGATACATGTTTGTTGGCGGATATTTTTGAAAACTATAGGAAGACCTGCATGAAACATTATAGCCTGGATCCTGCGCATTACATTTCTGCGCCTGGGATGAGCTGGGATGCTTTCTTAAAGTTTACTGGAGTACAGATTGATTTATTGTCAGATTTACCAATGATTCAGATGATTGAAAACGGATTGCGTGGGGAATTAGTATGGCGTCGCATCATTACTGTAAAGCAAACAACAAATACTTGGACAATTATGATCCAAGTAAAAGGTCTAACTATCTTATGTATTTAGACGCAAACAATCTGTATGGTTGGGCTATGGCGCAATCGCTTCCATTACGCAACTTTAAAATGTACACAAGCGGTGGTACGAATAATATTCAAAAGGCATTAAAGTGGTTGGGCAGTTTGGCGCCGGGTCAACAGCGCGGATACATTCTAGAAGTTGACTTAGAATATCCTCATGAACTCCATGACCTGCATAATGACTATCCATTAGCAGCAGAAAGTCTAAAGATGGCAAAAACAGAGCCGCCTAAACTTGTGCCTAATCTTCGGGGCAAAAAAAATTATGTCTGTCATTACAGACTTCTACAATTTTATTTAAGACATGGTTTGAAGTTGACAGCTGTTCATCGTATAATTGCTTTTGATCAAGAACAGTTCATGAAACCATACATCATGAAGAACACTGATCTCAGAACTAAATCCACAGATGCTTCAGAAAAGACTTTTTCAAGCTGATGAACAACAGCTGTTTTGGAAAGACTATGGAGAATCCGCACAAGCGCAAAGATGTCAGATTAGTCACCAAAGAGAACGAAGCAATTAAGCTGACTTCAAAACCTAATTATCAGGGCTTTAGAAGATTTCATGATCAGCTTTTTGGTATAATGATGAAGAAAAAGAAAGTCAAATTGGACAAGCCTGTATTTATTGGGTTTACTGTTTTAGAATTATCAAAGCTTTTAATGTTAGAGTTTCTTTATGACTACTTTAAACCCTCGTATCCAGAGTACTTTACACAGATACAGATAGTTTTGTTATAGATATCCCTACTGAAGACATCTATAAAGACATGGAATTAGAAGTAGCTAAAGGGCATGCGGGATGGTACGACACATCTGATTACCCTAAAGATTCGCCTTTACATTCAATTACTAATAAGAAGGTTTTAGGAAAGATGAAGGATGAATTATCTGGAAAGGTGATTAAGGAGTATGTGGGGTTAAGGTCAAAAATGTTCAGTATTTCGAGCCAGGAGAAAACCATTAAGAAAGCAAAAGGAATATCTCGCAGTGTTGTGCAGTCAAACATATCACATGACAACTACAAAGAAGCATTGTTTGGCAATAAGACTTTTCATCATGACAACGTAAAACTACGATCTAATCTATACTGTTCAAAAAAGAAACGCAAAATGCCAAGCTGCCGATTTGAAACACAATTATTGAAGCTCAGTGTGACAACACGTTTAATGTGAAAATGACAAAAACAGGTCATCAGTAGGACAGAAATCTCCCCTGTAATGCTGTGGTAAAGAACCAGCCCAGACCCTCAGGAAATCGCCAGGCCGCTTCCAAAGTCAGTAACGGGTGTGACCCCTCTTGCTGCAATGGTAGCCTGGCATCTGCGGGGCAATGAAGCAATAATGTTCCTGATTGACTGCTGTGGGATGGCCGCCCACTCGGCCTGCAATGCCCGGAACAGTTCATTTGGAGTCGCTGGGGCGTTGGCCCTCACTCTCAGGCGTCTGTCCAAAACGTCCCAAACGTGCTCAATAGGATTCAAATCCGGGGAAAGAGAGGGCCAGGCCAGGGTGTTGATGTTTGTTGGCGGTAAAGAAGGCTGTGGTCAGGCGTGCTGTGTGGGGCCTGGCGTTGTCCTGCTGGAACACGGCCCTGGGAGTGGCCATTAGAGCAGGACGCGTGGCTGAACAATGACCTGGACGTACTGCTGGGCTGTCAGGTGACCTTCCACGCGCACCAGCGGGCTCCTGCCTGTGTTGCTGATGGCCCCCCATACCATGACATTGCCGCCACCATGCGGAGGTGCCTCGTCGACGCAGTTCTGCTGGTTGCGTTCATTAACCCGGCGGTAAACCCTTCGCCTCCTGTCATGGTGCTGCAGCAGAAACTGTGACTCATCCGAGAACCAGACGTGTCGCCAATGGTTCCTCAGTGTCCAGTGTCTGTGTTGCGTAGCCCATTGCAGTCTGGTCTGTCGATGGCGCCCCGTCATTACGTTGCCACGTAGGGGCCTGTAAGCCCTCAGCCCAGCAGCATGCAGCCTGTTCCGGACAGTCTGGTCGGAGATGCGACGGACACCAGCGCATGCCTGGACAGTGGACGAGGCCGGCAGGAAGCGATTGCGGAGATGTCTGAGCCGTATAAAGCGGTCCTGGGCTGGCGTTGTGATATGAGGTCGGCCTGACCTCGGGGCATCAGCTGTTGACCCTGTCCTCTGGAAGCGAGTCCAAAGTCGGCATATGGTACTGGGGGAGACATTCAAAGCATGGGTCACATCAGTTGCACTCTGACCAACTTGCAAACGACCCAGGGCGTTTTCTCTCTCTGCTGGGCTCAAACGTGGCATGCTGTTTTTTGGTACGGTGTGCCTGCCGGTTGCCAAAATGACCCGGCTTTTATACTGCACTATGACCATGGTGTGTGTGTGTTCACCACTGAGTTAGGCATGCTTTGCAGGCGAAACAACAGAACCACAACCCAATGTTTGCACTGTCGCACCTGGCCCACAACACGCACGTGCACATAGTGACAACCTGAATCAATGTTATCCTAGCACGTCGACGTTCAAGACATACATCAGGGCCGGTTTTTGGCGTGTTCTCAACTGTATGGTCCACCCCAGGTGGCAAAATTTCATTTTGCGTTTTTTTTTTGAACAGTATACATGAAATCAACACAACGGTTGTAACAAAGAAGTCATTAGATAGAACAAACACAAAACGTGTGTTTGTTAATCCAGAGTTTTCATATGCATATGGCCATTATAGAACAGTATAATTACACATTTTCTTCGCCGAAGAGTTTATATTCGGGTTCATATCTTTCCTGAAATTTATTTAGAAGATCAATCACATCATCTTCCAATTCATTCAAAATTTTTCTCATGTTTGCTTGATGTGCTCGAATTTTTTTTATTATTCAAAATATTCTTTTCTCCATCTTTGATAGTCAAAATTTGGGATTAGGGGCTGTAAGTGCTCTGGCCGCTGTGCCCTGTGCCAAGGAATCCCTTAGATGTTTCTTCAACAGCAGAATACGTATCATTTGATTTTTGCATTAATCCCCTAATAGCAGAACACGCCCTAAATGATTCTCGTAGTAATTCAAAGGTCTCTTCCTTTATCCTTCTTGCTTCCGTTCCATGTTCTTTCTTTTGGGCTTCCATTTTAAACTTAAATATATTTTATGTAAATTAATTAAAGCGGAACTGTGTCTGGTGGGATTATCTGCAGTTCTTCTTTCACAAACGATCTTTGAGGAGCTGGTTGTTTTGTTGTGTCAGTTTCTCGTAAATAATACACGGGCGGATTCATCTTTACAATTCTTTTTATTTCATATGGGTCAACACTCCAAACTGGATCGGTTGCCCTGATGCGAGTGTCCCCTTCCGCTTCCCCCGGTAAATAAAGGTACCTTACTTTTAAACCAAACGGTAATAGTTTTGCTGGATGAAGACTCTCCTTCAGCAACATTTATTGTTTTTCTTTTGATTGCTTGTACTGGTTTTAACCCTTTAAATTCTTCATTATTCATTGCGCGCAAAACTGAGGGCAGTCTTCTGACCCATTCTGTGTTGCAAGAATTGTCAATCAGCTCTCTGTGATACTGGTAGGAAAAAAGTCTTTCAGCTAACTGTTTGTTAAAGTTTTCAACTAAAGCCTGTGATCTGTGAACTCCCAGAATGCCTCTTTTAATGGTAACTCTATGTTTTAACAATAATTGATTCACTCGGCCTTTAAATTCTTTTCCATCATCGACTTGAATCATGCGAGGATAAGTTAGGGGGCCTCGTTGGTATATCAGTTGTTTGGCAACAGCAACAGCAGAAGCACTCTTTGTGTTAATGGTTCCGCATCTTTGTATCTTGAAGCTATGTCAATGACTGTAAGTGCGTACTTAAATCTTTTTCGTCTAATCGTATCATGGGTAAATATAGAAGATCCATTTGATGGGTGTCGTTCGGTATTGTGTTCACAAAGTGTGGTCTCTGTATTCGCCTAGGTGCAGGTAAATAAATTTGCCAAATCGCTTGTTTAGATTCTTTTGCTGTTTGTTCACTGACTCCCGCTGCTTGGCTTAGCTTTTTTATTGCCGTGTTTCCCTTCCAATATCCTTTTGGCGAATAATAGATTTTGTTCATTTTTATTCAGCCAATATTATGCGCAACAAAATAGACAACGGTCATACCAAAGGCAATAAACGCGATTTCTTGCATCTTTTGTTTTTCTGATGGTTGATAAAAGTTTGCTGAATTTTGGTGGGGGGCAATGTCTGGATTGTTTGCCCGTTACTAGATAATACTCTTTATCGCTTGATCAACATCTTTAAATGTGTAAGCTGCATGCCCCTGTTTTTTTCAGTGTGTTATTAATAAAATCTAACTGCTCAATTCTATGCTTTTCATAGCGATCTTGTGCTGCAGCTAGTTGCTCCACAGCTTTGTTATGTCTTTTTCTCTCACCGTCATCCCGTAGTTTACTAAATGCGTAATTACTTCCGCTAAAAGCAAGCGCATTCACCACAGCGCCTCCTATCATCATTACGAGTGAAGCCATTTTTTTATATAATGTATTTTTTTAACATATTTATATTCTCTGGAATTATTCCTTGCTTAACTAGAAAATCTTTCGTAGCAAATGAAGCTGTAATAATAGCGATTAGCTTTGCTGAATCCTCAAGTCTAGTTTGCCAAGATCTGCCGGTTTTTTTTTAACAGGCTTTTACCAAGCATTGAGTATCCTACACTTAGGCCTCCAATAACGGCAGAATGGTATACAAGGTTGGTAATAGTTTTTTCAGTGCTCATTTTAAAAAATAAAATAATTATAATTAATAAAAAAAAAATGAACAGCGATGATCTGCTAGAGCTACAGAGTGGCCTACACCATCTTGGACTTACAAATGAAGAAGTTGATGATCAAACTATTATGCCCAAAAAGGAAAGGTTGTATTCTTGGCAGCATGTGGAAAAACAAAACAGTTCCTCGAACTGAATTCAGCATAGAACAGATTCAACAGATGTCGCCACAAGACATTATAAAGTATCATAACAGGTATGAAGCGCAGCTGGGGTCGAGAATGGTAAAAAGTGTAGGACAAACGGTTCTTAGTTTGTACACTAAACTAGTCAGTAGATTTGCCCCCATTGATTCTGAACAAGATCTTACGTATGATTTAACGCAAGATCCAGTTTTAACAAAGTCATTAAGTCTCTAAGCTGTGATTTATATTACAGATTTGGAACATTGTTATCGCCGTTAATCATAGGATTAATTACTTTAATCATATAGATTTTATTTCCCTTCAAAATGAACGAGTCGGAAAATCAGCAGAATCAGGAAACATTTAATCAAAAAACACTGAATCAAGTCGCGAAAGTGACCAGTAAAACATCCTGGGCTGTTGCAGCAGGGAAAAGAGTAGCAGAGTTAAACAGACAAAGAAAATTAAAGTTACAATCACAGAATATAACTCATAATGAAAACATAACACCGCCAACGCCAACAGTTGATTCAATGCCAGCTCCAAAACAAGAGCAAGTTAATTTAAGGGCGCCAAAGTCTTCATGGAATTTTGAACTTAAAACTGTTGCCATTTTTGGCGCCCTTGCTGCTGCTGGGGCAGTTATTACGGTTATAAAATATATAAAGAATGGCGGCAAAAACAAAAGCAGCCAAAAAATCTGAACCACTAAATACAGAAAAGACAACAGCACGCCAGCACCGCCAACAACAAAAATTCATTTTCATCCATTTCAAATGGAATAATATTTTTTAATAAAAATAGACCATGGCGGATTATTATTTGTTTAAATGATGAAGTCAATAAATAAAGACATGGAGTCATAAAAGACATTTACATAGACCAGAATTGTAATCAATGCGGTTGCTTAGGGTGTAAGAACTTCATTAAGATCTATGCTAACCAATCTCACGCCAAGGGCGTTAAGCAAGACATCCTCAACGATGACGCGTTTTTTGAGGCGTGTGTGTACTATATTAGACATCTACTATTTAAGATAAAAACATAGATTGTATTGTTTTTTGATAATTATAAGATAACTTGAATAAGAACTTGGTTTGTACTTAAAGGATGACTTAGTTATGATCTTAGGTTAACTTGTGTAAGAACTTAGAAGTTACTTGATCAAGAACTTATTAAGAACTTGAAGTAACTTAATTAAAAACTTAATTAAGAACTTAATTAAGAACTTAATTAAGAACTTTATTAAAAACTTGGGGTGACTTAATTAAAAACTTAATTAAGAACTTGGGGTGACTTGGGGTAGGAGTGTGTGTGGTGTACACAGAGCTTTATTATTTGTCATGTGCAACACCACTTGGTGCAAGACGGTGCTTGCGTTTTTGTGATGCATTGGCTCTTTTGTTGCAAGTTCAAAGCAGCCACCAAGTGCATTTAACAAAAGCCTGATTGAATAAAACAAGACAATTGTATAAAGTACACCCAGCGGCCCCGGGCAGGAGTCCAGCAAGTAGACCACCGTTCACCGCGCGTGAACGGTGAAGCATGACGTCAAAGCAGGTGAGGTAAGAACTATTTTTAGAAAACTGTTCGGGGCTTTGTGGGGCAGGAGTCCAGCAAGTAGACCACCGTTCACGCGCGTGAACGGCAAAGCATGACGTCAAAAGCAGGTGAGGTAAGAACTATTTTTAGAAAACTGTTCGGGGCTTTGTGGGCAGGAGTCCAGCAAGTAGGCCACCGTTCAACGCGCGTGAACGGCCCTATTTAGGTGTGCTTTAGCAGTTGCCTTCCGCCGTTAACGATTACTGGGATTACTGGAGCTCGCTTGTCATTGTTATGTGCGGATCTTGTTTCCAGTACTGTGCAAATTCCGGCACTTGCAGCATGGTTTTAATTTCATTCAGCTTGCTAAAAATGAAACGAAAGGGAAGGCCTACAGCATAAAACCTTGGATATCCAAAAAGACCACTTGAAACAGCACGTAATTTTCGTACGTGTACATCAGAATACCCGGTTTTTGCTTTCAACCAAACAGCCCAAGTTTCCTTTGTTCTCCCTTCTTTCCTTTCATTTTCCTGCCATTTAGGTAGGCCGTCAACTAGCAATTAAAGGCTCGGCCAACTTTCAACAATGCAGCGCCATTTCTTAGATAAGGAGCCATCTCATCGATAGTCAAAAACGTATCGAAATTGTCTATATTTTGGCCAAAAATATTGCCTTCAACGTTTTCATTTCCTTAAACCAACAAACCTTTAAGATAGTCGTTCATTTCCAAAGTTATGCTTCACCTAATTCTTTTCAACAAATACGCTAACATGCAGTTAAAGTAAAACTTATGGCCTCGAATAGCAAGAGTTTGTTCTTTAGTAAACATGTTAGCCATTTTAAAATAAAACACAACTAAAACACAGTGGTACACGGCCGAAGCACAGTCAAAACACAACCTTCTTGTGAAGTAGTCCGGGAAACATGGCGAAACCGGTCTTGCTGACGCGGCGGCCTCGAGGTGGCAGTGTCACGTGACAGTCTAGAACATTCGCTGATGCAATAGGCTATGTTGCAAGTTAACGCGCCGCGAGTGTGTTTTATTGATTTTTGGTGCAGTTTGTAAGCGGGCCATGCGCTGTGTGAACGAAGGTCGCTTGTCTGCGCCAGCCGTAAAATAAGCGATCAGGTTTCAGCCTCGTGTCAGCCTGTCTGTTATACAAAGTTTTGTAGGTAAAAATTAGTCAAAATAAGTGTGCGAATTTTAGTCAAAAATATAACTTAGTTTTAAAAGACAAGCAAGTTTAGTAAATTAGTATTAAAAACGGATAACCCTACACAGTATGTCTGTTTGTAGATAATCGTTATTTTTTGGTTATTGAAGTCTTACTTGTCAGAGAACAGAAAGGGCGGCTTTTAGGTCACTTTCGCCCGAAAACTGGTTGAGGGCGAAAGTGAGTTAAAAGCCGCCTTTTCCTGTTCTCTACTGTGGTGTGTGTCTATTTGACGCCAGGAGCACAGACACAATCAGCCGTGTCTCCCTGATGAGTCCGACCCAGCGGATAAAGGCCTAGGGGACAGGCAATACATATAGATCTGCCTTCAAGAGGGAGTACGATGGTTTCCCCATACAGCTAGTGAATAGTTTTCATATTATAACATATTTTCTTAATTTCATGTTCCATTTTTTCATCTTCAACCCTCGCCCCCCCCCCCCCCCCCCCCCCCCCCCCCCCCCCCCGGCCTTAAGTTCAAATCTTTGCCAAGTCATTACTTTGATGACGGAGGGGTTGTTGGCCTGTGCTTGTTTTCCCCCACTATTAGATTGTTCGTCTTTGTATTTGTCTGACTTTATTCAAGTTTAAAAGGCTGTGCCAGTCTTGAATAAAAGTTACTCTATGTTAGGTTTACTTATGGGAGTAAGACTTACCCTACTTGTTTATTGCTTATTGTTTACTGTTCCCTACCTCATTTTATTTTCAACTTCCACCTTGGTTTATTCATATTTTCTTTTTCCATACATTCCGCTTTCGTTATAATACAATCATTACACATGCATAAAGCTACATAAATATCTTCGTCCATGAAACTAATAGCTGTTTTCAGTATTTGCAGAGTATCATCATGGTTAATGAGACTACATATACGTGGTAATTTGAAACGTGGTGACAGTCCTGAGATAACCTCTGCTGTTGACGGGACTATAAGTTTAATTTTAATCTTAATCTTAATGAGACTACGAAAATGTGCATTATCATCATACCCTTTGAATTTCTCAACATACTGAGCCTCCGTGTACTTATTCACAACAGGACCGACAGTTTGTGAAGTGCCAAGATGCATTCCCAGAGGAAGATGGTCAGACTCACTGTGGTCGGTTACATGCAAATGCGTCGACGATTCTACGTGTACATACAAATCAGAGGACATCAAAAAATAATCATTGACACCACTCCCTGTATCAGAGATGTATGTGAAACAACCTTCACGGTCGCCATCACACACACACACCACTTATAAGACATAATGCAAATGTTGTACACATATTCAAAAGAAATTTTCCATACTTATTAAGTACACTGTCTTCAGAGTACCTGTTACCATAGCATGAAGAACTCTTGACTTGAGAATAACAAATATACCCTTCCTCAGACAGTTCTGAACCCCAATGTGCTGTTCTAGCATTTAAAAATCCGTTTAGTACAAGAAAACATCAGGAAATTCCACAATGTTATTTGCAAGAGTATTTCCAAGCATTGTGATGCCATTATCTATACCAAAACGAGGTATAGAATGGTGAATTTTCCGGGGGTGTACAGGTACAGATATACATGACATCCTTTGGCAAACCAAAAATACGTTTTGATATCAGAAACGTCATCGTAAACCAAAAATACGTTTTGATATCAGAAACGTCATCGTATTATTACGTTCGTTGTCTATTTCTTGTATATATTTCAATAGTTCATCTTTTGATTAGACAAATGATCCTCTCCCCTGATCTTCTCCCTTGCATGTAAACTGAACCGCTGGTTTACAGAAGTATAATTTTGAAATGCAGAAGAGTCAAGATTTTCAACAAAAGTTTCAACAAGGCAAATGAAATCAAATGATAAAATATAATGAATAAAACTGTGGTCCTTTGACTTCGACAATATGCCATTTACATTCCAATGTAAAAACGACACGCAAATGTTAGAATCATACACCATTTGCTTCAGTCCCTCTCAGGCACACATTGCATGTTTTCATGTGTTCTCATTGATTCATTGCTTTCATTTTCACAACAACAATCATCATGCTTAGAAATTTTATTCATATGGGAATGAACTGGCATACAAAAACCATCACTTCTATCTTTCTCACTACACTTATCCATAGTAGGGTTGGTTTTGATATTTTCACTTCCATCTTTCTCACTACACTTATCCATAGTAGGGTTGGTTTTGATTTTTTCACTTCCATCTTTCTCACTACACTTATC
>CM031627.1:19951247-19979575 GCA_018398815.1 Conus ventricosus
AATAATTTGCATACTTTTCAACACACTATTTGTTACCAGAATTTTGTGGCATGTCTTAATTTGGAACCAATTTGGTTTTGTTTCTTTAATTTTATTAATCCTTTTCAGTAACTCTACCCAATCAATTGGTATCTTAAGACGTTGTTCCCACTTGATAAATGTACTAATGTTAAGAACGTCATTGGCTTCCACCATAACATCGTAATAAGCACTTGATCCTTTATTAATACTACATTGTTTTGAAGTGCTAAAGTTTTATCATTACCAACGTTACCATCTAATTTCAATCTTTTTTTTTGTTAAAAGCTTTGATCGAATGCACGCATTTTATATGAGTTAGAAAATTGATATGAAAGCCCATTTTCTCCGACAGTTCATGGCAGCTTAGAAAATTACCATCCTCATCGAGTAAATGTATAACTAGAAATATATTGTTCTGTATCCATTTCTTGTTAAAGAACGGTTTTTCTCCTACTTTGAACTTTTCATTACAAAAGATAGGTTCAGTGGCTAAATCTGTACTTTCAGTTAATTCTACCTGTTTGCAGAATCTTTGATATGACTGAAAGACTCCTTTCCAAAATCTGTTTATAACATTGCTTTCAACAAATCTGTCAGGGCCATATGCGTCAATAATACCTATTTCGGGACATAATGAATGTAATATTATTTTCCACTTGTGGTCGTGCATGTACACCTCCGTATCCAGGTGATTTTTAAGGAGCTGATATATATTTTCAGGTCGGGTATACCTATCCCTCCTTTTTGTATGTTATGTAATGAGTATTTTCTTTTAATTTTATCATTTTTGTTATTCCAAACAAATTTGAAACACATTTTCTGTAATGAAGCGATCTGGGAATCAGGAGGATTCGGTAAGAGGATCCATAAGTACACCAGTTTTGATAGTACTAATGATTTGAGCACAGCTACTCTACCTAATGGTGTTATTATTCTTTTTGACCATATTTTGAACAGGTTTTAGGGCTTCTGTCATATCTGATAGACTATTCGTAAACCACAGTCCTAGAATTTTGAACTGTGAGGGGTTCCATTCCATTTTATAGTAGGGTAAATATGTTTTTGTGGAATTTTTCTCTGTACCTAACCAAACATTAAGCGTTTTTTTCATATTTCAATTTGAGTCTAGATATTTGCTCAAATTCATAAAGATTTCTAAATAGCTTTTCACATGATTTCTTATCTCCGTCTAACGTAAAGGTAGTGTCGTCTGCAAACTGATTTATTTTGAATTCTGTATTTTCTACCTTTATGCCTTTGATATCAGGGTCTTGCCTTATCTTGGTTGCTAGTATTTCTACGCACAAAACAAACAGATATGGATATATAGCATCCCCTTGACGGCAACCTCTTCCAAGTATAAAACTTGAAGACACTTTCCCATTCACTATCACGTAAGACTTTATATTATCGTAAAAAGATGCTATCCATCGTTGAATACCTTTTCCGAATCCGAATGCAGCCAGAATTTTACTCATTTTACCAGTTAACTGAATCGAAAGCTTTTTCGAAGTCGACACAAATTAATAATCCTCGTAAGCGATTCACTTCTAAATAATGTATTAAATCGTATATTGGTCGTAAACTATCTTCTATGTATCTTCCTGGAAGGAAACCGTCTGGTCCTCGTTTATGAGCTTTGGCAGAACATTTTCTATTCTGTTTGCAATACAGGCTGAAGCATTTTGTACGTTACATTTAAAAGTGAGATAGGTCTCCTGTTCTCCAAGAATTCTCGCGGTTTCTCTCCTTTTGGAAGACCAATTATTATTCCTTCTTTTTGTGTTACAGACATTCCTCCATTACTGTATCCCTCATTTAGAGAACGGACAACACAATCTCCTAATTGTCTCCAGAAACATTTAAAGAAATTTACCGTCATGCCGTCTGTTTCGGGACTCTTATCATTTCCATCTTTTTTTAGGACTTTGGTAGGTTCTTCTAACGTGATTAATCCCTCCAATTGTTCGGATTCTAACTGACTTAGTTTTGGCAGGTTATCTACATATTTTCCAGTTTCAATATCGAATATTTCCTTTTTTGCATATAATAGATGAAGAACTACTCACCAAAGCTTTGAAATTTGCCAACAAACACACAAAAGTAACAGAGTCAGAAATGGAGATTATTTTCAACAACCAAGAAACCCTACTCCACAGCAGAAATGAAACTTGGATTAAAAAAAACGAGCAAAAACTCTACATTTGATGTGACCATCGGATCGTATGATGGTGCCGAAACATGTGAACTAGTCGGACTATTCATGCTATCCAACATCCAAAAACAACTTGGAAAACAGGTCGGTTTGTACAGAGATGACGGCCTCGCTGCATTAACCAATAACCCAAGAACTATTCAAAACAAGAAAATAAAGAATTATGTAAATCTTCAAAAACCACAACTCAACAATCACAATAGAAGCAAACAAAAAAGTAGTGAATTACCTAGACATAACATTAGACCTCAATGACCATGTGTACAAACCATGCAAAAAAGCCAATGACATGCCAATCTACGTAAGTAAATATCAAAAGCAACCACCCACCATCTATACTAAAAACAATACCCAATGGTATAAACAAGAGACTATCCAACCTGTCATGCAATGAAAAAGTATTCAATAATGCAGCAACAGAATACTAAGAAGCATTACAAAAAAGTGGTTATAATTACAAACTACAATACAGCCCAGACAATTACACGAATAGAAAAAAGAAAAACAGAAAAAGGAAGATCATATGGTACAACCCCCCATACGATGGAAAAGTAAAAACAAACGTAGGAAAAGAATTCTTTAAAATCTTGACAACATCATTCACAAAAGAACACAAACTGTTCAAAATATTCAACAAAAACACCATTAAACCATCATGCTCATGTATGCCCAACCTTAAATACATAATGGACTCATCTAACAAAATGAAAAGCAACATATCAAAGAAGGGTGTCGAAAAGACATCTTGCAACTGCACTAAAAAAAGAACAGTGCCCCCTAAGCAACAAATGTCTTCACAGCAATATTGTACGGTAACATCAGAAAATGAAAAAGAAACATATATAGGGATTACCGAAAACCACTTCAAAACAAGATACGCAAACCATAAACAGTCATTCAAAAAAGAAAAATACAAAAACCAAACAGAACTGAGTAAATACATTTGGAGACTTAAAGATAAAAAAATAGACTACAGCATGTCATGGAAAATCATAAAAAGAGCAACACCATACAACAATATTATTTAAAAAAATGCAACTTATGCTCCACAGAAAAATGGTTAATATTATGCTTCTCAAAATGAGCCTTCAGCAAGCTTATATGGAGAATATAAGCTTGCTGAAGGTTCATTTTGAGAAGCATTTATTTTATTTTTCCCCATTCACCCACTCAAGCACATACTGTTAGTTTGGCAGAATCATCATCTACCACTGCAGATATGAATGCGTATCTCCCCCTATTTCTTCAATCTAAGACATAAGAGCAAGCTTTGTTTATAATTCAATATTTCTTGCAGTCATTGCAACACCAAGCTGCTCTGTAAGTTGCTGGAATGGAGCTCGGTACTTATTCTTGGAATTTATTAGTTTGTTGTATTTTAGTTCCTTGCGGATTCATTCCAAGAACTGGCCCTCAGCACTTGTGTCTTAGAGGATATCTTTTTATATATATTTTTTACTTTTCACAAGAAAATGTAGCTTGTTTTGCTCTTTCATGATTTTCTTTAGCTTCTTACATGGCACCTTTGGTTGGTTTTTTGAAAACTCAACAAACATACTACGGTATTGCACACCAGCCTTTTCTGGGATTGCATTTTTCTTAAAACTGAAAAGGCAGAGGAGTAAAATTACCACTTTCCGCGGTCACTGAGGAGAAACAACCAAGTTTCGAAATATCGGTATATGACCAGGAGTTACATGTTAGTGAGTTTCCCTCCCTATTGGAGGATGACTCCCCCTTGGAGAATATAAGCTTGCTGAAGGCTCATTTTGAGAAGCATTTATTTTATTTTTCCCCATTCACCCACTCAAGCACATACTGTTAGTTGGGCAGAATCATCATCTACCACTGCAGATATGAATCTGTATGTCCCCCTATTTCTTCAATCTAAGACATAAGAGCGAGCTTTGTTTATAATTCAATATTTCTTGCAGTCATTGCAACACCAAGCTGCTCTGTAATTTGCTGGAATGGTGCTCGGTACTTTTATTAGTTTGTTGTATATATATATATATATATATATATATATATATATATATATATATATATATATTATATATAATATATATATATATATATATATATATATATATATATATAATGATGATGATGATAATAATAACAATAAAGATGGAAGGTTCGTTTTCTCGTCTTGGGGGCACGTTATTGACGTACAAGGTCTGCACAGAGGTATTTCAGCCCGCGAGCGCCCGCATCTGCACGAGCGCGCTCGCCCACACGCGCGCGCACGCACGCAACCGCGCGCGCCCGCCCGAAACAGAACATGGGCAGTTGGGTGTCGATGGCGTGTGTAACAGTGCTCACGCGGGCGCGCGTTTACATGGAGTTCAATGTAATGTTAATACTGCTCCGCTGATACGCCTGAAAAAGGTCCGATACAACTTAAGGTTTGTCACGCATGGAGTGTGATGTAAGGGGTTGAGGGGGGCGGGGGCGGGGGGGGGGGGGGAGGGGGTCATGCACCGCACGTGCTCCCCCTCCCTCCCTCTCTCTTTTAAAAAAAAAAAGAAAAACGCTGAAAGAAAACCGATGCAAACTTAGCCAATGGATCGGCGATTGAAGAGGAATGGAGGGAGGGGGTGGGGGTGGGGGTGGAGGGTATGCAAAAACGGCGGGGAAACCGAGAAGCTTGAGAGAGAAAAAAACAAAGCTGCATCAAAAAATGAACTCACTGGTGCCTAAGGCTATCCATGTTTCCAAAATTATTATCATTATTGTTATTACTAATATTATTAATATTATCATTATCATTATTAATATTATTATTATTTTTTATTTTTTTATTGTTACTACTATTATAATCATCATTATTATTACCATTATCATTATCATCATTGTTGTTGTTGATGTGGTTGTTGTTGTTGTGTGTTGTTGTTGTTTTCTTCTTCTTCTTCTTCTTCTTCTTCTTCTTCTTCTTCTTCTTCTTCTTCTTCTTCTTCTTTCTTCTTCTTCTTCTTTCTCATCGTCGTCATCGTTGTTGTCATCGTCGTCATCGTTGTTTATGTTGTTATTGCTGCCATTGGTGTTGTTGTTGTTGTTAATGTTATTCGTAGCAGCAGCAGCAGCAGCAGCAGCAGCAGCAGCAGCAGCAGCAACAAGAACAGCAGCAGCAGCAGCAGCAGCAGTAGTAGTAGTAGTAGTAGTAGTAGTAGTAGTAGTAGTAGTAGTAGTAGTAGTAGTAGTAGTAGCAGTAGTAGTATTAGTACTAGTATTCTTTTTGTTCTCATTTTTATACGACAAAAAAGCAGAAGAGCACACAAAACAAAGTGTGAAGTAACGCAGATTTAATGCACGACACAAACAGGACAAGAAATTTTCCGCAAATGCCTTCCTCAGCGACAAAATATACAGACATAAACATGCACAATACTCCCTTGTGAAGCCAAAGTGGTGATTCACCACTTTGGCTTCACAAGGGGAGTATTGTGCATGTTTATGTCTGTATTTTTTTGTCGCTGAGGAAGGCATTTGCCGAAAATTTCTTGTCCTGTTTTGTGTCGTGCATTAAATCTGCGTTACTTCACACTTTGTTTTGTGTGCCCTTCTGCTTTTTTGTCGTGTTCCAGTAACGCCGCAGTTTGTTTCATTTCTCATTTTTATAGTTTGCTGTAGTGGTAGTGGTATTTCAGGTACTTTATCATTATTATGCTCGTTTGTTCTCAAACTAAAAGCTCAACTTGGATATAGTTTATGGTTACAGTGTATGGTTCCTGGTTGAATGGGTTTTTTCTGGACTCTCAGCCTGCAGATGAAAGGTGAGTATCAGTCATGAATAGTGTCTTAACAGGTCCCTCATGTGTGCCTGCACAGAGATAATTAATGGATGAATAGTGTCTTAACAGGTGTCATGTGACGTTGCCTCACATCAAGGCATGTGACGCTCCAGCACATGTAGTTAGTGATATGAATCATTTCCCCATGCCACTACTAAAAAGGAAGAATATTCATGTGGCTTGACTAGTGTAGCGGGCGTCCCCAAATAATTGTGAGAATGACTCATTAAATAAAGGATGGTCATTGGGTGAAAGTGACCACTGAGAGATAGTTTAATAAGGGCTGGTAAGGTGCTGGTCATGCGTTTTGAACACTGAGTATGCACTCACTAGGAGGAGGGAGGAAAGAATCAGTTTTAGCCAGCAGATGGCCTAGAGACTCGAACATGTCAGGACGCTGGTCCTCACTGCTGACCAGTCATTACCAGGTGAGTCATAGATAGTTGGGGGAAAGCTACAGGGGAAAACCTAAAGAAAAGAGAAAGAAGGAATATGTTGACTTGGGAAGCAGGTTACTTACTCTTATTCGTGTTTCAGCCTTTCACCCTTCACCCTTCACCCCATGAGGTGGTTAAGATGGCCATGGTGTGGGGAACACACCGGTAGTTCAGCCCCAGCAATTAAGACTCCAGGGAGAGGAGTTGGAATCCATCATCTCTCCAGTGACAGGAGAAGTCAAGGGAGAGGAGTTGGAATCATATCTCCAGTGATGGGAGAATTCAAGGGGGCGATACGATGTGTGAGAGAGACAGGGAATCATGACAGTATGGAGAGAGTCTTATATCTGAAGTAGGCATGGCATCAATGCTTACAGGAGTTATTTATTCTCCTGGTCTGGATCTAATAGATAATTTATTCAGGGGAAGACAATTACTTTTATGCATAATTAAAGGGAGATAAATCACTTTCATTATCATTGTTTTGCTTATTTTGATTGTTAATGATTACTCTGTGCGTGTGTTAACAAGGAAGGTAGAAATCAATACTCTACTACAGCTGCTGACAGAGAGTGGAAAAACCCAGGGTCTCAAAATAGACCTCAGCAGCCTATTGATCGTTTGGCGGAGCACGTTGCAGTGTGTGTTACAGGCACATGCCGCGGCTTACTTATTTTTTAATTGCCGTTTTTATTTGAGTTTAAAAATGAAGCCCGAAGTAGCTACAGAGCTTATTAATATACTTTACGAGTTGGATTGGGAGAGGGAGGCTGATAGAAAAGAGTTAAAGAGCAGGTTTGAAGAATTAATTACTGATCTTTTTGAGCGCATAGATATACGAGAAAGCGTGAAGCAGGTTATCAGTAAAATACCAGATTCTTGGTCCCAACCGGCTATAAAGTTGTTTGCCATTTTAGTTGATAATATGGCTCCTGAAGATGCTAATCTGACTGTTTCTACTGACTCTGAAGGAGTAGCTATTCGCTTTAATGAAGATCAGGTTTTACGATTAGAAAAGACTATGAATAATAACTGAATTTACATTTACAATTTTTTTTAAATTTATTTTAGATTTAAAAATGGCTGTCGAAACTCAGTGAATCTGATTTAAAGAATTGTAATGAACTATTTGACGAAACAATGAAAGTACTAAACATTGATTTTAGTGAATTTGGTTTTGAGAATGATGTAAACAATATAATAAAAGATCATAGTGAACTATTTAACGAAGCAATCAAAGTGATGAACATTGACTGTAGTGATTCAGAAAAAGCTAAAATATTGGTGGGTGTTATTGTAAGGCTAACGTATCTTGAAGTGTTGCAATGCTTGGGCGAAGAATAAAAGCGCATTTACTTACTTTTATTTACATTTATTTTTTTTTAATTTACGTAAATATTTGAGTTAAAAAAATGAACCTCACAAGCGTGTCTGAGTTTGAAAAACTGTCAACCAGCGCACTGGTGAAAGGTAGTGACAAACAATTAAGCAATATGTTTAGTGAAGTAGACATGGACATCATTAACCCCTCGAAAGTTCAGGAAAGCGTAGCACATGCTATCAGTAAAATCCCAGAGTTTCTTCAGATGGAGCCGCCAGTAAAAGTGCTGTTGGCTGTTCTGATTGATTATATAACCCCCGATGCCAGTAACATAGAAGTTTGGGTTTCAACTAAACAGAAAGAAGTTATTAACTATCGCGACTTTAATTCTGACTGGGCTGATTACATGCTTACACAGTTTAACCATGCAAGTGAAGAAGCAAAATTGCGCGGTTCTGGATGGTCTGAAGGAACAGTCCTTGAAATCAGATTGAGACAAACAAAGTTATATCCTATAGTCGGCAATTCTTACCTTCCTCTCCCAAAAGAGTTAGTTTTAAAACGAGCAGTCTTAAACATAAAAAATCCTGACAGCATGCGTTTTATGTGGTGCGTTTTAGCGCATTTACACCCTGTTATAAAGAATGCAGAAAGAGTATCTAATTATGAAGCACACAAACAAGAGCTGAACTTTGATAACATAACCTTTCCAGTGAGTATGAAGAGCAAAACAAACCAATCACTGTAAACGTATATACATGGTCTGTAGAAGCCAATCTAGTGCCTCTAAGGGTTTCTCCCAACGCTCCTACTTTTGGCGATCCACTTAACAAACATGTAGACTTGATACTGTTTGCAGATAGTACAAAGAGTCATTATGTATTAATTAGAACAATAAGCAGACTTATGGCTTTTACATCAAAGGATCATGCTAGACAAGGGCTTTGTAGAAGGTGTTTGGTCAGAATCCAACTATAGAAGCAGCTGCCAGTCATAAGAAGCATTGCAGAAGTTTTGTAGACTGTGAAACCAAACTCCTCACACCTAAACCAGGGTCTAAAGTTAGTTTTAAAAATTTACACAAAATGCAGATGAGCCCATATGTGGTTTATGCTGACTTTGAATCAATCTTGCCACAGTACTGCGGCCCCCAACAGCAAGAACAAAAAACAACCTTATTAACCCACCATCAGATCTGTTCTTATGCGTTTATTGTTGTTAGGTCAGATGGGGCCAACACCCCCCCCCCCCCCCCCGAGATTTACAGAGGTCCCAATGCAGCTAGTAGATTTCTAGAGCAGATGAAACAACTTCGCAATCAGTTTTCCAATGAACTAAATCTTTCAGACATTGTTATGACTCCTGAAGACCAAGAACGTTATGACTCATCTACACACTGCTGGATTTGCGGCTTAGAGCTAACACCTAACAGTAAAGACGTGACAGTAAGAGACCACGATCACATTACTGGAAAGTTCAGAGGGGCCGCGCACAACAATTGTAATCTTCAACTTAAGGTTGACCAAAAAAAATGGAAACTGCCTATCTTCTTTCATAACCTACGAGGTTACGATTGTCATTTTATCATGCAAGCAGTGACTTCTGAATATAAGAGGGTTACCTGCATTGCACAATCTTCAGAAAAGTACATGACTTTTACTCTTGATTGTTTATCCTTTTATGACTCTGCCCAACATCTGATGGGGAGTTTAGATACACTAGCAGGATCGCTACAAGACTTTCCAATCACTAAACAATACTTTGACCCATCTTTAGTGCGTAAAGGAGTTTATCCTTATGAATACATGAACTCGTGGGATAGGTTTGATGAAGACTCACTTCCTCCTAAAAAGCGCTTTCTTTTCTAGTCTTAGAGGCAAAGACATAACTGATGCTGACTATGAACACGCTCAGAAAGCCTGGACATAATTACACTGTCAAACAATGGGCGATTATCATGATCAATATTTATTGGCTGACGTGTGTTTATTGGCAGACATCTTTCAGAATTACAGATCTACATGCATGAAACATTACAGCTTAGACTCATCCAATTACATCTCTGCCCAGGCCTTTCTTGGGATGCCTTCTTGAAGTCTACAAACATCCAGATTGACTTGATATCTGATCTACCCACACTTCAGATGATTGAAGACGGGCTGAAGGGAGGTATTAGCATGGCCTCACATCCTTACTGCAAAGCCAACAGCAAATATTTAGACGACTATGATCCCACTAAACAATCCAACTATCTAATGTACTTAGACGCCAACAATCTGTATGGATGGGCCATGAGTCAACCGCTTTCACTGAGAAACTTTAAAATGATAAAAGGACCTCATAATGTTAATACTGTGTTAGGTATGTTGTCACAGCTTCCGCCTGATAATCCAATAGGGCTAATCTTAGAAGTAGACTTAGAATATCCTAAAGAATTACACGATCTCCACAACGATTACCCCTAGCCGCAGAAAGATTAAAAATGAGTCCCATCGAACCTCCTAAACTTGTGCCTAATCTTAGACACAAGGCTAAATATGTGTGCCATTACAGACTCCTACAGTTCTAATAAAAGCATGGATTAAAGCTGACAGCTGTTCACAGAATAATTATCTGTGATCAAGAGCCTTTTATGAGGCCATACATCAAGAAGAATACTGATCTTAGAACCAAAGCCACTGACGCTTCAGAAAAAGACTTCTTTAAACTGATGAACAACAGCTGTTTTGGCAAAACTATGGAAAATCCACACAAACGTAAAGATGTGAAATTAGTTACAAAAGAAAACCAAGCAATTAATTTTGCCTCTAAACCTAACTATCAAGACTTTAGAAGATTTAACGACAGCTGGTTAGCATTATGATGAAGAAAAAGGATGTTAAGTTGGACAAGCCGGTGTTTATCGGCTTTACGTATTAGAGTTGTCAAAGTTATTGATGTTAGAATTTCTGTACGACTACTTTAAACCACTGTACCCAGAAGCAAGAGTCCTTTACACAGACACTGACTCTTTTATTCTAGACGTCCCCACAGAAGACTTTTAGAAAGACTTTGAAGCAGAAGTAGCTAAAGGAACTGATGGATGGTACGACACATGTGACTATCCTGAAGACAGTCCTTTACATTCAACTGTAAACAAGAAAGTAATTGGAAAGATGAAGGATGAACTTAATGGGACAGTTATCAAAGAATATGTTGGTTTGCGGTCGAAGATGCATAGCGTTGCCAGCCAGACTTCTGTAATGAAGAAGGCTAAGGGCATAAGTAAAGAAGTTGTCAAAAAAAATATAACTCACGACAACTACAAGCAAGCTCTCTTTGAGAACAAAGTATTTTATCACACAAATGTTAATCTGCGCTCTACTCTTCATCAAGAAAACACAACTGCTGTTAATAAGAAATCACTAGTCTCTAACAATAACAAGAGAACTTACGTCAATCCTGAGTTTTCATATGCTGTAGGGCATTGGAGAACTTTAAAAGATTAACTTGACTGACTTGGCTTGTACTTAACTTCAGAACCTAACAAGAACGTAACTTAAGAACCTAACTATTACTTAACAAGAACTTATAATTTACTTACACTTAACTTGTAATTTACTTGCACTTAACTTAAAAAGTACTTTCTATAACTAACTTAACTTGTACTTATCTAGTTCTTAACTTGTACTTTATTTAGTTCTTAAAAACTATTCCATAGAAAATGGATCTACAACAGGAGGTTGCACTTTTTTTTGCAGAAGTTGGTTCTTCTTCTTTTACTGTTTTTGTGGGGGTTTGTGACTTTGCTGCTAAGTATGGCGTTAGACATTTGTATGCTAAAACTCCCCACCAACAACAACAGCAGCAAATGCATAATAATACATCTTATCGTTTGTTTGTGATTGTGTTGTTGTTAATTGGGTAGTTGGTGCTGGCGGCGATGTTGCATTACTATCTAACAATTTTTGTTTTGCTGCTTGGTTTGCTTTTTGCAGTCTGTGCCATTCAACTAGTCTATGGCCGGCCGCAACACGCCCAGGATTTTTAGACTTAGTAACATTACTCACTTGTGGTACATTCACTTGTGGTACATTCACTTGTGGTACATTCTGCTCCTGCGGATTGTCCTGCGGCGTCTTCGTCTCCTGATCGCTCATTTTTTTTTATTGCGATTAAATTTAATATGATCAAAATTAATATGATTAAAAGTAATTAATCCCATGATGAATGGGCATAACATAGTCCCAAATCTGTAATACATGTCACATGCAAGAGTTTCTAGCGACTTGTTTAAAACCGGATCTTGTGATAAGTCATATTTTAAATCTTCTGAATCAACCGGCGCCATCTTACTTACTAACTTAGCATATAAACTAATCATTGTCTGACCCACTGATCTAACCATTTTTTACCCTAGCTGTGCTTCGTACCTAGCGTAGTACTTTTCAACGTCTGATGTAGACAGTTGCTGAATCTGTTCGACACTTAGTTCAGTGCCTAAATACTGTTTAGTTTTTCCACACTCAGCTAGAGAGTATAAACTTTCTTTTGGCAGTGGTCTGCTGAGTAGCCTGCTTGCTCCTCACACTTTAATAGTTCATCACAATCTATTTTTAAAAGCAACAAAAAAATAATATAATACTTTTAAAACCATGAGTTTAACGTTGGTTAATTATGCAGTGCCTATCGTTGGTGTTATAGTTTATTCAACCCTTGCAAAATGTTTGTTAGGAATAAAACCGCCCAACATGGGAAAGATAGAAGAGAATGTAAATATGCGGTTTCACGACCACCCATGTTATTCTGCACGAAAACCCCCTTTTCACATACAAATCACGTCCATCTCATGTCAGTTTTGGCCAAAATTAACACCCGTTTCTAAAACAATTAACACCCCAAAACCTCTAAATTTGACGTAATCGTTAATTTAAAACGGGGGGGGGGGGGGGGGGGGGGGGGGGGTTTCCGTGCAGAATAGTATTTGATGATCGTGAACCCGCATATTTACATTCTCTCCAGGGACATAAAAATTAAGGGTTTAATCAATTAATCACAAAGATCACTTGGCCTAGTTTACTGCACTGCTTTGTAGGTAAAAAAGAACTGTGATCACTTGACCTAGGTCAAAAAGAACTGTGATCACTTGACCTAGTTTACTGCACTGCTTTGCCCCGGGCGTTCTGACAGGAACGTTTGACCTAGTTTACTCTTTTGCCAACTGGGCTTTACCTATACACGTTAAGATTAATATATATACTGTGCAAACTGAAAGCTTTATAATTCTATGGTGCATAAAGTGTGACTGTTATTAAAATTGTTTTTATTCAAGCAGAATAGTTTTAAAGATTAAACAACAACTGTGCTTTAAAGTACTTTTTAGTAGCTACTTTGTACAATATTCATATTAAAAGCTTTAGCAAATTAAACACAAAAACACAGCTTTTAATAATCAATTATCTCTTACTGATCTATAAATAGATAATTTATTCAGGTAAGACAATTACTTTTATGCATAATTAAAGGGAAATAATCACTTTCATTATCATTGTTTTGCTTATTTTGATTGTTAATGATTACTTTGTGTGTGTGTTAATAAGGAAGTTAGAAATCAATACTCTACAACCTGCTATCAGAGTTGAGAGATCGGGAAACCTCGGACTCAAAATAGGCCTTAGCTGCCAAAACGATCAATAGGTGGTGCTTGTTACTGTGTGTGTGTGTGTGTGGTGTGTGCTGTGTGCTCTCTCTCTGTGAGTGTGTGTGTCTGTGTGAATGAGAGAGAGGAGAGAGGTGGAGACAGACAGACAGACAAAGACGGAAACAGACAGACAGACAGACAGAGACAGAGAGAGATGTGGGAGTGAATGAGGGGGAGAGAGAGATGAGGGAGTGAATGAGGGAGAGAGAGATGCTGCGGCTTACTTATTTTTTAATTGTCGTTTTTATTCTGGTTTAAAAAATGAAGGCCGAAGTAGCTACAGAGCTTATTAATATACTTTACGAGTTGGATTGGGAGAGAGAGGGCGATATAGAAGTGTTAAATAGTAGGTTTGAAGAATTAATTACTGATCTTTTTGAACGTATAAATATGCGAGAAAGCGGTAAGCAGGCTATAAGTAAAATACCAGATTCTTGGCCCCAACCGGTTATAAGGTTGTTTGCCATTTTAGTTGATAATATGGCTCCTGAAGATGTTAATCTGACTGTTTCTACCAGCCCTGAAGGAGTAGCTATTCACTTTAATGAGATCAGGTTTTACGATTAGAAAAGACTATGAATAACAGTTGAATTTACAAGAGAAACTGATACTTAATTTTTTTAATTTATAATTTTATTCTGGTTTAAAAATGAAGCCCGAAGAAGTTAGAAAGCTTACTAATATACTTTACAAGTTGAATTGGAAGGCTGATAGAGAAGAGTTAAGGAGCAGGTTTGAAAAATCAATTACTGATCTTTTTAATCACATAAATATACGAGAAAGCGTGAAGAAGGCCATCAGTGAAATACCAGATTCTTGCCCCAACCGGCTATAAAGTTGTTTGCCATTTTAGTTGATTATATGGCTTCTAAAGATGTTGATCTGACTTTTTCTACCAGCCCTGAAGGAGTAACTATTCACTTTAATGAAGATTTGGTTTTACGATTAGAAAAGACTATAAATAACAGTTGAATTTACAATTATTTTTTTATTTATTTTAGATTTAAAAATGGCTGTCGAACTCAGTGAATCTGATTTAAAGAATTGTAATGAACTATTTGACGAAACAATGAAAGCACTAAACATTGATTTTAGTGAATTTGGTTTTGAGAATGATGTAAACAATATAATAAAAGATCATAGTGAACTATTTAATAAAGATCATAGTGAACTATTTAATGAAGCAATCAAAGTGATAAACATTAACTGTAGTGATTCAGAAAAAGCTAAAATAGTAGCAGGCGTTATTGTAAGTTAACGTGTCTTGAAGTGTTGCAACGCTTGGGTGAAGAATAGAAAGGTGTTTTACTTACTTTATATACATTTATTTTTTTAATTACGTAAATATTGTGGCTTTAAAAAATGACGACCACAAGTAAATTCGAGGATGGAAAACTATATACGATGGAAGAAATATTTAGCAGTGACAAACAATTAAGCAATACGTTTAGTGAGGTGGAAACAGACATCATTAACCCCACAACCGTTCATGAAAGCGTGGCACATGCTATCTCTAAAATCCCAGAGTCTCTTCAGATGGAGCCGCAGTAAAAGTGCTGTTGACTGTTTTTATTGATTATATAACGCCTGACGATACTAACATGGGAGTCTGGGTTTCAACTAAACAGAAAGAAGTAATCAGCTATCACGACTTTAATTCTAACTGGGCTGACTACATGCTTACACAGTTTAACCATGCAAGTGAGGAGGCAAAGTTAAGGGGTTCTGGTTGGTCTGAAGGAACGGTCCTTGAAATCAGATTGAGACAAACAAAGTTCTATCCTATAGTTGGCAACTCTTACCTTCCTCTCCCAAAAGAGTTAGAGTTAAAACGAGCAGTTTTAAACATACATAATTCTGACAACATGTGTTTTATGTGGTGTATTTTAGCGCATTTACATCCTATCAAAAATCATGCAAACAGAGTTTCCAATTATGAAGCATATAAGCAAGAGCTGAACTTTGATAACATAACCTTTCCAGTAAGTATAAACAGTATATCTCAGTTGAGAGCAAAACAAACCAATCACCGTAAACGTATATACATGGTCTGTAGAAGCCGATCTAGTGCCTTTAAGGATTTTGCCAACGCTCCTACTTTGGCGAACCACTTAACAAACATGTAGACTTGATACTGTTTGCAGATAGTACAAAGAGTCATTATGTATTATCAGAACAATAAGCAGACTGTTAGAATATACATCAAAGCATAAATCTAAACAAGAGCTTTGTAGAAGATGTCTGGTCAGAATCCTCACCATAGAAGCAGCTGCCAGTCATAGAAACTCATTGTAAAAGTTTTGTAGACTGTGAAACCAAACTCCTTACACCTAAACCAGGGTCTAAATTTAGTTTTAAAAATTTACACAAAAATGCAAATGATCCGTACGTAGTTTATGCTGACTTTGAATCACTCTTGCCGCAGTACTATGTCCACAACAGCAAGAACAAAAAACAACCTGATTAACCCACCATCAGATTTGTTCTTATGCGTTTGTTGTTGCTAGGTCAGATGGGGCACACACGCGCCCAGAGA
Source organism: Conus ventricosus (assembly GCA_018398815.1). Lineage (NCBI taxonomy): Eukaryota > Metazoa > Mollusca > Gastropoda > Neogastropoda > Conidae > Conus > Conus ventricosus. The sequence goes on from CM031627.1 coordinate 19,967,252, forward strand.
TTTACAGAGGCCCCAACGCAGCTAGTAGATTTTTAGAGCAGATGAAACAACTTCGCAATTACTACTCCAACCAACTAAATCTTTCAGACATTGTTATGGCCCCTGAAGACCAAGAACGCTATGACTCATCTCACACACTGTTGGATTTGCGGCTTAGAGCTAACACCTAACAGTAAAGACGTGACAGTGAGAGACCACGATCACATTACTGGAAAGTTCAGAGGGCCCGCACATAACAATTGTAATCTTCAACTTAAGGTTGACCCCAAAAAAATGGAAACTGCCTATCTTCTTTCATAACTTACGAGGCTACGATTCTCATTTCATCATGCAAGCAGTGACTTCTGAATATAAGAGGGTTACCTGCATTGCACAGTCTTCAGAAAAGTACATGACTTTTACTCTTGACTGTTTATCCTTTTATGACTCTGCCCAACATCTGATGGCTAGTTTAGATAAGTTAGCGGGATCCCTACAAGACTTTCCAATCACTAAACAATATTTTGACCCATCTTTAGTGCGTAAAGGTGTTTATCCTTTTGAATACATGAACTCGTGGGATAGGTTTGACGAAGACTCACTTCCTCCTAAAGGCGCTTTCTTTTCTAGTCTTAGAAGTAAAGACATAACTGACTCTGAATATGAATACGCTCAGAAAGCCTGGACAGAATTACACTGTGAAACAATGGGCGATTATCATGATCAATATTTATTGGCCGACGTGTGTTTTATTGGCAGACGTCTTTCAGAATTACAGATCTACATGCATGAAACATTACTGATCTAGACTCATCACATTACCTCTCTGCGCCTGGACTTTCTTGGGATGCTTTCTTAAAGTCTACAAACATTCAGATTGACTTAATTTCTGATCTACCCACACTTCAGATGATTGAAGACGGGCTGAGGGGAGGTATTAGCATGGCCTCACATCCTTACTGCAAAGCCAACAACAAATATTTAGATGATTATGACTCAACTAAACCATCCAACTATCTAATGTACTTAGACGCCAACAATCTGTATGGATGGGCCATGAGTCAACCGCTTCCATTACGTAACTTTAAAATGATAAAAGGACCTCATGATGTCAATACTGTGTTAGGTATGTTGTCACAGCTTACGCCTGATAATCCGGCAGGACTAATCTGGAAGTAGACTTAGAATATTCTAAAGAATTACACGATCTCCACAACGATTACCCCTAGCCGCAGAAAGATTAAAGATGACCCCCACAGAACCTCCTAAACTCGTACCCAATCTTCACTACAAAACTAAGTAATGTTTGTCATTACAGACTGTTACAGTTTTACCTAAGACACGGACTGAAACTAAGAGCTGTTCACAGAATAATACTTGTGATCAAGAGCCCTTTATGAGGCCATACATCAGGAAGAATACTGATCTTAGAACCCAGGCCACTGACGCTTCAGAAAAAAAAATTTTCAAGTTAATGAACAACAGCTGTTTTGGCAAAACTATGGAAAATCCACACAAACGTAAAGATGTGAAATTAGTTACAAAAGAAAACCAAGCAATTAAGTTTGCCTCTAAACTAACTATCAAGACTTTAGAAGATTTAACGACAGCCTGGTTGGCATTATGATGAAGAAAAAGGATGTTAAGTTGGACAAGCCGGTGTTTATCGGCTTTACTGTATTAGAATTGTCAAAGTTATTGATGTTAGAATTTCTGTACGACTACTTTAAACCACTGTACCCAGAAGCAAGAGTCCTTTACACAGACACTGACTCTTTTATTCTAGACGTCCCAACTGAAGACTTCTATAAGGACTTAGAAACAGAAGTGGCTAAAGGAGTTAATGGATGGTACGACACATGCGACTATCCAAAACGACAGTTCTTTACATTCAACTGTAAACAAGAAAGTGATTGAAGATGAAGGATGAACTTAATGGGACAGTTATAAAATAATATGTTGGTTTGCGGTCAAAGATGTACAGCGTTGCTAGCCAGACTTGTGTAATGAAGAAGGCTAAGGGCATAAGTAAAGAAGTTGTCAAAAAATATAACTCACGACAACTACAAGCAAGCTCTCTTTGAGAACAAAGTATTTTATCACACAAATGTTAATCTGCGCTCTACTCTTCATCAAGTAAACACAACTGCTGTTAACAAAAAATCGCTAGTCTCTAACAATAACAAGAGAACTTACGTCAGTCCTGAGTTTCATATGCTGTAGGGCATTGGAGAACTTTAAAAGATTAACTGACTGACTTAACTAGTACTTAACTAAGAACCTAACAAGAACTTACTTAAGAACCTAACTAGTACTTATTTAAGAACCTAACTAGTACTTAAAACTATAACTTTTTTTTTTTTTACTTTACTTGTAATTTACTTGCACTCAATTTTAAAACGTACTTTCTATAACTAACTTAACTTGTACTTATCTAGTTCTTAACTTGTACTTTATTTAGTTCTTAAAAACTATTCCATAGAAAATGGGTCTACAATAGGAGGTTGCTTTTTTTGCAGAAGCTGTTCTTCTTCTTTTACTGCTTTGTGGGGTTTGTAACTTTGCTGCTAAGTATGGCGTTAGACATTTTATATGCTAAAACTCCCCCGCCAACAACAACAGCACCCAATACATAATAATACATCTTATCGTTTGTTTGTTATTGTGTTGTTGTTAATTGGGGTGTTGGTGCTGACGACGATGTTGTATTACTATCTAATAATTTTTGTTTTGTTGATTGGTTTGCTTTTTGCAGTCTGTTCCATTCAGCTAGTTTACGCCCGGCCTCAACACGTCCAGGATTTTTAGGTTTAGTAACATTACTCACTTGTGGTACATAAACTTGCGGTACATTCTGCTCCTGCGGACTGTTCTGCGGAGGGTCCTGCGACGTCTTCTTCTCCTGATCGCTCATTTTTTTTATTGCGATTAAATTTAATATGATAAAAATTAATATGATTAAAAGTAATTAATCCCATGATGAATGGGCATAACATCGTCCCAAATCTGTAATACATGTCACATGCAAGAGTTTCTAGTGACTTGTTTAAAACCGGATCTTGTGATAAGTCGTATTTTAAATCTTCTTCTGGATCAACTGGCGCCATCTTACTTACTAACTTAGCATATAAACTAATCATTGTCTGTCCCACTGATCTAACCATTTTGACCCTAGCTGTGCTTCGTACCTAGCATAGTACTTCTCAACGTCTGATGTAGACAGTTGCTGAATCTGTTCAATACTTAGTTCAAACACCTAAATACTGTTTAGTTTTTCCGCAAGCAGCCAAAGAGTATAATCTTTCTTTATGGCAGTGGTCTGCTGAGTAACCTACGGAGTAGTCTGCTTGCTCCTCACACTTTAATAGTTCGTCACAATCCATTTTTAAAAAACAATAAAAAATAATATAATACTTTTAAAACCATGAGTTTAACGCTGGTTAATTATGCAGTGCCTATCGTTGGTGTTATAGTCTATTCAACCCTTGCAAAATGTTTGTAGGAATAAAACCACCCAACATGGGAAAGATAGAAGATTCGCCAAAACTAGTTGCAACCTTATTTTTAGCTTTAACAACAAAAGATTATCTGGTTAAAAAGCACATAGACAGCCTTTCGTATTATGATTATTTTAATTATTTTTTTAGTTAATAAAACGATGAGTGAAAAAAAGATTATCAATACGATTTACCCACTCTGCTGTAATTAGCGGCCTTAGTATAGGCTACAGTGTGTTACCAAAAAACATGTTTAAAATGAAGCGGGCAGATCTAGGAAGGTTAGACATTGAGGAAGTTGTTAAGGTTTATAGTTGTAATTACTGCAGGGATTGCGTCAAAAGACTTTCTTGTTACACAGGGGATTATCCCAGAAAATATTAATGCATAGAAAGATTAATCTAGAAAATATTGATTTATAAAAAGATGTCTGGATTGGTTCTAATGGGGAGGAGCTATTGTTAATGCATTGGCCTTCTCTGGAAGCAATTATATGTTTAGTAAATTGCGGTCCGATGAAGAAAGAGCAAGACATAACAAGGCAATGGAAGATTTAGCCAAGGCAAGAGATGCTTACGAGAAAAGACGAATTGCTCACATAGACTTTATTATAAAAAGTTAAGAGAACAGGGACATGCAGAGTACACATTTACAGACGTTGATGAGGCAATGAATGAGTATCACTTAGTGACAGGAAAGAAGTTTCTAACAACACCGCCGCCAGAACTGTCTGACTTTTATGAACCATCTGAGGAACAGAAGACTGCAGAGATAGTTTTTATTGCAGTTGGCATGACCTCAGTCTATCTTGTTGCTCACTTTCTTGTGTAAAATAAAATGCATTTAAAATATGGATAAAATATATTATTCTCCTAAAGGGTAATTGGAAAGGAAAGACTGCTATTGAAAAACTGAGTAAAGCTGCTAGAGTGTGTGAATCAGATGCGAAAGACTGGCTTTCAAAACAGGCAATTTGGCAAATATATCTGCCTGCCCCCAAAAGAATAATAAGGCCTAGATTTGTTAATTCAGTTCCTAATGACACCCACCAGATGGACTTGTTGTATCTTCCCCATGACAAAGTTAGAAGAAAAAGTTTAAGTATGCTCTGACAGTTGTTGACATGCTTCAAGATACAAAGACGCTGACCTTTAACAGATAAAAGCTCAACTGCTGTGGCTGTGGCTTTACAACAAATATACATGCGAGGTCCATTAAAGTATCCTAGAATGATTCAAGTTGATGATGGAAAAGAGTTTAAAGGTTCTGTAACCAGCTGTTTTTAAAACATCATGTTACAGTTAGGAGAGGGATCCCAGGCAACCATCGATCACAAGCCCTAGTAGAATAATTTAATAAGAATCTAGCTGAACGTCTGTTTACCTATCAATATCACAGAGAAATTATAGATAGAACGCGTAACACAGAATGGGTTAGGAGATTGCCGGCAGTCTTACGTGTCATGAACAACGAAGAATTTAAAGCAACAGGTCTTAAGCCAGTGAACGCAATCAAGTTAAAAAAAATTAGCATTACTGAAGATGTGCAGAGGACTCAAAAACTCTTGCCATTTGGACTAAAAGTAAGATACTTGTATGCTCCTGGAGAGGCAGAAGGTGATGTTAGAATTAGAGCAACAGATCCTATATGGAGCGTAGATGTATATGAAGTTGAAAGAATTATGAAAACAAACACCTCCCGTATATTATTTAAGAGAGACTCTCTCTTCTAGCGGTGCTACTACGTCTGAAAAGCCTGCCCCTAAAAGATCGTTTGTTCGTGAAGAGCTGCAAGTTGTCCCGCCAAACACAGTAAGTTAACAAAAAAAATAGTATTTGCTAAACTTATTTATTTTTTAACTTATTTTTTTAGACTATTTTGGCTTTAACTGATCATTTGTTTGTTTTTCAATGTTCTGTTTAATTGCATCAGTGTCTACCTGTCGTGAAGTAAAGGTCTTTCTCCACTCCTTTTGAAGTTCAATTTTTTGTCGTCTGTAATCCTCACCATCAGCCATAAGCTTCTGAAATTCTTCGTCCATAATGTTTTCATCCTGTAATGATTTGCTTATTCTTAATCTTAATGAACAAAGTTTTGCTGATACTAGGGCAGCAATGGCAGTGCGCTTTTGTAATTTAGGAGTTAATTTTTTTTAAAACAGCACTCACAATCATAGACACAGCGCCTAAACCTAACCCGAGACTCCCTAATGCTAAAGAGGCAGGCGCTCCAACCCCAGTAGCTAAAACAGCAACACTAGACCCATGCACTTACGCTAGCTACAGCTGATGAGCCAGTAATTACATAAGAAAGAGTATTTAAAGCTATAGCATATTTCTTTCTGGTAACACTATACTTATCCAAGTCGCTTTCTATTTCCTTTTGAAGTTCAGTTATTTGCTCTCACCTAAACTGTTGAACCTCCATTTTTTAATTAAGATTATTTTTTAAATTAATCTTATACATATCTTCTTCTTATTAATTCTTCTGGCAGCACTTCATCAACAGAGTAAAACGCAATAAAATCAACATATTTAAAATAACGTATGTTCTGACAAACTAGTATCGCCCTCCCTCGGAGTAACAAATAAGCGAAAAATCATCGTCATTTGCCTAGGCAGTGCCAGTAGCGTTGGGGTAAATTCTAAGCCGACGGTGTCACCCCCACTTCAGCTAAGGACTTCTTTCTCTGCAGCATATATTCAGAACCCTGCATAGTTATCTCAATCTGTTTTTTCTGTTGTGTTCCTGGAACTAGGCTAACAAGAATGGTCCTGCATTTAAGGCTTTTCTAAAATTGTTTTTCTTATCAAAGTATACATTGGGGCTTCGTAGTTCAAACTTTAAATTCCAAGCAATTTCAGGAAGCAACTCCCAAGCATTCTCTCTTTTATGAAGTTTGTATTCATGTTTTGCCCAAATCGTTTGCCCTTAAATTTCTTATCTCTTCTAGGGTAGGATATTGCTGTCGTTTTTTGTCTTCAATTTCTGTTCGTTTGTAAACCCCGTCATCTGTGTACTCAAATCCATAAACATTTCCTGCACTCTATTAGATCAAACTCAGTTGTGTCTGCTAGGTCTTTTAGCTCTACTGCAACGCATTTAGGAGCTAGCTCCGCTTTTAATTCTGGCCCTTTTTATAATATAAAATTACAATAAACAAATTGTTATAAGCAATCAATTATAAACAATCTACAATAAACAAACGTATTGAACTGGGGGTGAGTCCGTAAGCATAGCTTAGCGTGCTTAGATTTTTCTAACTGCTCTTTTATTTTTTTTTAGCTCATCTTTGTCCCTTATTATAAAATTTTCACTTAAACATTCTTCAAAACTATCTTTGTCCTTAGTGTAAAATAATACAACTGATTTTAACTGCGATCTAAAGTCTTTTAAGACAGCATTGTATTTTTGAGTTAAGAGCCACACAGAAACTATAGCGTGGCGGCCACTAAAGGCTAGCTTTGACAGGGCTTTTCTTTTTTTAACAATGTCTCGTTCTGCCGAACAGTCATCATAATAAACAGTGTTTCAGTTCCCTCAAATAGTCTATAGTAATGTTCTAAACAGTCGCTCAGTTTGTCGCTAGGATCAACTAGAAATATATTCTCGTCTGTCCAAATAAACTTCCTTTCTTTGTAAGACTTGCTGTGCTTAATGGTTGTGCAGAATATAAAAAATGTGCTCGTAATGAAACCTGTATATTGTTTGTAACAAATCAAGTATGAAGACAGTTTTCCCACACCCAGTAAATCCCGCAGATAAGAGAACAGTGTGGATCTTTTGGCAGAAACTTCAAACTATCCATCTGTTTTTATTAGAATATTTCTTCTGCATTTTTAATAAGCCACATCTTTTAACCTGTTTTCTTCAATGTTTAACTGAGCATCACAAACCATAAAAACATGCATTTGTATTGGTGCGTTTCCGTCTGCTTTCTTGTGAATATTTATTTTTATACCATCGTGCCCTACCCTTTCTCCACTTCCAAACAATCTGTTGTCAAATGTGGATCTAAAATCCAGCCACAGCCCATGTTTAGTTATTAAATAGTCTTCGAGTCTTACATCATAAAGACGAAGTTTTTTACATACACGATCAACTGCAGGATCTCTTTGCCTACCTCCAGCGATCAACTTTCTTTATTTCATCAAAGTGTTGGTGAGGTAAAAGTCCACGACCTGAATACAACTGATCAGACTTGCCATTTATTGCACAGTCGACCTTCTCAATTTTTGGATTATAAAACGCTTCTAATTCTCTCTGAAAAGGAGTTGTTTCTTCTGTAAACAAGAACAAAATTCCTTTTAAAGACTTCAGAGACTAATTTAGATGTATGTTCCAGAGAGTGTCTCGCTTGTTTCTATTTTCTGTAATGGAGTGTATAACGTTTTCATAATAAATAATCGTTTTACTTTTATACTGGGTTAAGATTGTTCTGGCCAGTCCAGGGTTAGTAACAACATCAAACTCAAGAGAGATGTCACTAACTGTGTATTTGGCTTCAGGATCTTCAGACAAAACGACAGAGCCGCTAGGATTAAATGTCAGATCATAAGTAAGTTTTCTTTTAGTGCGCTTTGGTAATATGGCATATGCCGTCTTTAACAGTTCAAAATCTAGATGGATGCAGAATCTGTTGCCAAATGCTTCTGCTACTGCCTCATCTTTAACATCATTCTTTGCATCTCCCGCTTTAAGCCTGTGCTTGAGACCGTTTGGGTTTTGTATTCCCTGATAAACTTTCTCTTTTCTTTCTTTTTTAGGTAGCCATAGATCAGAATAGAGGGCAAAAATGTCTGCCTCGTTTAGTAAAAAGACCCTTTTCCCCTCCAGTTTGATTACTATATGATTAACGATAGCCCTGCCTAAATTAGCAACAACAGTAGCATTAGGATCTGCCGATGTAATATATATTTTGAATGATAGTTTAGCAGTGCCTGGCATTATAACATCATCAGCGCCAAGATCAGGGAACATAACTGTTAAAGTTTGTCCAGGCTGAACTGTTGATGGAGTATTTACACTAATTACAGTCTGCCTTATACTTTTACGCCATGGGGTTCCTTCTCTTTTCTGTATGGATCGAGGTCGCAACCGTATGAGTTCATTTTTTTATAAAACAAAAAAGAATATAAATAAAAAATATGGATGAAGATTTGACGCGCCTGATCCTTCTGAAGAAAGGATCTGCCAGGCCCTTCATTGACGAAGATGAAACAGAATTAGTTCCTTCATTGCGCGAAGAACTTGAAAGAGCAGCAGAAGGTTCCTCAATCCCTTCAGTAGAAGAAGCAGAAACACCCCCTTCAGTTAGCGCATCTCGTGCAGAACTATAACAAATAGAATTAACTCATTCTACATAAGCTTAGGACTAGAGCCGCCAGAAGGTCATAGTCCTTTTGATTTTAAGATGGATAAAAGCAACCATCTGTATGTAAGAACTAGCGGAGGAAATTTTGTAAGAGTTACTACAAAGCCAGACCCAACTAAGTTTTTAAAACTAAACACAATTAGACAGAGGATCCCTGTTGCTGACTAAAGGCGATTAAACATTTTAAATTTAAGGCCTGAGGCTGTTAGTCTTTTACAGAACTTGGGGCGAGAGTTGCCAACACGATCTGAAATAGAAATGACCTCTTTTCAAGATTTAGGGCCAAGAACAGATGAAGCAATAGCAGAAATTGAAACGAGTTTAAGTGAGGAGACCGCAATTAAAAACAATTCAAGATTCTCCATTGCCTATGCGTGAAATCCTGGGGCTTAATGAGGCTCTACGGACAATAAGGGGTGAACTAACAAACAATGTAGCAAAACTTGGTGAGCTAGATAGAGAGATAGAAGAAGATAAAAATAAACTCGCTGATGCAGACGATAACAATTTAGGGCAAGACGAAAAGGCTAGAATACAGCAGAAAATACAAGATTTAATGCTACAAAGGGTGGCTAGGTTTAGAAGTGCTGTCTACTAACAGAGCGCAGCTAGCATCACAAACAAGCAGAATCAGAGAAACTATAAACAGAAAATTTATGAAAACACTACGCTAGCTGAAAGAATAAGGACTCTGTTCAGGGAACAGGGGATTACAATAGTTAGTATGTTAACAGCTGTTGGGTTTGCCATCTCTACACTCGTTTATGCTTTAACCGGCAGTGCACCAACAGGGCCAGTACCTCCTCCAACGCCTCAGCCTGGTAAAAGTTGGATTAGAAAACAATTACATCATCTAGCAAACTTATTAAAGAAGTTAGCTGCCAAAGCGCTTGATGCTCTGCATGGCATAATAGGCAGTGTTGTTAGTTGGGTTTTGTCTACTATAGGTAAAGTTGCTGGTTATATGGCTGACCATCTGTGGACGTTAGGAGTGCTAGCTGCTGGATTAATTTTAGTGAAATAAAGTATAGCTAATCCAGTAAAAGTTAAAAATACAACAAGGGCTGTCTTTTCGCTAGTATGACTGTCAGTGTGAGGCACATTAACAGGAGGAGTGCTTTCTGGGCTGCTTTTTGGCTGTGGGGCGCTTATAACTGGATCGCTTTCTTCGGGGCTAGGTACTTTCTTTAAAATGGATGGGGCGGGCCTTGTGTTTAAACCTTGATTGTGCCCTAAGTGTTGATCACCTCCAGCTATGAGGATTTCATTGTTATAATTCTGTATCATGCCAATCTGTAGTCTAAGGTCAGAGGGCAGCATGTATAATCCATGGCCTACAACAAAGTCAACCTTTGACCTAGCATGCGCAAGAACGTCTTGATACCTTTGTATACGGCAGGCAAATCAACAGCCGAGTTAATAGCATCTTCAAATAGCTAAAAATTGTTTTCTGGCATCAAAGCCTGTAGACTGATCAACTATGCTAGACTTGGTCTGTGCTTGTGCTCCTAATAGACACCAAACGTACGTCCGTATGGAGTCATTGAGTCTTTGCACTCCTGGCATTGTAAGACCTTCACTTTCATCTAAGATAAATGTTGCCCAAGCATTAGGGTGTATTTGCTCTATTAGATCCTAATCGAACTGTTTGTCTGGTTGAAAAGAGGTGTGGCCAGGCCAGTAGTCATAATTATATTCTCTTTTATGCCCCACAAATACAATGTGCCTAACCCATGATTGCGGTCTAACTTTTGTCTAAAGTCAGTTGAAGGATTAATGTTAAATTCGTTGCAGATTCTTTCACATGCATTATTGTCCATTGGGCTTTTAAATGTATTAAACGCGTTGTCGCTGGGGAGGGGCACTTGTAGTTCAGTTAGTATTCGTCTGTACTGGTAATAAAACATGAAAGTTATATACTGACCTTACTAAAAGATTAGGATGGTTTAAATGGTTTGCATATGAAACACCACAGCCAGTAGTTGCGCAGTAAATCGCAAAATTTAACTGATTCTGGAAAAAAGCCATAGGGCGAGATGACCATGCTGATGGCACTCTATCGTTATTTATTGGCGAATTTAAATATTTAGTTAGTGGGTTTACAAGTCTAACTTGGAAGCCATTATATTCATCTACTGCAATAGTTAGATTGCTGAAGTCTAAAGATTTGGGATTATAAAACGCCCCTACATCGTAAGCGGCACTTTCGTTATATTCAAAAGGTTCCATTTTTTAAATAGTTTTGAAATAGGTCTAAAAAAGATGTACATCTATATAACCAAGCAAAACGAGCGTGTGTTCTTAACGTATCCAATTGTCAATTGGCGCGGAGTGTAGGATTGCTCTTAAAGAAATTGGCTTTAAAGTTATGTGGACTAACATATCTGACGGGGCTCAAAATAACTGGTTTAATATTAGTGACGAGGCGGGCAATCAAATAACTCATGTGCAAATACCTGATGGTTACTACAACTTTTGCTCTTTAAAAGAAGTACTTAGCGAATTTGGCATATTGTTAAAAATTAACGAGGCAAACCTCAGAATTACTATACATTTCCCACTAGAAGGAAGAAGAGAGTACACTTTCCCTAAAGGCCTGGCTAAAATCTTAGGCTTTCACAGTAGTGACAGAGCTTATAGATTTAGTACAAGAGAAGATGTTTATCAATTTGAAGGTAATTAACCTTCTGATTTTCTAGTGAACCCAATGTTGTATGTTCATTTACAACAGTTAAAAACAGAAGCTAATTTGTTTGATGGCTATCCGTCGACAGTTCTAAAGGTTTTGCCATCAACTAGGGCGGAGTTTTGCGATTATCGATTAATCTCAGTTGGAAAAAAACAGTGAATTTAAAGAATTAATTAATGGCCCTATAAATTCATTAGATGTAAAAATAACTAACCAAAATGGAAAGCCGGTTGTTTGTTCTGATTTATTAATGGTGTTAGAAGTAGAAGAGCGTGCTGTAAATCATTAGATTTTTATGCTCCTGGAGAGAATGTAAATATGCGGGTTCACGATCACCAAATACTATTCTGCACGGAAATCCCTCGTTTTAAATTAACGATTACGTCAATTTTTAGAGGTTTGGGGGTGTTAATTTTTTTAGAAACGGGTGTTAATTTTGGCCAAAACTGACATGAGATGGACGTGATTTGTATGTGAAAAGGGGGGTTTTCGTGCAGAATAACATGGGTGGTCGTGAACCCGCATATTTACATTCTCTATAGAAGATTCGCCAAAACTAGTTGCAACCTATATTTTTAGCTTTAACAACAAAACATTATCTGATTAAAAAGCACATAGACAGCCTTTCGTATTAAGATTATTTAATTATTTTTAGTTAATAAAAAGATGAGTGAAAAAAAGATTATCAATACGATTTACCACTCTGCTGTAATTAGCGGTCTTAGTATAGCTATAGTGTGTTAGCAAAAAACATGTTAAAATGAAGCCAGCGGATCTAGGAAGGT
>CM031627.1:19982175-19992175 GCA_018398815.1 Conus ventricosus
GGGCAGCCCCAAAGCTTGAAATGGGTTCACAAAAACCCCTTCGTTTTGGGTTGGGCAAACGATTTTTGAAACTCGCGGTCTAATCTGGGGGGTACAAGCTTTTAAGCCCCATATTATCAAAATCCTGTTTTTTTTTTAAGAGCGTGCCCCTCAAATAAATTTAGACTATGCTTTAGTTTTTGGGAAAAAACTCTCCCTCCATCTTTTTTTTTTTTCACAGCCAAATCGGGTTTTTACCCCCCACATTTTTTCTTCACCGGCAACCCAAAGGAAGCAATCTTTCCCAAGCCGTTATAGGAAACCCCTCCACCGGGGAGAACCCCTGCCCCCCCTTGTTACACATGACTTTTTTGGGGTTTCCCTTTTCCAAAAAAACGTCTTTTCCCGTTTTCAAAACCATTGTGCTCTGTTTGCCCCCTCAATGTTGGAAAAGGGAAAAAGGGGCCCAAAAAAATCTTCTCTTTCCCCCTTTTGGTCTTTTTTTTTTTGCCCTTTTTCCCCCCCCTTTGTTTCTCTCTCCTATCTCTCCTCTTTTCTCTCTCCCCTTTTCTCTTCCCCTTTTTCCTCTCTCCTCCTCTCTCTTTTCCCTCTCTCTTTTTCTGTATAAATTTGATATGTGCTGAAAAAATTTGTATGCATGAAAAAGGACAGATTGAAAGGACTAGGCTTTGGCCTAAAAAATTTTCTCCTTGGGTATTAAAATCAATCAATAATCAATCAATCAATCAATCTCTCTCTCTCTCTCCTCTCTCTCTCTCTCTCCCCTCTTTTTTTCTTTCTTTCTCTCCTCTGTCTCTCTCTCCCCCTTTTTCTCTTTTTGTCCCCCCCCTTTTTCTTTCTTTTTTTCTCCTTTTTCCGCTTTTTTTTCCTCTTTTTCTTTTCCTCTTTCCCCCCCCCCTTTTTCCCCTTTTTTTTTTTGTTCTCTTTTCTCTCTCTCTCCCCTTCTCTCTCTCTTTCCCATCTCTCCTTTTTTCCCCCTCCCCTTTCACCTTTCCCTTTTCACTCCTTCCCTTTTCCCTTTCCCTTTTCCGGTTTTTTTCTCTCTTTCTTTCTTTTTTCCTTTTTTTTTCTTTTTTTCCCTTTCTTTTTTTTCCCCTTCCCTTTTCCCCCCTTTTTTTTTTCAACCCTTTTCCCCCCTCTCCCCCCTTTTTTCCCCCCTTTTTTTTTTTTTTTAAAACCCCCCCCCCCCCCCCCCCCCCCCCCCCCCCCCCCCCCCCCCCCCCCCCCCCCCCCCCCCCCCCCCCCCCAAAAAAAAAACCCCCCCCCCCCCCCCCCCCCCCCCCCCCCCCCCCCCCCCCCCCCCCCCCCCCCCCCCCCCCCCCCCCCCCCCCCCCCCCCCCCCCCCCCCCCCCCCCCCCCGCCTCCCATTGTCCTTCCATCCCTGTCCCGCCCTCCCCACCCCCCCCATCTTCTCTCTCTCCTTTCTTTTCCTCTTCTTTTCTCTCTCCTCTCCTCTCTCTCTTTTCCCCTTTCTCCTCTCTCTCTAAATTAACCCCCTTTTTCCCCCTACCCACGTAGTTCCCCTTTTTCCCCCTCCCCTTTCCCAACCCCTCTCCCCCCCCGTACAGACTTTCATCCCTCCTGTCATCGCCCTTTAAAATTTTAATCAAACATTTTTTCCTTTTTAAAAACTTTAAACACATGCTTTTCTCCCGCTGGCGAGGTAATTTGGGGTTTTACTGTCCCCTTTTAAAGGGGTTTCCCCCTTTTTTAAAAATTATTTTGCCAAAATACAGGGGTTTTTGGAAATGTCCCCGAAATTGCGAAACCCAGCCCCGAATATCAGCCGCCTTTTGCCTCATCTTGCAGTGGGGGAGAAAGCATTTCTTGGGGCCCGGGGAAAAAAGCGAAAAGGCTGAAACAGGAACAGAGCCTCGTTTTGGGGAAAAAAGGGGGAAGGGGGTTTCCCCCATGATGAGTAAAAAAACCCAAAGTCACTCTTCGTGTTCGGGCTAAAGTGAGGGGGGGCAATTGTGCTGTCTGGTTGGGAAATTTTTCATCAGGAAATAAAAAAGGGAAAAGATAAGCTTTTCATGTTTTTCCCGGGTTTGCTTCCCCCAGTTTATGCGCTTGTGGATAAATTTTGGTCACCACAACGAGGAAAGATTTTGTTCTTCGGGAAAAGTTATCATAGTTTTTTGCTGTCGTCACTTTCAAGAGCACAGTTTTCCCAAACCAAAATAACCCGAAAGGGAAAAGGGGGAAGCTGGGGAAATTTTGGGGCCCAAAACGCTGAAAAAGGATGCTTTTGAAATATTTTTAAAAGAAAAAAATGTTTTTTAAGCACCTTGTTCATTTGCCGGCTGCAAGTGCAACCCCCCAAAAAGCAACGTGAAACGGATTCTGTAGGAGCAAGAGAGCCCAAAATCCCGAGACGCAAAGAAGTAAGGTTTTTTGGGGAAAGGGGCTTGATCTTTTTGGGGGTTTTATTTTATTCTATGCATGGTTGGTTGTAAATATAGTTGTTGGGTTTTTTAGATTGTTGGGGACAAAATGAAAAATACATTGTTTTCTTTCAGTCCCAAATGCCAGAGGGCATTGTAGCAGTCAGTCAGTCACTTTTCCCGGGGTCACTGAAAAATGTTTTCCCGTTTTTTGGGGTTTATTTTTCCCCCCCGCTGTTTCTGTTTCCCCAAAAAAATGAAGGGTTTATTCTTATTAAAAAAGAAAGTGTCCATGTTTTCCACAAATAACCTTGTTGGGGCTCCAGTGAATAATAGTTTTTGGGTTTTTTTTTTTTCGGAAAATTGCTGAACATCAGGCCCCCCCGCAAATTCAAGTTTCCCCCCATAACCATATGCTTTAGTAAAATGAATTTTTCATCAGTATTTGGGTAAAGGGTGGGTGACAGTGTGCAATTTTTAAAAAAAAGCAGTTGGGGTATGTCCGGGATGCTATAAACTTTCCCCGGGGGAGTAAGGAAAAAATGAGCTAGATCGCAGCTTAATTTTGGGGGTACCCGACGTCACGCATTTAGTTTTTAAAAAAACGCCCGAATCTTTTACTGCAATTTTTGTAAAAAAACCCCCAATTCTAATTGTCATTGTGGAACTTCAGAATTTAAGGGGGGGGAGTGAGATTGAAAAAGAAAAAATGGGAAAAAAAGGGGGTGTTGTGTTTTGTGGGGGGGGGGGGGGGGGGGGGGGGGGGGGGGGACTTAAATGAACAGCCATTAAAAAGATTTCTACGCAGGGAAGGAATTAGTGGGATGATGCAGAAGGGTGACAAAAACCCCTGTTTAAAGGAAAAAAGGGATTATTGATAGATTTAAACAACTGAAGGAAAATGTGGTGTACAATAATCATTTTAAAGTTATTTACATATACGGTAATGTGTGTGTGGTTGGGGGTGTGTGTGTGTGGGTGTGTGGTTTTGTGGGGTGTGTGTGTGTGTTGTGTGTGTGTGTGAGTGTTGGGGTTTTGTTGTGTTTTGGTTTGGGGGTGGTGTTGTGTGGGTGTGTGTGTGTGTGAACCGATGGGTTTTTTTTGGCATGTGTAATCATTTACTTTTCTGTGTCGTGCGAATGTGTGTAAAATGTACATAAAATGGTCAACCTGTAAAAATAATGCCCAACTGCCTGGAAAAAAAACACAAGCGGTTCTGATGGCGAGGGAGGTGGGGGACTGTACAAAGGGCTGAGGTTTTAAACTGTACGGCTGAACTCCATACACTTTTAGTGGAAAAATTTTACTTCGATGTCCTCTTCGTTGGAACTTGGGCTCGTGGGTGGGAGCAATTTTGCCCTTTTCGCCCGGGAAAAAAGTTTAGTTTTACGGTTTCCCCATAGCGGGAAAACCCTTTTAGGGACAAGTCTTTAATTTACGGGGCGTCTTGGCATTTTTACTCACTTTTCGGGGAAACCCTGACTTTGTCTCTTTCCGGGATGTCTGGGGTTGGGAATCTCCCTGGGGGAGTCCGAAATTTTGGGTCTTGCACGGCTCGAAAAAACGGATTTGAAGTGAGTTCCCGAAGGAAAAAAAACACGACATTTGAAAAAAATCGATCATACTTTTGAAACAACCCCAAAATGCCAATTTTGGGGGGAGGACCCCTTTAAGGACAGTGCGGGTTGATCTTGGCGTGGGGAAAGTTGTGCTCCCTTTTTGACGCTTAAAATCTGTGGGGGCTTGGGGCATTGGGCCCCTTTAAGATGGGGATCACACAGGAAAATTCTCCCCTCTCCCCTTTTCCCCCTCTTTCTCTCTCTCCTCTCTTCTTTTCCTTTATTTTCTCTCTCCCCTCTCTCTATCTTCCGGCTTCTTTTTTTCTTCTTCTTCTTTTTTCTTCTTTTCTTCTTCTTCTTTTCTTTTTCTCGACATTTTCAGTGAAAAGAGGGTTTATGCGAAAATTCTCTGCCCTTTTTTTCTCTCTCTTCCTCTCTCTCTCTCTCTTCCCCTCTCTCTTTTCCCCCTCCCCTCTCTCTCTCTCTCTCTCTCTCTCTTCCCCCTCTCTTCTCTCTTTGCTCTCTCGCCTGTTCCCCTTTTCTCTCCTCTCTCCTTTTCTCCTCTCTCTCCCCTCTCTCTCTCTCTCTAAAGGGCTGTCCCCTTTTTCTCTCTCTGTCTCTCTTCTCTGGACATTGGCAAGGGAAGGGTTGGGGGGGGTTTCCTGAAAAAATTCCCTTCCCCTCTGTCGTCTTTTGCTGCCTTTTCTTTTCTGTCTGTCCCCTCACTTTGTTGGGGTTTGGGAGTGAAAAATTGGGGTCGAGCGGAAGGGAAATTCCCCCCCGCCAAAATTTTTTCCCCTTTCTTTTCTCGGGGCACTGTCAGTGAAAAGGGGTCACCCCGGAAAAAACTCACTCACCTTTTCCCCCTCTCTCTCTCTCTCCCCCTTTCTTCCTCTCTTCTCCTCTCCCCCTCTCCCCTCTCCCCCCTTCTTCCCCCTCTCCTCTCCTCTCTCTCTCTCTCTGTCTTCTGGGTTTTCTGGTCTCTCTCAAATTTTTTTTTTCAATATTTTACAGAAAAGCTTTTGGAAAAAATAGGTGTTTAAAGTAAAAACAATTAAAGGGGGGGTGGAACGAGTTAAGATGCTGCAATTGAAAGTTTTACAAAGTTTTCCCCGACTTAGAACCCCTTTTTGGGGGTTTTTGTCCCTTAAAGCGTAAGATATTGTTACCATAAAAGGTCAAAATTTTTAGGAAAATATAATATAGAGTACTTTTTTAATCACAGGTCAAGTGGTAATGTAAAGTGAAGACTAAGAATATTACGATATTCTCGTTACCTGCTCCTGATATGGCTTACATTTTATCAGTGACAGAAACTGAAAATGCGGCTTTTTTCCCCAAAGAAAGAAGCTAATGCTGACAATTAAGTATGGGGGGAAAACAAGTGCAGGTTAACAATTCTTCCATCATTAAAATAATGACATGGCAAAGATTTGAAAAAAACAACAACATTTATTTTGAAGAAAATAGGGAAATATATGTTATGAATGTGTGAAAACCCTTCACTAGCTGCATGAGAGAACCATCACAACTCCTCTTGAAGACAGATTTATAGGTATTGCCTGCTCCTAGGCCTTTCGTCCGCTGGATCAGACTCATCAGGGAGACACGGCAAAGAAAGAAGCTATTCTGTTCTTAGTAATTGCAAGTTTTCATTTTCTTGTGATTTTGATTCGCTTGCACGCCCAGGTTCGGTCACGTGGATGACTCTCATCCTTTTAATACATCATATCTAACCTTTTACGTAAGGAGACTTATTGAAGTATTAATAATAGCTCAGTTTTGTCATTGTTAAAGCAAACAAACAAAGAAACAAACAAACAAACAAACAACAACAACAACAACCACAGAGGGAGAGAGACACTGACACTGACATACTTTATTGACAGTGGCCAATTTTTAAAATTTTTAATTTTTTATTATAAGGCATACGTAATGTCATGTTCTTTTGATGAAATATGTAAACATACGTGGATGATTAATGTTGATACACTATAAGGCAAGCATGGGTTATCTTATATTTGAGATAATCAGGATGTATAACCAGGTTATAAAAGAATTCAGACATAGAATAATCGATTGAAGGTGGCAAGGATGGAACAATCATACGCAAATTTAGTGAGAGATACAGATTTACTAGAACTTTAAGAACATTATTTAAGAGAGTCTTACGTGTCTGAATATAAAAACCATTTGTAAAAAATGCCTTTAATTAATTTAGATTTATGATTTCATCTATATTCACACATGCTTTGAGACATGCATGAGTCAGGTCACAGCTGTAATGTCCACAATGCACATCTGCTGGAGAAGATGAAATCTACTTATTTGTATCTGGCTTACAATGATTTAAGCAAAAATCTATTCCAAGAAAATATTTCATTGATCCATGTATATGCATGTTGTGCTTTTCGCTTTCATTATTTGACATTGTAATGTCACAAAACGCATCATATAATTATGTAAAGCCTTTGCAAGACGTGCAGTCGTCATTAGATGTTCAATCTAATTGTTCTGAATTTTACTTGTAGATATGTATTTATACTGTGTATTGTCATCGTTTAAAACTGTATTGTTTTTAAGTCAACAAACCCACCCCACTCAAAATTGGCTGACAAACTTCTGATCAGAGATTTAATTCTCTCTCTCTCTCTCTCTCTCTCTCTCTCTCTCTCTCTCTCCCCATATTTATCCTCACCCTCTTCCCAGACGTACATATACAGACATACAGCTTGCTCTTCCCCAGTCTCTCACTTTGTTCGCCTCCCCCTTCTCCTCCCCAGTTCTCTTATATTTCACAGATAGATTTCCTTTTTCACATTTTTGACACTCGCTCCTCGCCCACTGGCGATGTAAGCTGGATAGCTGTCGCCTTAAGGACAGCGTGGTGTTGATCTTGACGTGGGGATGTTCTGCTTCGTTGTTGACACTGGGTCTGTGGGACTTTGGACATTGTCAGTGAAGATGGAGGTCACTCTGAAAATACTCTGCATCAGTTTGAGTATCTGTTTCCCACGTACCTACTTGTGGGCTTACTGTCTGTCTGTCTGTCTGTCTCCCTCTCTCCCCACCCCCCCCCCCCCCCCCACCCCTTTCTAAACCTCTTTGCACATTTTCATCCATACTTTTTAAAACTGTTTTGACATTTTAAGGGAGGTGCTTGCATGTGAAAGTTACTTGTGGGTATAGTTCAGTGCACGTCTTCCAATTACAACAGTGAACACAGTTTTGTAAATCATCTGCAAAATATAACTCTAAAACTTCGACTGAACACCAAGATTTTGTGGGAAAACTGATTTTGGTACAAACTGCTTATGCTTCCAGAATGACAATGTGTCAGGATGTACAGTGACAACAACAACAATAACAACAACAACAACAACAACAACAACAACAACAACAACAACAACAACAACAACAACAACAACAACAACGACAACAACAAATGTTTATGTTAATCTCCAGCGAGAATTGCATCTGTAAAGATCTGACCACCAACATGGTGTTTTATCAAATAAATAATCAGACAGAGTAGTGAGATATATGCAAGTAACACAAGACAGTGTCTTAACAAGCATTCCTAGTGAGAAAAACAACAGATCATAGAGACAGAGCAGTGAGACATGTGCAAGTAACACATCTCTAGTGAGAAGAAAACAGATTTCCGCCTGCTGGGACCCTTATCCTCATGTGCCAAGACTCTCCCTTTCACCCCCGAGGCTATGTCTTTCCCCCTATTGCCATATTCCTCTCCCCATTTCTCTTCTCTTCTGTCTATGAGTCTGTCTGAATGTCTGTCTGTCTGTCGGTCGGTCGGTCTGCCTATCGTCTGTCTACCCCCTCTCTCTCCATTCTATCTATCTCTTTCTGTCTCTTTGTCTGTCTGCCTATCTTTCTGTCAGTCAGTCTGTATTTCTGTGTGTCTGTGTAATCTGTGTGTCTGTCTGTCTTTCTGTTTGTCTGTTTGTCTGTCTGTCAGTCAGTCAGCCAGCCTGTTCGTCTGTTGTTGTTTTTTCTCTCTCTGTGTGTGTCTCTGTCTGTCTCTTTGTCTGTCTGTCCTGTCTGTCTGTCTGCCTGTCTGTCTGTCTGCCTGTCTCCTTTTCTCTCTCTCTCTCTCTCTCTCTCTCTCTCTCTCTCTCTCTCTCTCTCTCTCTCTCTCTCTCTCTCTCTCTCTCCCCTTCCTCTCTTACTCTCCCCATCCCGTTTTCTGCATCCCACCGATACTCATTCCCAATCAGATCCTCGTTTCCATACCAAGAGTTCAGGGAGCGTTCTTTCTCTTGTCCACTACCCTTTGAATCGTACCATCTCTTTCTCTTTCTGCCGTTTCAACTCTCTCCCACCCTTCAAGTCTTCTCTCAACATTCCACATTTCACTGATTCACAGCCTTGTTCTCTGTTGTGATATATATATTATATATATATATATATATATATATATATATATATATATATAATATATATATATATATATATATATTAATATATATATATATATGTATATATATATATATATATATATATATATATATATATATATATATATATGTATATCTTAGGAGATCCAAGTAAAGGTTGTCCTGCACAATTCTTAGCCACTGACAATGCTTGAGTTATAGAACAGCAGAGCTGACCACTCAAACTGTTCCATTATCTTTTGATCTCCCTTGTATCCTTGAATGGATCCTCAGGCATAGGCTCAAAGATTGTCCCCTACATTTTATACTGTTTGTATAATGCTTTTAGTTTCTTAGCAATTTTTTTTTCTCTCCACACTTTCGTTTTATTCCATTTTACTATCCTTCACTGGCTGCTTTGGGGGGTGCTGTTGGATTCTTTTTTGAACCCTTGGTGGTGAGAACACCACAGAATTATGAACTGTGGTGTGTCTCTATTTGACACCAGGAGCGCAGACACAATCAGCCGTGTCTCCCTGATGAGTCCGATCCAGCGGACGAAAGGCCTAGGAGCAGGCAATACAAATAGATCTGCCTCCAGAAGGGATCACGGTGGTTCCCTCAGGCAGCTAGTGAATGGTTTTTCATATTTATAATATATTTCCCCATTTTCTTCAATTTTTTTCCCCCTCTAAAATTTCAAATCTTTGCAAAGTCATTATTATAATGACGGAAGAATTGTTAGCCTGCACTTGTTTTCCCCCACTACTTAATTGTTCAGCATCATATATATATATATATATATATATATATATATAATATATATATATATAATATTATATATATATATATATAAGAGGTTATCTTTTTATATTTTCTACTTTTCACAAAAAATGTAGCTTGTTTTGCTCTTTCATGATTTTCTTTTGCTTCTTAGGTGGCACCTTTGGTTGTTTTTTTTTGAAAACTCAACAAACATACTACGGTATTGCACACCAGCTTTTTGTGGGATAGCATTCTTCTTAAAACCGAAAAGGCAAAGGAGTCAAATTACCCCTTTCCGCGATCACTGAGGAGAAACAATCAGGTTTCGAAACATCGGTGTCTGACCAGGAGTTATGTTAGTGGGTTTCCTCCCCATTGGAGACTGTCTCCCTCTTGGAGACTATAAGCTTGCTGAAGGCTCATTTTGAGAAGCATTTATTTATTTTTCCCCCATTCACCCACTCAAGCACATACTGTTAGGCAGAATTATCTACCACTGCGGATATGAATGCTTATTTTCCCTATTTCTTCAATCTAAGACATAAGAGCAAGCTTTGTTTATAATTGAATATATATATATATATATATATATATATATATATATATATATATATATATATATATATATATTTGTTGTATTAAAAACAAGTTAAAACCAAGCTTAAAACACCTGAGGTGTTTTAAGCTTGGTTTTAACTTGTTTTTAATACAACAAATGTCGCTCCCACTGTGGGTTGAGCACTGTTTTTAAAATAACGCTGATCCTCAGTACTATTCTCCTCTCTTCTCTCTCTCTCTCTCTCTCGCTCGCTCTCTCTCTCTCTCTCTCTCTCTTATATATATATATGTGTGTGTGTGTGTGTGTGTGTGTGTGTGTGTGTGTGTGTAGAGAGAG
>CM031627.1:19997175-20019675 GCA_018398815.1 Conus ventricosus
GCATGTGCATGTGTATGTGTGTGAGTGTGCAAGTATGTGTTTATGTGTGCGTGTGTGCATTTGTGTATATCTTCTGTTTAACGTCGGTTCACTTTGAGTGATATTAGACGTGAATGAATGAAGAGAAATTGAAGGAATGAATAATTAAGTGAATAATCCTATATGTTATATAAGCGTGTATGTATGCCTTTGTATGTGAGTGTATACGTGTATGTATCTGTATATGTATCTAAAGAAAAACAAAAACAAAAACAAAGCAAAACAAAGCAAAACAAAGCAAAACAAAACAAAACAAAACAAAACAAAAACAACAAGAAAAGGATTCTTAAATACAACAATTGATGGGTAAAATGAACCGAAGATATAGATCTAACACACAGCAATAAAACAAAAATCCTTCACTATCTAAACTATAGAGTGAAGGAGTAAAATGCAGGCCATCATCATATAACGCACTATGAACTAACACAAAGCAATCTAAAGAAAAACCCCAATCGGACTATGAAATAATTGTTCAGCAATTTCGATCAGCAGAAAGTGGTCCGAAAGTATATTTTGCAAGGGTTTTTTTTCAGAAAAATTATTAGACTTTAATGATGTTGGTAAGAAATCTGTGTGTGTGTGTGTGTGTGTGTGTGTGTGTGTGTGTGTGTGTGTGTGTGTGTGTGTGTGTGTGTGTGTGTGTGTG
The DNA here is from genome assembly GCA_018398815.1 of Conus ventricosus. Taxonomy (NCBI): domain Eukaryota; kingdom Metazoa; phylum Mollusca; class Gastropoda; order Neogastropoda; family Conidae; genus Conus; species Conus ventricosus. The sequence continues at coordinate 19,997,864 of CM031627.1, forward strand.
AAGTGAATTCAACATTTTTTTAGGCTTAAAGAACAAACTTTACAGCTTTGATCATCGTGCCTTCGCGAAAAAAGAGAATAAAGATCAATTGAAAAAATGAAGAAAAGAGAAACTCGAAGCAATGCATATGAAGAAATCCAAAATATACAATATAATGAAAACAATGAAACAATGAAAAACTACCATAATCCATATGTTGATTAATGATATACAACATATCAGACTAGACAAATCAAGACATTTGAGGGCGAGATGGAGAGAGAGAGGAGAGAGAGAGAGAGAGAGAGAGAGAGGAGAGAGAGAGAGAGAGAGTGAGAGAGAGAGAGAGAGAGGACAGACAGACAGACAGACAGACAGACAGACAGACAGACAGACAGACAGACAGACAGGTAGAGAGACAAAGAAATCGAGAGAGAAACCAACAGAGGGAAGTAGAGATAGACAGAGAAAGGGAGGGAGAGAGAGATTCAGAGAGAGAGAGAGAGAGAGAGCTAGTCAGACAGACAGACAATAAGAGAGAGGGAGAGAGGGAGGGAGAGAGAGAGAATCTACAACAATATAAATGATCATAGATTAGTTCATGATTTATCCATCAAATTCTTTTTTTGGTGCGCTTTTCATTACTAATTTAGAAGGACATGATTTTAAGGAAGAAGGTAAATTGTTCCATGCCATTCCTCCAGAAAGTGCGCATGAGCGCGCGCGCGCGCGTGTGTGTGTGTGTGTGTGTGTGTGTGTGTGTGTGTGTGTGTGTGTGTGTGAGAGAGAGAGAGAGAGAGAGAGAGAGAGAGAGAGAGAGAGAGAGAGAGAGAAGAGAGAAAGAGAGAGAGTGTGTGTGTGTGCGTGCGCGTGCGTCCGCACGTGTGTGTGTGTGTGTGTGTGTGTGTGTGTGTGTGTGTGTGTGTGTGTGTGTGTGTGTGTGTGTGTGTGTGTGTGTGTGCGCGTGCGTGCGTGTGTGTGTGTGTGTGTGTGCGTGCGCGCGTGTGTGTGTGGTGAGCAGCTTGGAAGCGCATAGGGCTATTCATAGATTAAATAGCCATTATTATTATCATTATTATCATTATTATCATTATTATCACTATAGCCCTCTTCCACACACTCTTCACACTCTTCACACTCCTCTTCCATCCCCCATACCACCCCCACATCTACTCTCTCTCTCTTATTACCCATACCACTGTCTAACATGTTTCCTTCTTCCAACCTTTGACACTCGCTGCTCGCCCACCGCGATGTCAAGCTGGATTATCTGTCGCCTTAAGGACAGCGCGGTGTTGATCTTGACGTGGGGATGTTGTGCTCCGTTGTTGACGCTGGGTCTGCGGAGACTCTGGACATTGTCAGTGAAGATCGGGAATCACACAGAAAACACTCCCACATAAGCTTCACATATCTGTTTTACTCTGCAACATCCTGAATGCCTGCAAGTCTCTCTTTTTTTCCCTTGTTTTCATTTTTCCGCCATCTCTCTCTGTTTGTCTCTCTGTTTCTGTCTCTGTCTCTGTCTGTCTCTGTCTTTCTCTGTCTTCTTTGCCTGTCTGTCTGTCCATCTGTCTGTCTGTCCATCTGTCTGTCTGTCCATCTGCCTGTCTGTCTGTCTGTCTGTCTGTTCTGTCTCTCTCTCTCTCTCTCTCTCTCTCTCTCTCTCTCTCTCTCTCTCTCTCTCTCTCTTATATAATCAACTAGAAATTGTTAATCAGTATAAATATCTAGGCGTTATCTTTTCCACGGGTCTTTCTTTTTCCCATTGCCTTGAGGATTTAGCATCCAAGGCAAAACGTCAAGTCATCAATATTATAAAACTACTGTGGAAGTTTCAAAGTCTTTCCCCAAAATTGTTCTTTAAACTTTTCGACTGTCAAGTCCAGCCAGTGCTTAGCTATGGTGCCGAAGTATGGGGTTTGATTGCAAACAAACTCAATTATTGAAAAAGTGCATTTGTTTGCACTCAAGAGATTCTTAAATGTGTCCATAAAAAAAACCCAGCGCCTTAGTCTATGGAGAAAACTGGTCGGTATCCACTCTATATAAACAATTATACTAAATGTATCAAGTATTGGATACGTGTCGTTAATATGCCGGATAATCGCCTTCCTAAGAAAGCTTACAACACGTTATATGATTTGCATCATCGAGGCAAGAACAACTGGGTCTCATCAGTTGCTCTATGTTAAACCGCTAGGGCTTTGGGTATGTATGGGAAAACCAGAACGTTTACAATGTCAAAGGTTTTCTCTTAGAATTTAGAAATCGGTTGATTGACTGTCATCTTCAAGAATGGTACACCCGAATGGATGTTAGTGATCGCTTTTCCTTCTATTCTTCCTTCAAGCAATTCAGACAAATACCGAATTATCTGTTTACGGTAAGGTAATTTGAACAATCGTAAAAATCTCATAAGATTCAGGTTAGGCGTATCTTGTTTAAATACTCACAAACTGCGGCATTCCAGTGTTCCCCGAGAGGCACTCTGCTGTCCTTTTTGTCCAAGTTCAGTTGGAATCTGAATATCACTTTTTTATTGTATGCCCCAAATATAAGGATGTTCGAGAGCATTTCATACCCACTAAATATTATGCAAGAGCGTCGGCTTTCAGATGTCATTATTACTTGCCAATGATAAAATGGCTAAAGATGTTGCTGCTTTCATAACTAAAGCTTTTGAAATCAGATGTAAAAAAACGAATGGGACGTAAGTTCATACATTTTATGTATAATTCGGGGTACATTTTCCCCTCTAAAAGCAAAAGAGCTTGTATGTGTGAGTGTATGTGGGCGAGTGTGTGTGTCATTGTGTGTGTGTGTGTGTGTGTGTGTGTGTGTGTGTGTGTGTGTGGGTGTGTGTGTGTGTGTGTGTGTGTGTGTGGTGTGTGTGTGTGTGTGTGAGTTTTGTGCGAATGTGTGTGTGTGCGTGTGTGTGTGTGATCATGAAAAGGTTTACAGGTTTTTTAGGCAATTACAAATGAATGTATCTTCTGTGAGATTTGTAAATAATATGCTCTAAGCTGTATATTGGTGCGTATTTTGATCAGTATGTATACATCCATGACTGAGGAGAATGTGAAAGTTATCTACCTGGTCGAGAAAGTGCATGTATACTTGCAAGGTGTTATTTTCCTGTTACTTTTGCTTTTTCCACAACGTTGTTGTCCCCCCCCCCCCCCCCCCCCCATCCCAATGTCCCCATTGACAGGGGCACGAGGCCTAGCTCAATTAAATTATTTGTCATTGTCATTGTCATTGTCATTGTCATTGTCTCTCTCTCTCTCTCTCTCTCTCTCTCTCCTCTCTCTCTCTCTCTCTCTCTTGTAATATTAAATATGAACATATTAAGGAGGGAGAGAACGCATGGAAACAGGGCGTCAGCACATATTCATCACCGTTCACTGTTGGTAATATTACACAAACTGCTTCATCATTTAAATAAAACAAAAACTCTCGTAAGTTTCATTACCCTCCAAGATATAATAGAAATACCATTTTCTGCAAGCTGACATGATTTAATACTGATGTGCCATAAATCTGAAAGTGAGCCATTACATTTATGACATGCTCTCAAGTGGAGGAACCATTTAAATATTCACTTTTGTTTTGAGTCACAGTGCATTTTTCAGCCTTGGCATTAACTTAAAATGAAAAACAAAACGACTTTCGGGTGTGAAAAATAAGCAGCCAGATGGACGAAAGTAGCAGAGATGATGGCAAATCAATGGGAAAAGGTTATGACATGCTGTGTGTAAAGCGATGTAGCTGCGAGAAAGAATCTGTAGTCTGCTTCCTTCCTTCATACATAGGGGTAGTCTGACCTTCAGACATCAATATTCTGGACCAAAATTAAATCCAGTTTCTTTTCATGTTGGTCAGAATGGAAACGAAGAGCGTGTAATCAAAATGTTTGGACATGATCATAACTCAGACATTCATATCAGTCTCTGAAGCTACAAATATTTGTTTTGTATAAGAAAATAGATGCACACTGAGAAAATATGCTTTATTACATCGTTGTGTTCATTTTTCCTTACATACGCATTTCTGTCATATGAATGACGCTCATCTTTATGTTCTCATTCTCACCTCTCTATTGAAGGGTGATTGGCAATATGCTAATCATATCTACGTTTTTGTCTTTCCCGAAATCAACAGGTAGATCTGTAGAACCTAAAAAAGGTACTGAATGAAAGACCTAACTTTTTCTTTCCATTTTTCAACTTGCATGACGTGTCAACATCATTGCCACCTTAAGTTGAGCTGTTTCTCCTCGATTTCATTTATGAGCAGGCTCCCTTCTTAAACTTACATATGTAGCCGGGTGCTAACAGTGTTTCGTTTGGTTACTTTTCGTGGATGAAAATGGTTTTGTTCGAGAGTTATCTTCCCCTTACCTCCCTTGGTCGATCTCCTTTTTTTTATTGTGTAAATTCTTTAAATCATGAATACCTCAGAACCTACATAGTTGTATGTACGTCGCTGAAGTCACAAAAATTAATGTATTTGATTCATTACAACCGTACTGGGCTGAGAAGCCCATATTTTCTCTAAACTGGTATTTTGCACGAGCAATCTTGGCGCCATTTTCAATTGTCTGCTGAATGAATATTGAATAATTCTTGATTTTACAAAAAGCAAGAGGAAAACCGAAGAATCTGAAGATGCATGTTAAAGTAAAGTCCATAAGCTTTCATTTCGTATATCGCATGCCTATGATCTTTCTGTACAAGCTTGCGACTATACGAAATGACTGACAGCGCCGGTCCCTTTAGCGAGTCGCCTTCTTTGTTTACTGTCGGAGTTTTTGATCCAAATTATCATTCTACGAAATTCGGACTTCCCGATCGAAATCTTGCTAATGACTCCATTTTTGTTATGAATACAACTGAAAATGTGTAGAATTTATTATTTAACAGACCGTTTCAACACAGTATTTTTCAGTCGAAAATTGTGTCAGAAGTGGTGCCGACGGCCCAGCGAGGTGAAAAGTCAGCTGTGTTTTCTATCAAACTTTAAACGCAAAGTTCTCCACTTAGACACTGTCTCGGAAAATGAAGTTTATATGTATGAAAAGAGCGAGATGCCAGCTTTTTATTCATTACAAATTATTTCACGCTGTTTGGTATTTTTCATCGAAATAAAGGAAAATATGACGCAAGCTTGTTAAAAGTGGTTTCACTCTGGGACATTAATCAGCAATGATTTAGTACAGGAACAAAATTGTCAAATGTGACTTACTGCATTCTATTCCTTGTGTTCTGAGGTTTTCATCGATAGTAAATATGTGTTGATAGTTTGAACGGACAGCGAGCCAACAACACGGAAGCTGCCATAGAAAACACAAAATTCTGTTGGTTCGGCCTCGCGAGGCTCGTTTCGGCTCCGGCGCTGTGTCGCTGGCTTTGCGGTCCGTCAGGGTGTATATAGTGGGCGCGCTGTGTGAGAATGGAGCAGTGTTCCCCCAGAGTGTTCCATGATGTGAGCGACTGGCGTGAGAGGCAGAGAGAGTGCTCAGTGCGCTGAGTGCTGTACGAGAGGGATTGCTCCCAGGGCTGCGTTCCTGGTTTGAGCTTATCATGGAAGGCAAATAAAAGGAGAAAAACTCTGCTTCGTCCACTGCGTCTTCTTGACTGGCTGCTGTCCCTTGGTTCCTGCACTCCTCACCATCTGCCTGTCTTCACCTGCACACCCCTTACCCCTCCACACCATCACAACTGGCGCTGCGAGCAGGATTGAAGACAAGGGACCAAGAAGACACAGCCCAAGAAGACGCGACACCATGGCCAGCCAACTACCTCTGCACCCTCTGCATCAGCTCCCCAAATTCACGGGTAACGAGAGCAGCAGGAAGTGGACAACTTCATCCGGGAGCCAGGCTTGCCCTACACCTGCAGCCCCTGGATGACAGACAGCCACCCTCTGGCTGATTGCCGCCCTAGATGGCCGAGCTCGCCAGGAGGTGATCAGGCTGCCAGCGACAGAGGTGGACTCCCCTGCCAAGATCTTTACCATCTTGGAGGAGAACTGGGAGAACAACGCGATGTCGTCACCCTGGCTACGGCATTTTTCAACAGGCAGCAGGGCCAGGACGAGACCATCTGGGAGTATGGCTCCCATCTCCAGTACCTATGGAGGAAAGTGAACCAGGCTGGGGATGGAATGTTGCCAGCATCCATACTACGGGACGTCTTCACCCATGGCCTACTACAAGCAGCACTCCGCAAGGATGTCCGGTATTTCGTCCGGAACCATCCTACCACCACCTTTGGGGAGGCTAGGAGGGAAGCCCAAAGGTGGATGCAGGACTGCAGTGCCGACGCGACATCCTCCACACGGCTGGCACTGCTGCTGTTGCCTCGCTTCAAAGTCAGCTAGAGGCACTCACAGCTACAGTCGCCAGTTTGAGGCAGGAAATCCAGCAGCCACCACCTGCACGGCCACCACTGCAGATCCACAGCTGCGTGGCAAATGCGCAGCATTCAAGACGAACGGCCCAGGCGGAGACGACGACGGAAGCTGGCACCTATGAAAACTGGGGACAAACTCCAGTCCTTTGCCACTGTCAGCAGCCAGAATGCAGACAAGTCTCGGCAACATGGTTCAGCAGCACCCAGGCGACAGGCAGAGTCCATTTTGCCTCAGCTGTCACCAGGAGAGATGCACCGACTCCAGCAGGAGGACCCATCCATTGGGCCAATTCTGTCCTCCTGGCCAAAGAAGCCTGCAGCTGGCGAGAATAGGGAGCTACAGGCCCTCACCCAACAGCACAGCCGATTCACCTGCCGACAGGGAGTGCTGTATCGGCGAATGGTGGACCCTAAACTTGGGGCGTGTGAGCAGCTGCTCCTTCCCGGATTGCTCCGCCCCAAGGTTCTGTCATCGGCCCACAAACCGCCAGGGTCACCGGGCTACCAGAATGCTGCGGAGATGTTACGCCCCCAGGTCTACTGGCCTGGTATGTACCGGGACCTGGAGCAGCACCTGGCTGATTGCCGACCCTGCAGAAAGGTCAGCCAAACTGCCAGTGCCTCCATGCCATCAGACCGTGCGCCAGAACCGAGGCCACCACAGGCTGCTGTGGCCTCCGGACCATGGTCTGGCCCTGTCAGGCAACTTCCCTGCCTGACAGCCGAAGTGACGCACTGCCTGAACCACCTGACTGGAGGAGACCCAAGCTGGAACTATCACCAGACTCCAGGACAGACTGGGTTTGTGTCCCACAACCCAAGCCCAGAACTGCTAGCCACCCTGTGCCAACTCCAGTTCCGCCCCTGATACGTAGTGTTAATCCACCCACGCCAGCCCCACGGCGAACCGCCTGTCTGGCGGTGAAACCTGTGAAAAGGTATGCTAGTGACTGCCTGGATGACCAGGAACACTTTCACAAATAACTGACCTGGTCAGATGTCGCAAGGCACAGTAAATATATTCCAAGGCTGATTGATAATTAAATACCTGTTTGGGAAGAGGTGTTGCAGACTGTTAAACAATTATGTTTTTTATTTTTATGCACAAGCTAGTATAATATGTTGATTGTTTTTCAGGTTGGATAATAATGTATGCCACGGTTTTTCAGAAGCCAGCAGTAGGCCTACTGGCTAAAGGATCTTATAGCAAAATCTGTTTTGTCATTTTGTATCCGGACTTATGGATTTTTGTTCAAATAGCAAGTCCATTATTGTCACGTTGGCACCCCGTGTTTTGAGTTTTGATAAATCCTTTTCTTTTTCTTCACTTTTATCGTGCTATGTCTGACTTTTATGGATTTTGTTCAAATAGCAAGTCCATTATTGTCACGTTGGCACCCCGTGTTTTGAGTTTTGATAAATCCTCCCAGGTAATATTTTGTACCCGACCTTGAATGTTTAAAATAACAAATCCTTGCAAAAGTCATTTTTAGTACCTGACATCTTGGAATTTTGTTTACATAACAAGTCCATTATTGCCACTTGGTACCTAACCAGTGCTTTGGGTTTTAACACATGTTCCTAATGATTTCTGATGTCCGACTTGGAACTTTGTTTAAATATCAAGTCCAGTTAGTCACTTTATGTACCCAAAGTCCGGGTTTTGTTCATGAAAGGAATCCTTTGTTGTCATTTTGTATTTGACTTTTTGGAATTTTTGTTTAAAATACATGTCCATTTTAGTCAATGTGAATCCTGGCTTTCAGACGCCTTGTTTAAAAGAGCAAGCCCTTGATATCGGAATAATGTGAATGCAAAGAATGAGAGGGAGAACAAGATGTTTTGATGTTTGATGCATTGATGTGTTTTGTTTTGGGGTAGTCATGCCTCTAAAGACTTGATGGCTGAAGCTTCATTTTTTCATTGATTGATTTTTGCACCCCTACTTGATAACTCTGCATTTTTATATCATTTTGTGCCAGCGAGGACGCTGGTTGTAACAGAGTAGGGGGGGATGTAGCCGGGTGCTAACAGTGTTTCGTTTGGTTACTTTTCGTGGATGAAAATGGTTTGTTCGAGAGTTATCTTCCCCTTACCTCCCTTGTCGAATCTCCTTTTTTTTATTGTGTAAATTCTTTAAATCATGAATACCTCAGAACCTACATAGTTGTATGTACGTCGCTGAAGTCACAAAAATTAATGTATTTGATTCATTACAACCGTACTGGGCTGAGAAGCCCATATTTTCTCTAAACTGGTATTTTGCACGAGCAATCTTGGCGCCATTTTCAATTGTCTGCTGAATGAATATTGAATAATTCTTGATTTTACAAAAAGCAAGAGAAAACCGAAGAATCTGAAGATGCATGTTAAAAGTAAAGTCCATAAGCTTTCATTTCGTATATCGCATGCCTATGATCTTTTCTGTACAAGCTTGCGACTATACGAAATGACTGACAGCGCCGGTCCCTTTAGCGAGTCGCCTTCTTTGTTTACTGTCGGAGTTTTGATCCAAATTATCATTCTACGAAATTCGGACTTAGCGATCGAAATCTTGCTAATGACTCCATTTTTTGTTATGAATACAACTGAAAATGTGTAGAATTTATTATTTAAACAGACCGTTTCAACACAGTATTTTTCAGTCGAAAATGTGTCAGAAGTGGGTGCCGACGGCCCAGCGAGGTGAAAAGTCAGCTGTGTTTTCTATCAAACTTTAAACGCAAAGTTCTCCACTTAGACACTGTCTCGGAAAATGAAGTTTATATGTATGAAAAGAGCGAATGCCAGCTTTTTATTCATTACAAAATTATTTCACGCTGTTTGGTATTTTTCATCGAAATAAAGGAAAATATGACGCAAGCTTGTTAAAAGTGGTTTCACTCTGGGACATTAATCAGCAATGATTTAGTACAGGAACAAAATTGTCAAATGTGACTTACTGCATTCTATTCCTTGTGTTCTGAGGTTTTCATCGATAGTAAATATTGTTTGATAGTTTGAACGGACAGCGAGCCAGACAACACGGAAGCTGCCATAGAAAACACAAAATTCTGTTGGTTCGGCCTCGCGAGGCTCGTTTCGGCTCCGGCGCTGTGTCGCTGGCTTTGCGGTCCGGTCAGGGTGTATATAAGTGGGCGCGCTGTGTGAGAATGGAGCAGTGTTCCCCCAGAGTGTTCCATGATGTGAGCGACTGGCGTGAGAGGCAGAGAGAGTGCTCAGTGCGCTGAGTGCTGTACGAGAGGGATTGCTCCCAGGGCTTGCGTTCCTGGTTTGAGCTTATCATGGAAGGCAAATAAAAGGAGAAAAAACTCTGCTTCGTCCACTGCGTCTTCTTGACTGGCTGCTGTCCCTTGGTTCCTGCACTCCTCACCATCTGCCTGTCTTCACCTGCACACCCCTTACCCCTCCACACCACACACATAGAATGGATCTAATTGCAAAGCGAGACGACTGCAGGCGGAAATCTAAACAAATCTTAAATAAATGTTAGCGAACCGCCCAGAGAACGTGGACAACCGAGTCACAAGACAAAACACAAACGCGTTTCGACCTCTTAGGTCTTTCTCGGGTGATACATAAACGAATAAAACAGCGAAAATTCACTTAGCTTTGATCGCTTCAGATCGCTAGGGTTCAGCGCAAGGAAGAAGGCGTTGATTACAATTACAACGCCTTCTTCCTTGCGCTGAACCCTAAGCGATCTGAAGCGATCAAAGCTAAGTGAATTTACAACGCCTTCTTCCTTGCGCTGAACCCTAAGCGATCTGAAGCGATCAAAGCTAAGTGAATTTTCGTTGTTTTATTCGTTTATGTATCACCCGAGGAAGACCTAAGAGGTCGAAACGCGTTGTGTTTTGCCTTGTGACTCGTTTTGTCCACGTTCTCTGGGCGGTTCGCTAACATTTATTTAAGATTTGTTACATAGAATGGTCTAATCTTGAGGCAATCTCTCTCTCTTTCTCTCCCTCCCTCCCTCCCTCCCTCCCTCCCTCCCTCCCTCCCTCCTCTCTCTCTCTCTCTCTCTCTCTCTCTCTGTCCATCCACCCCCTCTCCCTGTTTTCTGTTATAGAACTTTTTGTAATCCGCCTGGCTCTCTACCTATATATCTATGCATGGATTTTGACAGGCATTTAAGTATATTATAACTAAGTTTAGATCTGGCATTTCTGACTTGTCAGTTCATTACTATAGGTATAGAAACGATAGGCCACAAGATTTAATTCGTAAACTATGTAAAGTTGCGGTCGAAAACAAAATGCACATCTCATTATGTTGTCCATTCTACAATAGCATAAGAGAAAAGTTCATAGCTCAAAAGTTCTTTCATAATCCAAATAGTTTTCCTTGATCTCTCTTGTTGGCCTTAACGAACAGTAATGCAGTCAGCAAATTAACACTTTATGTTCATTAAGCATTTGAAGCGCGGCAGATTGCAATAACTTGAATGTATATTTATGTATGTGTACATAAAGATCTTTATATGAATTTGTTTTGGTTCCCCTCTTCCAAAGAGGGCCTTGGCCTTATGAAATAAAGATTTCATTTCATTCTCTCTCCCTTTCTCTCTCTCTCTCTCTCTCTCTCTCTCTCTCTCCTCTCTCTCTCTCTCTCTCTCTCTCTCTCTCTCTCCTCCTCTCTCTCTGTGCCTTCTTTCCTCCATATGTCTATCCCCCTCTGTGTTTTTTTTATCTTCTCTCCCTTATTTTTTTAAAAATCCTCCTTCACCATCTGGCGATCCACCCTATCGAACATGTCCCTCTCACGAGCAGTTGACTGACATCTCCATGGAGACCGGACATTGTCAGAGAAGACGATGATCACTCTGAAGATCTAAAACAACCTTTTGTGTTCTATTTCTTCTAGCCTACCTGTGCGCTTTCTCTGTCTGTTTGTGGGTCTGTCTGTCTGCTTCTGTCAGTCTGTTTATCTGTCTCTCTCCCCCCCCCCCCCCCCCCGCCACTCTTCTTCCTTTCCTCAAGAAGTCACACTCAGGTTTAACGTCAACACACATGAAAACCAAAAAACAAAAGTCTTGCACTTTAATTGAACGGTTTTCCAAAGGAGATTTTGGTCCTCATGGATAAAGCGTGCAGCTGCCTGGCAAATGTTGGTGAGTGCAAATCCTAAAGATACGTTACATTATCATTTGCATCTTTCACGGCCTGTCACGTTGGGTCTGTGGAGACTCTGGGCATTGTCAGTGATGACAATTTTCGCCTGGAAAATCCTATCACGTCAGTTTTGCTCTGTTTCCTTCTGCTTACTTGAACAGCTTCTCTGTGCATCGCTCTGTCTGTCTGTCTGTGTGTCTGTGTGTCTGTCTGCCTTTGTCTCTGTCTCCCTGAAGAAAAAGGTCACCGGGGAAATTTAATCCTCGGTACTAATTTCCCCATGTCTGATTCACTTTGTCTACTTGCACGCTTCTGTCTGACACGTATTTTGTAGGGGTTTTGAATCCTACTTTACCATGATAGATGTATTTTGAGTTGCCTAGTCATGTATCAGTCTGAGCTTCTGTCTGTCTCTCTCTCTCTAACTCTCCCTCTCAGTCTGTCTATTTGTCTGTCTCCCTGTGTCTATCTGTCTGTCTGTCCGTCTGTCTCTCTGTCTGTCTCTCTGTTCATTTCTCTGTCTGTCACTCTTCCTGTCTCTGTCTGCGTGCCTGCTTGTCTGTCAGTCTCTCTCTCCCTGTGGCTCCTTTGTTTATTAAGGTATCCATTGTGCTGTTGCCCTCTACACTTTATTTGTTAACTTTTCCTTTACCTCTGATAACATACCCCCATTTCCCCTCTTCATTTCCTCAGGGTAGTTATATACAGGTTTAGCGTCCACGCACGCGCGCGCGCGCGCGCACACACACAGACACACACACACACACACACACACACACACACCACACACACACACACACACACACACACACACACACACACACACACACCAAAATTGACCTGACAAATGATGTTAATGATACCCGGAAAGTCAGGGATGACGGGATGAGGGTAGGGTGGTATTTAAGACAACGCTAACCCTATCAAAACAACAACAACAACAACAACAACAAAAACAACAACAACAACAACGTATTAAGGTAGGCCATGAAAGACGCAAATGTTGATGTTACGTAGGGGTGGTATTTAAGACAACGCTAACCCTATCAAAACAATAACAGCAACAACAACAACAACAACAACAACGTATTAAGGTAGGCCATGAAAGACGCACATGTTGATGTTACTTACATTTAAAATTTGAACCCAAGAAACGTTTGGCTGGAATCTCCATGCATTATCCATGAGAACCAAAACCTCCTTTGGAAAACCATTTAAGATGCAAGACTTCTTCTTTTTTTTTTTCCACTCTCCTAAAAGAAGTTTCATAAAAGCTATTCGCCAGGCGGTCTTGTGAGCTGGGTGTCTGTTTGCCAAGGACAGCGTGGTGTTGATCTTGACGTGGGGATGTTGTGATCTGTTGTCTTGTGAGCTGGGTGTCTGTTTGCCAAGGACAGCGTGGTGTTGATCGTGACGTGGGGATGTTGTGCTCTGTTGTTGCTATTCGCCAGGCTGTCTTGTGAGCTGGGTGTCTGTTTGCCAAGGACAGCGTGGTGTTGATCTTGACGTGGAGATGTTGTGCTCTGTTGTTGACGGTGGGTCTGTGGGGACTCTGGACATTGTCAGTGATGATGGGGGTGGCTTGGATAACATAACCGTGCGTGCCACACGGTTTAGTTTTGCTGTGTTTCACTCTGCTTGCTTGAACAGTTTCTCTGTGTTTCTCTCTTTTTGTCTGTGTGTCTGTCTGTCTGCCTCTGTCTCTGTCTACCTGAAGAAAAGGGTCACAGGAAAAGAAAAAAACCAAACCTTCCTGTTAGTTTCCCATGTCTGTTTCACTCAGCGTAGTTGCTTGTTTCCATCTGTCTCTCTGTCGGGTACTTTTTGTGGTTTTAATCCTATTTCAACATGATAAATGTACTAAGAATTGTCTAGTCCTGTATTGGCCTCTCAGCATCTCTCTGTCTTTCCCTGTCTGTGTGTCTGTCTGTCAATTTCTTTGTCTCTGTATCTGTCTCTTTCTCTGTCTGTCTGTCTGTCTGTCTGTCTGTCTGTCTGTCTCTCTCTCTCTCTCTCTCTCTCTCTCTCCTCTCTCTCTCTCTCTCTCTCTCTCTCTCACTCTTTCCTCTCTCTTGCTCTCTCTCTTTCTCACCCCCTCTCTCTCTCTCTTTGTCTCTCTCTCTCCCTCTCTCTCTCTCTCTCTCTCTCCTTCTCTCTCTCTCTCTCTCTCTCTGTATCCATCTCTGTCTGTCTTTCTGTCTGTATGTCTGTCTCTGTCTCTGTCTCTCTCTCCTCTCTCTCTCTCTCTCTCTCTCTGTATCCATCTCTGTCTGTCTTTCTGTCTGCATGTCTGTCTCTGTCTCTGTCTGTCTGTCTGTCTGTCCTCTCTCTCTCTCTCTCTCTCTCTCTCTCTCTCTCTCTCTTTATATTTCTATCTCCTTCTCTGCTCATCTCTCTCTCCTTTACAGCTTAACTCTTCCTTTTCTCCCCGTTGCACCTTCACCCTCTCTCCGCTCCCCTTCCACCCAAGGCCATGATAAGACTAATTAGGCTCAATGTATTCATCTGCCAACAGCCATGTGAGGGACAGGAAGAAACACACCAGGAGAATTTGGGATGGCGTGGGGCTGAGGTGGGGTGATATCTCACTCAACATTAAGACCATCAGAACGACAACGCGTTAAGAGGGGTAGTGAAAGACAATTGTTACATGAACTGCTAGCCGGATTTGAACCCGGAAACGGTAAAGGACCATCATGTGGATTTATCAAACAAATCAGACAGTGTTGCCAAGTAGGTATAAGTAGAATCAGACTAATTTTTTTTGTTTCAAAGTGAGTAGGGTAAGAACATGATAATTCCTTAGGCCTGGAGAATATTTTTTTTTGGTATGCAAAGACGCTCTGTCCCTCGCTCCTCCCTCTTCCCCTTTCCCGGTCCAGTTCTCTGTGCCCCCCCCCCCCCCCCCTTCTCTCCCTTCCTCTGTCTGTCTGTCTTGTCTGTTTGTCTGTCTGCCACTTCTCTCTCTCTCTCTCTCTCTCTCTCTCTCTCTCTCTCTCTCTCTCTCTCTCTCTCACACACTCTCGTCTCACCCCCCCCCCCCCCAATGCATCTCCTCCTGCATCCTTTTCCCACATGTGCCAACAGGCGTACAACTCGCTCTCTCTCCCTCGACCCTGCTACCACTCCCAAACCCCTTTCCTCTAGATCATCAAGACAGGTGATGGGTGTATTTCCCTTTTTTTTCTTTTTTATGAATCTTTGACACTCGCTCCTCGCCCACTGGTGATGTAAAGCTGGATTATCTGTCGCCTTAAGGACAGCGAGGTGTTGATCTTGATGTGGGGATGTTGTGCTCCGTTGTTGACGCTGGGTCTGCGGAGACTCTGGACATTGTCAGTGAAGATGGGGGATCACCTGCAGAAACTTCCGTCATACGTTTGGCATATCTGTTTCACTACGCCTACTTTTGCTGTATGTCTCTGTCTGTCTGTATGTCTGTATGTCTGCCAACTGTCTGTCTGTTTATCTCTGTCCTCTACTGTATATGCGCATGCGCGAGCGCGCGCGTGTGTGTGTATGTGTGTGTGTGTGTGTGTGTTTGTGTGTGTGTGTGTGTGTGTGTGTGTGTGTGTGTGTGTGTGTGTGTGTGTGTGTGTGTGTGTGTGTGTGTGTGTGTGTGTGTGTGCATGTGTGCGTGCATGCGTGTGTGTGTTCGTGCATGCGTGTGTGTGCGTGCGTGAGTGCGTGCGTGCGTGGGAGAGAGAGAGAGAGAGAGAGAGAGAGAGAGAGAGAGAGAGGAGAGAGAGAGAGAGAGAGAGAGAGAGAGAGAGAGAGAGAGAGAGTGTGTAGATTCAGGAAATCACATTAGCATATACAAATGATATCTCTGTGCTCGAAAGGGGCGCTTTGAAAAGTCAGATAACAAAGACAAATGTTTTTCCCTGACAGATTGGTCGCAAATGTCGATAATTGTGTGTAAAGAGGTGCCTTACCTATACTTTGTGTAGACGAGGATCAGACATGTGAAATTCTCTTTTTTCGAATGGGTGAACCCACTACAGCTTTAAAAGGATTAAAGAATAGGTGTGCACTCTGATCTGATGGTTCTGCTGTACAAATTATCTTAGGTGTGCACCCTGATCGGATGGTTCTGCTGTACAAATTATCTTAAAAGAATAACAACAAACAGGTCGGGTAACTCTCGCTCCAAAGATGAAATAATTACATGCCCATAACTCCGAATGAATGTTGCTTACGGCATCATATTGCCCAACGGAAATGACAAACAAAAAACAACAACAAAACAACAACACAACAACAGAGCACACAGAACAAACAAGGAGACCACACCACCACCCCTCAGAAAAAAAAAAAGATTTTGCAAGCTTCCCCACACATCCTGTACTTGACACATCTACAGAGCAACAACAGCTGGAGAAATGAACAAACACTCATTAACATATATTCAAGACCGTCACAGCCTTTTCAATCTTGAATATAGTCAAACAAATACGTGGACGAACAGTAACAAATGCGATTAACCTCAGTTTGGTTAGTGTGAAAAGAAATCTTAAGTTACGCAGGGACCAGTAAACAGTAAATAATGGTAATAATAATAATAATAAAAATTGTAATGAAAACCCTCAAAAGCAACCATGATCGTAGATTTATTTAATACAGCCTGCGGGAATGAGAAAATAATCTAACCAAAGCAAAGGTAATTACCCGTTATACGAGGGCAGCGCTTTGCACAGAAGATAGATAAACAATTAATAACCATTTTGAGGGGAGATTCGTGAGTGGTGTTGGTGAGTGGAGGGGAATGTTATTGGCGTTGTGAAACAGCATTACACCCCTTGCGTGATAACTCGATCCTAAACCAACGCTCACAGACCAGCACTCCAACGATCTAGAGAAAACCACCGAAACACTAAGACTGGTTTGTCCCTACAGATGCTACAAAAATAGACCTTCGTTCCAAATGATCCTGCGTAATCACATGCGAGACAACTCTGTATTCTCTTTAAAACCGCGGTTCTTTTTCCATCAATGCCAGTACCAATGCTGAACTCCAGTGACAAACCCTACAAGTGACCACTCCTGCCAAATGTTATGCCTTTTTTTAAAAGCTGGTCGCCAGGACAGTGGGCCAGAACTGAAGTTCTGATATTTGGTCTGCAAATGTTAACAACCAAAAAAAAGTAGACAATACAGTGGACTTCTCTCTAAAATGCGTTTGAGGATATTGTCGTGTGAAGTAGGTTTTGATGGCTTTCTGAGGGTAGATAGAGGAAAGGAGAAGATCTTAAGTCCAGATTAAATCCCAAGAAGAAGAAAGGCCACAGAAACTGTTGGGAGGAACTGGTAATGCTAGCATCAGTGGGGAAGTTAGTAATATAGTTGCCATAGTGGGTTGAAGAAGACGTAATTTTCTTTGTGGTTCTAAGTCCGTGCGCGCGCTTGTGTGTGTGTGTGTGTGTGTGTGTGTGTGTGTGTGGTGTGTGTGTGTGTGTGTGTGTGTGTGTGTGTGTGTGTGTGTGTGCGTGCGTGTGTGCGTGCGTGCGTGCGTGCGTGCGTGCGTGTGTGTGTGTGTGTGTGTGTGTGTGTGTGTGTGTGTGTGTGTGTGTGTGTGTGTGTGTGTGCGGTCGCGTGCGTGTGTGTGTCTGTGTGAATGTGTGTGTGTGTGTGTGTGTGTGTGTGTGTGTGTGTGTGTGTGTGTGTGTGTGTGTGAGGGGAGAAGGGTGGGGTGGGTGTGAGGGACCGGGGTTGGGAAGCGAGGAGGAGGAGGGCTAAAAGAGGGTTATAGGCGGAAAAGGCAGAAGCAGCAGCAAACACAGCTTCAGTTATCAGTGACGACAGCAGCATCACTAGCAGCAGCAGCAGCAGCAGCCGCAGCAGGGACAGGAACACAGTAGAAGAGGTAAGAAATGTACACTTAATAACATTTACTGTTTGAAGCGCCACAGCGTAATAACGGATTTCATTTGAATTCATGTAAATCATGGGAATCTGTCACTTAAATCTTAATGTATTTTCAATTTTCCTGATGTTCTTTTTTTTTTTTTTTTTTTTCCGTGAACGACTTACTGTCGATAGTATGTGGACCGACCGTGAGTGATGTCCCTTTTTTCCCCTCTCTTCACCATGGCGGGATGAGAGACGCGGGTTTTTCGTTTGTGTGTTTGTATGGTTGATTATCTGGAGGTCACACGTTTTTGAATGTATACAGCGTTGATTATCTGGAGGTCACACGTTTCTGAATGTATACAGCGTTGATTATCTGGAGGTCACACGTTTCTGAATGTATACAGCGGTCAGTATGCTGTACCGTAACAGTTTCCGAGAATACAGAATCTAGACTGCTTCGACCTTTGCAAGCAATGATGACCAAAGACGTGAAGACAAAGCTGATGAATATACAGGAATACCATCTCCATTTAGAACTTTCGTATATCCGACTACGCAACGGATGCTGAACACAGGTGCCGCATTCACCAGTGATCATGTGGTGGCATCAAGGGAACGTACCTACGGCCGGCCTTTCTGGACTCAGAGGGTTCCAGCGCTATCAGGATTACAGGCGAAGAGTCATCACTGCCATGGGCACTGGGGGCGTCGTCTTTGCCGAGTAAACTGACGGCGGTTTCGGGGAAGACGACAGTCACCATTAGTGTTTTTCTGGTGTCTAGAACACATTGTATCGTCACAAAATGTAGTAGGGATGTGTACGGTTGTTACTTTCCTTCTCGTTTGGCGCGTTTCTTTTGTGTTTTCAGATAACGGGAATTACAAAAAAAAAAGCCCGAAAGAAAGAGGAATAGCATAAAATAGCATACCACTCACGAACAAGATGCAAAGCATATAAAATTACTCCCAGTTTATCTTGAATACGCGTGAGATATTCCATAAAGAGGAAAAACCGTATTGGACCGTTACAGCCGTTAGCAACAGCTATTCTGGTAAACATCGGCCATTATCTGTGACCCATAATGAACACACCTACAAATTTTTAGAAAGATCGGCCAAGTACTTTCTGAGATTTTCCATAAAAAAGAAAAACCGTTTATGGGCCGTTATAGCCGTTAGAAAACAGCTATAACGGTAACATCGGGCATGATGCGTGACACATAATAAACATTCCTACAAATTTTCAGAAAGATCGGCCAAGTACTCTCTGAAATATTCCATAAAAAAGAAAAACCGTTATGGGCCGTTACAGCCGTTAGTAACGGCTATAACGGTAAAATATAACATTGGGCATGATCCGTAACCCATAATGAACATACCTTCAAATTTCAGAAAGATTGGCCAAGT
The DNA here is from genome assembly GCA_018398815.1 of Conus ventricosus. NCBI lineage: Eukaryota > Metazoa > Mollusca > Gastropoda > Neogastropoda > Conidae > Conus > Conus ventricosus. Next base: position 20,016,630 of record CM031627.1, read on the forward strand.
ACTTTCTGAGATATTCTATAAAGAAGAAAAGCCGTTATAGGCCGTTGTAGACTATCCGTGGTTCATAATGAACATACCTTCAAATTTACAGAAAGATCGGCCAAGTACTTTCTAAGATATTCCATAAAAGAAAAACCGTTATGGGCCGTTATAGCTGTTAGTAACGGTTTTAACGGTTATTTAACCGATGTACACTTTTGAAACTGCTATTTTAGTCCTCACTGGGTTAAAGCCTGTGGACATACCAAATTTCATTCAAATCGGACAATATGTCAAGAATAACGGTTTTTAACGGTCAGATTTTTAAACACTACATGAAAGTGCCATTTGTGTGTGATAACCTTTCTATATACCAAATTTCATTAAAAATACACCTATATATAAGAAATAACGGCAGAATAACGGTTTTTAACGGTTGCTTAATCCATTTTCAGCATTACATCACTTACATATGGACAGAGGCTCCGATTTGTCACAAGACCATCCAAACCGCGTATAAATTGGCCAAGTACTTTCTGAGATATTCCATAAAGAAGAAAAACCGTTACAGGCCGTTACAACCGTTAGTAACGGCTATAACGGGGCAAACTAAAACATCAGGCATAATCTGTGACCCATAATGAACATACCTGCTAATTTTTTATAAAGGTCGGCCGAGTACTTTCTGACATATTCCATAAAGAAGAAAAACCGTCACAGGCCGTTACAGCCGTTAGTAACGGTTATAACTGTAAACTAAAACATCGGGCATTATTCGTGACCCATAATGAACACACCTACAAATTTTCAGAAAGATCGGCCAAGTACAAGATCGGCCCAGTAGTTTTGTCTGGAGCGAGTGGAACACATTTTGACCATGGACACACAGACACACACACACACAGACACACAGACAGCATTTCTTCGTTCCCATTCTAAAGTACTCCTGTTCTATAAGAACTGGGAGTACAAAAAAGATAGCGGAAAAAGGGAGTGTGTGTAAGGAGCGGGAATGGGGGGGGGGGGGGGGGGGGGGGGGGGGGGGGGTGTGTACGATTAAAAAAAAAAGATGCAAAGCATATAAACGTACTCCCAGTTTATCCTGAATACGCGTGAAATATTCCATAAAGAGGAAAAACCGGCTTGAGCTGGTGTAACCGTTAGTAATGGCTATTCTGGTAAACATCGGCCATCGTCTGTGACCTAAAATGAACATACTTACAAATTTTCAGAAGGATCGGCCAAGAACTTTCTGAGATTTTCCATAAAGAAGAAAACCATTATGGGCCGTTAGTAACGGATGTAACGGTAAACTAAAAACATCGGGCATCATCCGTGACCCATTGTGAACATACCTACAAATTTTCAGAAAGATCGGCCAAGTACTTTTTCAGATGTTCTATAAAGAAGAAAAACCGTTACAGGCTGTTACAGCAGTTAGTAACGGCTATTACGGGGTAAACTAAAACATCGGGCATCATCCGTGACTCATAATGAACATACCTGCTAATTTTCACAAAGACCTGCTAAGTACTTTCTGGGATATTCCATGGAGAAGAAAAGGCGTTACAGGCCGTTACAGCCGTTAGTAACGGCTGTAACGGTAAACTAAAAACATCGGGCATCATCCGTGACCCATAATGAACATACCTACAAATTTTCAGACAGATCGGCCACGTGCTTTCTGAGATATTCTATAAAGAAGAAAAAGAGTTTACAGGCCGTTGCAGCCGTTACTAACGTCTATAACGGTAAACTAAAACATCAGCATTATTCGTGACGCATAATGCAAATACCGACAAATTTTCAGAAAGATCGGCCGAGTACTTTTTGCGATATTCTGTAAAGAAGAAAAATCGCTACAGGCCGTTACAGCCGTTAGTAATGGCTGTAACGGTAAACTAAAAAATCGGGCATCATCCGTGACCCATAGTGAACATACCTACAAATTTTCAGAAAAGTCGGCCAAGTACTTTTTCAGATATTCTATAAAGAAGAAAAACCGTTACAGGCTGTTACAGCCGTTAGTAACGGCTATAATGGGGTAAACTAAAACATCAGGCATCAACCGTGACCCATAATGAACATACCTGCTAATTTTCACAAAGATCGGCCAAGTACTTTCTGAGATATTCCATAAAGAAAAAAAAGGCGTTACAGACCGTTACAGCCGTTAGTAACGGCTGTAACGGTAAACTAAAACATCGGGCATCATCCGTGACCCATAATAGCTCAGAATAGCCGGAATAGCTCAGTTGGTAGAGCGCCGGACTCGTAATCTTGGTGATCCTGGCGTTGCGGGTTCGAACCTCCGCCGGGGCGTTTCGGTACAGGGGGATTTTTCCCTCGGAGTTAACATTGGTTCTGACTCCATTTCCCATACAGTCCTTCGAATGAGACTATAAAACCGAGGTTCCGTGTGTAAACGCACGCATAACATCTTGCACACACGTAAAATCCCACCACCAACTTTCGGAAGAGTAGGCCAGTTTGGCCGTTGGTATGGATGATACGTTACACATAGCATGCACCCTGCGTGAGAAATGGAAAGAATGGAGGAAGTAAGGAAAATGAGTGATCGATATTGAACGACACTGACTGGATGACACGGGCAACGACTGAATGAAGCGCCAGCTGGCAGCTCTTCAGTCGGCACTACCCAGGTAGGCAGCCCGTTGTGTAAACGAGTGTTGATTGTAAAGCGCTTAGAGCTTGGCCTCTAGCCGAGAATAGGCGCTATATAAGTATTCATTATTATTATAATGAACATGCATACACATTTTCAGAAAGATCGGCCAAGTACTTTTTGAGATATTCTATAAAGAAGAAAAACCGTTACAGGCTCTTACAGCCGTTAGTAAGGGCTGTAACGGGGTAAACTAAACCATCGGGCATCATCCGTGACCCATAATGAACATACTTGCTAATTTTTCACAAAGATCAGCCAAGTACTTTCTGAGATATTCCATGGAGAAGGAAAAGCGTTACAGGCATCGGGCATCATCCTTGACCCATAGTGAACATACCTACAAGTTTTCAGAAAGATCGGCCCAGTAGTTTTGTCTGG
>CM031627.1:20024675-20027175 GCA_018398815.1 Conus ventricosus
GTATCATCTGCAAACAGTTCACATACGCCTCCTGTAATGTATAAGGGAAGATCATTAATATAGAGAGAAAAAAGTAGAGGACCAAGAACGGATCCTTGGGGAACACCAAATGTTTGTGTCTGGAATTTGGATTGTTGGTTACCCAAGAAAACCTTGTGATGACGGTTAGAAAGAAAAGATGTAAGAAGAGAAAGAGTTTGGTCGGAAAGTCTATATAAGGCTAGCTTACGTAGCAGCAAATTATGGTCAATGACGTCGAAAGCTTTTGCAAAGTCAACGACAATACTCCCGTGAATTTGTTGTCATTGATATTAACGAGCAATCCTCGACGAGGTTAGTTAAAGCAGTGTGGCATGAATGGTTTTCTCTAAATCCTGATTGATTGGATGAAGCAAATTGTTCTCCGAAAACATGTGACATTAGATGTTTATAGACATGTTTTTCCAAAGGTTTCGACAGGACCGATAATATTGAAATAGGTCTGTAATTTGATGGGTTAGTTTCATCTCCAGATTTATAGATAGGAACAATTTTGGCTTGCTTAAGAATATAAGGAAAAATAGCTTTTGTCAATGCAGAGATTGTACAAATAAGTTAAGAGTCTGTGATGATAGGAGCACATGATTTAAGAATCTTACCATCTAAATTATCAAGGCCACGTGTGCCTGTCTGCTTGAGTTGTGTAAGATGAACGTAAACGTCAAACACCGTAATAGGAGGAACGACAGCGTCTGATGTTATATTTTTAGAATAACAAAATTCTTTTAGTAGCTCGAGATTATTTAAATAGGACCTATCATTTGTTATAGTTGTGGAAGATATATTAGAAAAATGGTGATTTAAATCATCAGTTGAAAGCCCTTTAATAGAGGCAGACATTTTATGGACTTTCTTTTTTGTGAGAATGTTAATAGCTTTCAAATCGACTTACAATTTTTAGAACCTTCCAATACAAGATCTCGGAAGTATTTCTTTTTCGCTGAACGTAACATTGCCGTAACTTTATTTCGTTGTTTTTTGAAATCTTGAAATTGTTTTGCTTTTAACAGCATGTCTCTTTCACGCATCGCATCTTGGATGACATCAGTCAACCAAGGAGGCTTGGGGGAATGTTTTACTCTTTTTGTTATTAAGGGAGCATGTTTGTCATAGATATAAGTAAACGACTTGTGCCAGAATTAAATGCTTCATCAGGATCAGTGAACTGATACACGTTTGGTAAAGATGAATGAGCTAAGTCGAAAGAAATGCGTCTTTATCAAAGTGAGCAAAAGATCTATAGGTAATAACTTTGTGTCCAGGCTTGGGAATTTTTGTGCCTTTCCTGAACCAAGTAAGGCAAAACAGGAAGGTGATCACTGCAGCCACAATGTGGAGAACACACTTCTACAATGTTTTGTTGGTTTGGGGTTTCTATAAATGTGATCAATCAGTGTTTCAGAAAGCGGAGTAATTCTAGTGGGCGTTTCAATTAATTGATGAAGTCCAAAATTCTCAACTGTTTGGATCCATCGATGATTGGGCTTTAAAGATCAATGTTAAAATCACCCAGAAGGATGATTTCATTGTCATTGAGTGTTACATCTTCAAGCATATCATTAAATTTGTTGACCCATTCTATATGTTCGGCGGGGTTTCTGTAAATGAATCCAATGAATAATGGCTTGTTTCTTTTTAGATTGATTTCGACCCATATACATTCTACATTGTGTTTTCAAACGATATGATACGTTTATACGTAACAGACTGACTGATATATAGGATTAAACCAGTTTGTTTTGGTAGAATGGGATCAAGTCTCACGGTGGTTGTAACCTGGAATAGATACGTCTGCATCAGATATATTCTTCGATAAACGTGATTCGCACAACAAAATACGTGAAACTGTCGGCCTGAGTTATATATAATGGACGATAACTGATCTAATTTGTTGAGAACATGGTTGATATTTAAAAACCCTACTCGGAGGCCGTCCCTAGAAGGCACGCATTCACCGTGGCATTACGACTGAGTGGTGATCACAGCTAAATGATACAGGGTTTCAGCTTCAAGGACAACTAGTATCTGATTCAGCCAGCGCAAATGGAAACACGTGCATGTATGCAACTAACCGAGAATCTTGATGGAATGTGCGAAAAGGAAGATAGCAATGTAACACAAAAACTGGGGTAGCACAGTTTTCAAGACACAATTAGACTCACAGACAAAAGAAGATGAAGAGAAAAAAAAAAAATCCAATAACAAAAAACCTTAAATGAAAATCAAATTATCAGATAGCAAACCTCACTAATTACCACAAAGCAAGCAATCATGCATAGAGCACGTAAATAGATCAAGAAAATAAGGAATGATACAAAGTATGCTATCAAATATTCTGAAAATATCTACAAATCTAAACCCCCGTGTTTTTGGTATACACTGAGATCAAAATAGCCGCCTTCAAGTTACAGTTGCAGAGAGAGAGAGGGGAGAGAGAGAGGGGAGAGAGAGAGAGAGAAGG
>CM031627.1:20037175-20038576 GCA_018398815.1 Conus ventricosus
TTTTTGTGTTGACTCTAAGTCTGTCTTATTTACACTGAAATCCATGAAGTCTAGAGACAGATGTGACTTAGTAATTGAAATTAATCACCTCATACATTTTCTAATTCAACAGGGTTCCAGTGTAACATATACTTGGGTTCCATCACATTGTGTGTATATGTGTGTGTGTGTGTGTGTGTGCTCGCGCGCGCATGCGCACGCGCGCGCACGTCTGTGTGCATGTATTAATTGGTTACCGCTATTTGTCAAGTTTTTTTTTTTTCTGGAAAAGAGATGCATTCTGATACAGAGTACATTTTCCAATTTCGTCCTTGCCAGAGGAGACGACATGTGTGAATAATCCACAGAGTAACCATTTTTTCCAGTTGGTTATATCGCTATCATTTGACATCTTCTTAGAGAGAGAGAGAGAGAGAGAGAGAGAGAGAGAGAGAGAGGAGAGAGAGAGAGAGAGAGAGGAGAGAGAGAGAGAGAGAGGAGAGAGAGAGAGAGCGCAGGATACAAGGACAGAAAGAGGATGGGATGGGTGGGGAGGGGGCGGGGGGCTCCTATCTATGGTCACCCCATTGCTTTTCAAACTCAAGTTTTAATCTCTTAGTACATATAAACAGTAAAAAAACAAAACACCGAAGCAGAATGCACAAAACGTGTTACCTCCACAGATAAGAAATACTGGTACAGTTCGGAAAAAAAGGGCTTTGTGGTTCTGAAGTGTGATAGATATTCATAGATAAGCGTAGTGATGAAGAACACCCGTACCACAGGGAAGCAACACGGAGAAAACCACACAAGACTGAGCTCAGTATGCCAGACTAGACCAGCCAGAAACTTGGAGGGAATCTGGCTTCCACGACATCGTGGAAGGTCCTGGCACAAGTCATGAATGAAGCAAGAAGGTTTGTCATCTCGTCTGTTTACGTTTTCATGATAAATCACCTCTTGATTTTATGGGTAAAAAAAAACGAAAAAAAAAAGAGGAACCGTCCAGAACCAGAAAGGCAACGGCAAAAAAAAAATGAACTGAAAAGAATTCCGGGTGGGTCTGGTCGAAGGAGGAAGCAAATGTGAGCTTCATAACGCTGGCGTTTCCCTAAGTAATATCTGGTGTCAATTGCTGAAGCGGTGGAGACATCAGTCACACGTCGACTTGGCTTTGAGGTGCCGAATCATCCTTAGAGATACAGGCTTCAAACCCAGGCAGCAAAAAAATAAAAATAAAAAAATAAAAAAAAATAAAAAAAAAAGGAAAAAGAGGGGGGGGGGGGGCAACATGATAAAATTCTCTAGGAATCATGATACGGATTCAGTATATTTTCCTCAAGACTGTAAGAAGTTCCGGGTTAACAGACCTGAGGGTGGGGGGAAGGATGGGGGAGTGAGGGGAAAGGTGAGGGGGGTGCT
>CM031627.1:20038676-20043676 GCA_018398815.1 Conus ventricosus
TGTCTTGATGGCATGTTCTTTTCGTGCTGATGCCACGTTGTGGGGTGGAGTGGTGTGTGTGTGTTTGTGTTTTGTGTGTGTGTGTGTGTGGGTGTGGGGTGTGTGGTGTGTGTGTGTGTGTGTGTGTGTGTGTGGGGGGGGGGGTGTGTACGGGCGCGCGCGCCCGCGCGTGTGTGAAAGCAAGTCTGGAACAATTTGTATTATTATTTTGTTTCCGCTATGTCATGTGGTTACATGTACACTCCCCCTCCCCCCCCCCCCCCCCCCTTGCCATCAGGGCTTATGCTAATGGCAATAAAAAATGTTGAGTTGAGTTGAGTTGAGTCTCTCTCTCCTCTCTCTCTCTCTCTCTCTCTCCTCTCCTCTCTCCTCTCTCTCTCTCTCTCTCTCTCTCTCTCTCCTTTGAACTAAACGAAGACACATGCCTACGCGCACGCACGCACACTCTAACTAGCATGGACAAAAACGAGGACACACACACGCACACACACACACACACACACACACACACACACGCACGCACGCACACACACACTCACACACCACACACACGCACACACACACACACACACACCACTCACACCACACACACACGCACACACACACACACACACACCACACACACACACACACGCACGCGCACGCACGACGCACGCGCGCACGCGCGCACACACACGCACGCACACGCACACACACACACACACACACACACACCACACACACACACACACACACACACACACACTCATGGACTAACGAGAACACGGTAAAACCTATGCCTACCCCACCCAGCCGCAAACCATGCATTGCACTACTAGGTTCAACACAAACCAGTTCGCCACAGAACAACCAGAACATGGATTGCGATGCACGCCCCAACAAGATCGTCATCCCTTCAAAAAAGAAAGAAAAAATGTCATGCATATCAATTCACTGGGATTTGTTGTTTTTTTTACCCCTATTATCACTTTCCCTGCTGTTTACGTTAAATTAGTACTATACGGCAAAAGACACACAAGTAGGGTAAGACTTGCTCCCATGATGAAATGATAAATTGCACTCCCATAATATCTCCAAACGAATGCTGCTTTTAATATCTAGCAGAAATGACAGCACAGAGTACACAGGAAAAAAAAACAAGGAGAAATTAAACCCCCCCCAAAAAAAGTTCCAAGTTTGCCCATGTACCTTGTACCTGACACATCTCCATAGCAACAACAACTAGAGAAATGAACAAATACAAATGAACATTTTGTTCATGACTGGCACAGCCTTTTCGATGTTTAATATAGCCGAGCAAACATATGCCTGAACAGTAATAAGTACAGTAACCTCCGTTTGACTGGTATATTCTATCACTATAATGAGTTATTGTCTATTTCCTTTATTGTCTGATTTCTTCACTATACGTTTACTATTTCATTATTCAGTAAACAAGTGGGGTGACGTTTGCTCCCATAAGAAAACCTAACACAGAGTAACTTTTATTCAAGATTGGCACAGCCTTTTAAACTTGAATAAAGTCAGACAAGTACATAGACGAACAATCTAATAGTGGGGGAAAAACCAAGCGCAGGCCAACAACTCAACTGTCTTCATAGTAATGACTTGGCAAAGTTTTGGACTTAAGGAAGGGGGGGGGGGGGGAGGGGGGGGGGGGGGCGGGGGGGGGGGGGGGGGCCCCGAGGGGGGGGAAATTTTCTTTTCCAATTTTATTTAAAATTTTTATTTTATTACGGATTGTTTTTTTTTAAAAAAGGAACTTTTACTGTTACTTCTACTATTCTATACGATTACACGTCCTATGAAATTTTAATTTTTTTTTGGTTTTTTTACAACTCCGCGATAAATTTTTTTTCATTATTTGTTTTTTTTTTTATTTTATTACTTTATTATTATATTACAATATTTTTTTGCATTTGATATTACAGAAAGATCTGTTTAATCGTTTTTTTTCTATTTCACAACCCCGCGAGGGAACTTTTTTACTAAAAATTCTATTTTTTCATTTTCAAAATTTTTTTTTTAACCTTTTTAAAAATAATTCTTTTTGTTTTTTCTTTAAAACCCCCCTAATTTTTTCCTTTCTTACTTTTTGGTTACATACTTTTAGGGGGGGGGGGATTTCCCTTTCGTTTTAAACCATTTACAAACCCACATAAAACTATTTCATTACCAATTTCAAAATTTTTGATAACAAGCGTTTTTTTTTTTAAAACATTACCCCCTTTACTTTTCCCAAAAAAGGAAAACCTTTGCAATAAACCCATTGGGGCCTTTTTGGTTTAAACCCAAACAGGGGGAACATTCAAAAAAAAAAATTTAAAAATTTGTGGGGGGTGGGGGGGAAAAAATTTGGGGGGGGGGGGGGTTGGGGGGGGGGGGTGGGGGGGGGGGGGGGGGGGGGGGGGCCTTGTGGGTTGGGGGGGGGCCCCGGGGCCATGGGGTGGGTGGGGGGAAAATGCAGGGGGGCCAAGGGGGATTAGGGGGAGGGGAAAACGGGGGGGGGGGGGGGGGGGGGGGGGGGGGGGGTTCCCTTTCGGGGGGGGTTTGTGTGTGTGGGTGAAAAGATAGGTTGTGTTCTGGGTTTATTGGAGGGGTGTGGTACCCTTGTGATGGTTGGGGAAAAGGGGGTTTGGGAAAATTAGGGGAAGGGGGAAAAAAGGGGGGGGGGGGGGGGGGGGGAAATGGGGAAAAAAAAAAAAAAAAAAAAAAAGGGGGGGGGGGGGGGGGGAATTTAAGGGGAAGGATAAAAAAAATTTTGGAAAAAAATTTAGAGGGGGTTGCTGTAACAAACTGTATAATTTAGTAAAGGGGATGTGGTGGTGGTTATGTATGTGTGGTGTTTGTGTGTGGGGTTGGTAGGGAAATTCCCAAAACTGATGGGGGAAAGTGGGGGGTTATGTGTGTTTGGTTATTGTTGGATTTTGATCCCTTGGGGGGTAGTGTGCCCATTTGGAAATTGAGTTTGGAAATTTTTTGATTTTTGGGGCTTTTTCCGGGTCACTCGGGGACTCCCCAGGTCCCAAATAACTTTGACATGGTCGATTTTTTGTGTTGGTTTTTGGTTTGGGGGAAGGGGGGGGGGCCTTGGGGGAAAACGGGTTTGGGTCGGTGGTGGGGGAATCACCCAGGTTTTTCCAGAGATGCGTGTTTCAAGTGTGCGTGACTTTTCCCCCTATGTAAAACTTGCCACAAAAAGGCTGGCAGTGGAGGGCTTTAAAAGATTTTTGCGGCTCTGACGGGAAAAAAGTGCTTTTGACTTGAAGGTTCTTTGGGGGCCCTGTAAAAAAGGTGTTTTGGTTTTGGGTTAAAGGGGGGGGCCCGTTTTTGCTTTTGGGGTTTAGAGGGGGGTGAGAAAGGGGGGGGGGTGAAAGCTGTGTTTGTTCAAACTGGCCCGCACGGAGGCCCTTTAAATTTTTTTTTTGTCATTTTAAAAATGTGATCGGGGTTTTGGTAGGGAAATGGGGGGTTTGGGGTTTATTTTACAATGTCCCCAAATTGGTTTTGAGGCCTACAATGGGGGGGGTTGTGCGGGGGGTAGAGGGGTAGGCTGGGGGTCTGTTGTTTTTGGTTGGATGTTGGGTTTCCCAAAGGACGAAAAGATGCAGCAACCCCGCCCGCACCATGCTGTACCCAAAGAACAAAAACCTGTTTGGGAAAAACCCAGCACCAACCCAAGACAGACGGGACCCACAGCCAAAAACCCCCCCCTCTACCACCCCCACACCCCCCCCCCCCACCCGGGGGGGAATCCTTAATCCAATTGGCACATGTACAAAACCCACAAAACCCGCCTTAACAAAAAAAAAAAACCAAAACCCCCATGTTCACTTTAAAAAGTGGTAAAAAAAAAACCTAAAAGGACCCCCTCGGGGGTTTTCCCATTTGAACAGAACCACTTTTTTTTAAAAACCCCCACCGGGGAATTTCACCCCTGCTCAAAACCCAACGCAAAACCCGCCCCCTCCCCCCAAAACCCCCCAAATTTTAAACAGGGCCCCCCAAAGACCCCCTTCACATTAAAAACCCCAAAATTCCCTAAATGTCAAAAAGCCGCAACATCAAAATCCCCATCCACTGCCACTGTTTGGCAAGATCTACATGGGGAAACGGCCCAACGAACGCTTAAAAAGGGCATCTCTAAACCACCTGGCTGAAAACCGCCCCCCACCGCCCCAAAACCCGCCCGCCCTACACTTCAACCACACCCAACACAAAAATCGACCATGTAAAAATTATGGCATCTTGGGGATCACAGAGTGACGGTTTTTAAAACCCCAACCCCAAGAATCCCTATCTCATTGCCAAAAAAGGGCAAACCCCGCCCCCCAAGGGTCAATTTTCCAACAATTTTCCAAACCCCAAACCCACCACTTCCCATCATTTTGGCCCAAATCCCCTACCAACACACCACAAACACACAAAACATACATACACCCCCCCCCACATCCCCTTTTACTCACTTCATACAGTAGTTTTCAAAACCCACCATCTATTTTAATCCAAAATTTTTTTTTTATCCTTTTCCCCTTTAAAATTCCCCCCCCCCCCCCACCTTTTTTTTTTTTTTTTTCCCCAGTTTCCCCCCCCCCCCCCCCCCCCCCCCCCCCCCCCCCCCCCCACCCCCCCCCCCCCCCCCCCCACCCCCCCCCCCCCCCCACCCCCCCCCCCCCCCCCCCCCCCCCCCCCCAACCCCCCCCTTTTTTTCCTCCCCATTAACCCCCTTGGTTCCCCCCAAATCCCCTTTCCGCCCCCCAACCCACCAACAAACAACACTTTCCCCTTTTCCCCCCGTCCCCCCCCCCCCCTGTTTTTTATAATTTTTCCCCCGGGCCCCAAGTTTTGAAAGCATGGCCGCAAGGTGGTATTTTTTTTCTTCTTTTTTTAAAAAATTTTCTTAAATTTATTTTAAAAGTATTTTTTTTTTCGCTTTTTAAAAACCCCAAATTGGTTATAAAATCGGTTTTCACCCTTTGTTTCAATTCATTCTAAAAAAA
>CM031627.1:20048676-20051176 GCA_018398815.1 Conus ventricosus
TCAAAAATGGGCCGAAGATCAGGAGGTACTGTGTTACTAATAAAGAAATCACTAGAACACTGCATTCGGATTGTAGAAACTGGGCTGGATAACATTGTTTTGTGTCAAAGTCTTTAAAAAACTCTTCACTTTTGACAAAGATATACTGTTTGTTGGCATTTACAATCATCCAGTAAATAGTGAATACTACAAACAAAAGGAATTTAAAAACAATCTTGAAAATTTAGAGCAATTTATATTAGAGAGATATGAAAGAAGAGCAGACGATTATCTTGTAGTCGCTGGTGATTTTAATGCCAGGATTGGTGACTGGAGTTTAGAGGCCACTGAAATGGATGAGGAGAGTGTGCGCGAGAGCGGGGAATGTTATGTGAGAAAAACTATGGATAGTGTTGTTAATTGTTTTGGAAAGGCCCTGATTGATTTATGTTCTATGTTTAGGTTGACGCCTTTAAATGGTTTGTGTGGAGGAGACAAAAAAGGTCATTTATACTTTTTTACTTTTTTATCTGAACGCGGAAATAGCGTGATTGATTTTGTTCTGTGCTCTGTGGATTTTACTGTCAGAAGTTATTCGATTTAACGTCGAAAATAGGGTGGAATCCCGCATATGCCTGTTGTGTTATATTTAAATACTAAATATAATGAGAAACCGAATGTAGAAATTAATCGAGAGCCTTTTCAAAAAACAAAGTGGGATGGAAACCAAGCTAATGTCTTTTTGGATTTCCTAAGATCAGAAGAAGCTGCGATGGTTCTTAATGACAGTATGAATGTTGTTGAATGTGATATTGACGGCGGTTGAAAAATTCACGGACCTTCTCTTAAAAGCAGGGCAATGTATGCAACAGACGATCTGGCCTTCAGCGCGCGCGCGGCAAACTAAGAAATGGTTCGACTCGGTTTGTTTACAGAAGAAAAGAGTGGCCGGTAGAGCGCTTGCTCAGTGCACACGCACTCAGCGCGCAACGGATCAGTGTGCATACTTACGGAAAAGGTCGGATTATCAAGACACTCTAAGGCAGAAGCGAATAAGTTACAGAAAAGAAGTATTTGAAACTTTAATCCAAAATAAAGACGATTCTAAATAAGTTTTGGTCAACTGTACGTAGCATTAAAAGAAAAAAATGGATCGGCCCTCTATCTCAATTGGCACGTGGAAAGCACACTTTGAAACGATTTTTTCACCCGGAGATCGCGAGCTGACACGTGCCGACTCCGATATAGAGCAGGACGGAAGACAGCACGAAGGAAACGATTATATTCCCGATTTAGATGATGAGATAACAGACAGTGAGGTGCACCAGGCAATAAAGAAACTGAAATTAAATAAAGCTTCGGGATAGATGATATCTGCGCTGAATATTTGAAAACGGCCGAGCCCATTATAATATCCTTTCTGACAAAAGTATTTAACCAATATACAAGAATGGTTATTTCCCTGTATCATGGACCAAATCAGTTATTATTCCTCTACTTAAGAAAGGCGATGCTCTTAATCCTGAAAATTATAGAGGCATTTCTTTACTTAGTGTAGTTAGTAAGGTCTTTACATCAGTATTAAACGAGAGATTGTATAAATGGGCAGAAAAAGAAGGCAAAATAAGTGAACAACAGGCTGGCTTTCGCAAAGAATACTCTACTGTAGACCATATATTTACACTCGTTTCAATGATAAAATCGCATTTGTATGGACATAAAACTAGAAAAATGTTACGTCGCTTTTATAGACTACCAAAAAGCCTTTGACACAGTAGATAGAGACATGCTTTGGAAAATACTCCAAAAGGTTCAAGCTTCCTCAAAAATGATCAGAATGTTAAAAGGCATGTATAGTTTCTGTCCAGAGTTGTGTTCATTGGGGCCCAGAAGTGTCAGATTTCTTTGTGTGTCCCTCGGGACTGAAACAGGCTGTTTAATGTCACCTTTATTGTTTTCTTTACTAATTACTGAGGTAGCTGAAAATGTAACAAAGAACGGTAAACATGGATTTCAGTTTTTTACCCGGATTACAAGAAATATTCCTTTTGTTATTCGCTGATGACATTGTTTTATTTTCTTTTACACCCAGTGGGCTCCAAAATCAGTTAAACAATCTACAGAAAGCATCTGACACTTTAAATCTAACAGTGAATCTAGATAAAACTAAAATTATTGTTTTCAGAAAAGGGGGTCATTTGTCTAAAACTGAATGTTGGTAATACAAAGGGAGAGAAGTGGAAGTAGTTAATAGCTACAAATATCTTGGTTTTACTCTTAGCACTAGAATGGGTTTTGATATTGCATTAGATGAATACGTTAGACGAGCAAAACGTAAAGTCGCAGAAATCTTCAAAACAATGATGGGCTTTAGGAAACATGGATTTGTCAATATTTTTCAAACTGTTTGATTCACAAGTAAAGCCAATGTTACTGTACGCAGGGGAACTCTGGGGATTAACTAAATTTCAGTCGATTGAATCAGTTCATCTGTTCGCATGTAAGCGCTTGTTAGGTGTTA
>CM031627.1:20056176-20066176 GCA_018398815.1 Conus ventricosus
TGTCCAGTATGTGCCTCCCACCTTCCCTCACACATCTTCATGCCCTGATTGATGGCATGGCGCATATCGTTTTCTTTTCTCTCTTTTTTTTTTATATTTCCTTTACTCTTTCACTTCTTGCTTGACTTGTTGTCTTGGCCCAGGGGTCCGAAGGGAAAAAGAAAATCATGCTTACCCACTTTTTCCCCGCAAATATGATAATACGTTCGCAGGCTCTCGTTACCCCCTTCTCTGTCCCCAAATTCGTCTGTCTGTCTGTCTGTCTTCTGTCTGCTGTCTTTGTCTTTCTGTCTGTCTTCCACTGTTCTCTAAAATATAATACTTCGTAGTCTCTCTCTTCTCCCCTCTCTTCTCTCTCTCTCTGTCGTCTGCTGTCTGTCTTCTGTCTGTCTCTCTCCCCTGTCTCTCTCCGTCTCTGTCTCCTGCTTGTCTTGTCTTTCTGCGCTGCCTGCTGTCTCTCCTCTCTCTCCTCTCTCTCTCTCTCTTTCTTCCTCTCTCTCTCCCCCACCTCTCATCCTCCCCTCTCTCTCTCCCCTTCCTCCCCTCTTCCCCCTCTCCCCTCTCCCCTCCTCTCCCCGTCCAGACTCGCAGTGGGAACTTCGTGCAGCCTAATTTTAACATTTTTATCAACCATTTTGGGGAAGGGCTGAAGCAGATGGAGAAGGGGGGGTAAGCTCGCTTTGTGAAAACCCAACCTTCGACAAAAAAACCCCCAACAATTCACTGCCTTTCGGGCCAGAGACGATAAACTGTAACCTTTAACCTGTAACCCACGGGGTTTGAGAGCCATTGATAGAGCACATGATCTTGATCCTGGGATCCGGGGGGGGTTTTCTTCTCCCCCAACTGCTTCGATTTTTTTCCCTTTTGGAATTAACATCATCATTTTTATACATTTCCAAAAAGTGCTCAGAATGAGACACAAACCCGAGGTCCTTTTATGAATGAGGTACACTGGGACGCGTGCAAAATCCCATTTCCAACCCGGAAAGAAGGCCATCAGCCCAATTGTGTAAGCACATTACACATAGAACGATCCACCTTGAACAAAAAAAAGTGATAGAATGCTGAAAAACGGAGTGACTGATTTAAGACTGAAGAAAAAAAGACGGAAACGACTGAATTTTTGCCATTGTTTTTTAAAAACGTACCTTCACTTCCCTCTCTTTTTTCCTTCTTTTTTTTTCTTCTTCTTTTTCCTCACTTTTTATTTGCTTACATCCTTTAGCTTTCTTCTATCTTCCTGCCTGCCTTATTCAAGCAACCATTTTTGTTGTTTCCAGACAGGTGTATTTTCTGGCTTTCCTTTTTGCTTATTTTCCTCCTCGTTGTCTTTTTTCAAGGGGCGGATGTATACAAAAAAAAAAGGCAACTGCGTTGTTTTCTCTGCTGGTTGAAATACAAAATTTTTGCTAAAAGACCTTCTCTCTCTCCTCACCCCCCTCCCCTCTCTCTCTCTCTCTCTCCTCTCCCCCTCTCTCTTCTTTTCTTCCCCTCTCCCCTCTCTCTCCCTCTTCCCTCTCTCATCTCTCTTCTCCTCTCTGTCAAGATAATAAAGGTAAAAGAGAGAGAGAGAGAGAGAGAGAGAAGAAGAGGAGAAAAGCGAGACAGATGAAGAAAGACAAAAACAGACAGATAGATAGATAGATAGATAGATAAGATAGATAGATAGATAGATAGATAGATAGATAGATAGATAGATAGATATAGATAGATAGATAGATAGATGGAGGGATGGATGGATGGATGGATGGAGGGATGGATGGATGGAGGGATGGATGGATAGACAGACAGACAAACAGACAAACAGACAGAGTCGGACAGATATCACTTGCGTGGGAAAGAGCCTGCGGGCTATGCTGTCTTTGTTGTCGCTTTCCTTTCTATTTTTTCCTCTTTCCTTTCTGTCCTCCCCTAATGTCCATTCATCATTCATTGTTAAATTGATTGTCTATATTGCAAAGACATTTTTTTGTTTGCTTTTTCTTTTTTTACTGCTTGATGTCAAAAACTTCGTCTGCCCATAGGGCTGGATGTAAAACAAAAAAAAGCAAATTGAAAACAAAACCCCCCAGTTTCCATGTTTATCAAATTCTCTCTCTCTCTCTCCTCCTCTCTCCCCCTCCCTCTCTCTCTCCCCTCTCTCTCTCTCTCTCTCTCCTCTCTCTCTCTCTCTCACTCTCTCTTTAAACTCTCACTCTCTCTCTCTTTCTAACTCTCCATCTCACTCCTCTCTCTCTCTCTCTCCCCACTCACTCACTCTCTCTCTCTCCCTCTCTCCCCTCCCTCTCCCTCTCTCTCCCCTCTCTCTTTTCTCTCCCCCCTCTCACTCACTCACTCTCTCTCTTTTCTCTCTCTCTCTCTCTCTCTCTCTTTCTCTCGAGCTCTCAAGCTCTCTCTCTCTCTCTCTCCCCTCTCTCCTCTCTCTTCTCCTCTCTCTCTCCCCCTCTCTCTCTTTTCTCTCTCTCTCGAGAAAGGGGGGAAAACCCCTGTGTAGAAAAATGTATATTTCCTTGCTCTGGTAAAATTATCAATATAATGGGTCACGCTTATTCAAGCAAGAAAATTTAGTTTCTCTTTCTACTGTATTACAGGTTGATAATTTGTCCACAACATGTTTCTCGTGTGGTAACAGAGTGAAACAGCACACCGTCCGTCATAACACAAATGTTTTTATGGTTAAATCCCTACACGTGTCCTACCCTAGCGATTTAACAGTGACTACGCAGGTGTTTTTTTAATTTGTGTCACTGCATCCTTAATACAGCATAATGTTTTGGGGGTTTTAACCCCTTTCCATTCGGAACTCACAAAGAACTCCATCGGTCGTTTTCATCCATTTCTGTCCCGAATTCTCATCATGAAGGTGTTGTTACACCAACCAGAGAAGAAATAAGCCTAATGCTGACGATTAACGAGGAACAGCAGGAGAAAACACTAGCATGCTAAAACTAAGTACTTGAATATGTATGGTATGTTTTTTTTTTTTCTCTTTGGAAGGGACAACGTTCTTGCTGATGCCTGGGCCTTAATCTGTAATCGTTAACGTCCTATCAGAAATTACTCTGTCTGCAGCCCCCAGGCTGGATAGAACATGCATTACATCCGCTGTGTGCTCATTTACTTTCTTTGGTTTTAAGGTAGGAGAAGAAGAGGGGAGGGTGAGTGAGTGAGTGAGTGAGTTCTTTAATTTAGAGTCTGTTCACACTGGTGATATTAGACTTTTAAAAATGAAAAAAAAAGAGCGAGGGAAGGGGACCGTTTATGAAAAATCTATTAATTTGATGCGTGGAAAGCACTTTGCTGTTTGCACAATTTCTGGTTTGTGGCTTATTGTTTTGATAAAATCATGTACAGTCACATCCACGTTCGATTCTTTATATAATGAAGTTAATATTGAACAAGAAAAAGAAATGGTCCACTGATAGAAGATTTGAACAATCGCATGCTATTATAGTTTGGGAAAATTTTGTTTTCCACGAATTCACTCGAAGCTTGTATGATTAGAAAATTTGGTTTTCCACGAATTCACTCGAAGCTTGTATGATTATTAAATATGACAAATATCGTGACATGATAAGATTTCATACTTCTCTAGAAGGTGTTCATTGTTCACGCATTTTTCGAATAACGAATTAATTTTGTTTTTGTTCCCATGTGTCAGTGTTGATGTTAAACGCTTTCAAGGATGTTTTAAGAGTGTATTTTTAAGCGTCTCTTCTGATGTTCATCGTGGACATGATACGATTCCATACTTCTCTGGAAGGTGTTCACTGTTCACGCACTTTTCTAACAACGGAGAGAGGGAGGGGGAGCGGAGAACTGGTGACACCAGACAGCAAACGTCCATCTTCACTCTCTGTGGAGAAATCTCTCTGCTCCTTCTGTCCATCATCACTGTTCTCTATCTATCTATCTGTTTCAATACCCTGGTAAGAAATGTATTTCTCTGTTTTTTTCTCTATCTTTCTTTCTGTGTCAGCCTTTATGTCTGATAATGTTGTTATGAAGCGTTTTAGTGACGAATGGTGCATATGTTCTTCTCTTCTTTTTTTTTTTTTTTAAATCTCTGTCTTTTGTCTCAACCTTTATGTCTGATAAGGTTGTTATGAGAAGTTTTAGTGACGAATGGAGTATGCGTTTTTCTCTATTGTTTCTTTTTATCTATCTATCTTTCTGTCTCAGCCTGTATGTCTGATAAGGTTGTTATGAGAAGTTTTAGTGACGAATGGAGTATGCGTTTTTCTCTATTTGTTTCTTTTTATCTATCTATCTTTCTATCTATTTTTCTTATCTATCTATCTATCTATCTATCTATCTGCCTGTATGTCTGATAATGTTGTTATGAAAATTTTTAGAGACGAGTGTACTATGCATGTTCTGGAGCGAGACTCGCACTTTCCCTGAGCACTAGATGCAAGTAGCCACAACGAGGAAAGCGTTGCTATGGACGTCAGAAGAAACGCTTCAAAGACACTCTCAAAACATCCTTAGAAGCGTTTAACATTAACGCTGACATATGGGAAGAAACTGGTACGGATCGAGCTAGATGGCGCTACTCTATCCATAAAGATGCTAAGTTATGTGAAGAAAGGAGGACATCTGCAGCGCAACAAACGAGACAGACAAGGAGAGCCCGCGCCAACAATCAAGGGCAGGTCTCCTTCATTGCTTGGCCAAGCTGTCACCGCACATTCTGTGCACGCATCGTCTTGATCAGCCACCTGCGTATGCACAAATTATTATTACACGCACGCATGCACGCACGCACGCGCGCGCGCGTGAACACACACACACACACACACACACACACACACACACACACACACACACACACACACACACACACACACACCCTCCCTCCCCTCAACCCCTACATGACTGAAGTGTCCTCATTGATTCGACGGACGAACATCAGATGCAGGTATATTTT
This sequence comes from Conus ventricosus, assembly GCA_018398815.1. Lineage (NCBI taxonomy): Eukaryota > Metazoa > Mollusca > Gastropoda > Neogastropoda > Conidae > Conus > Conus ventricosus. The sequence goes on from CM031627.1 coordinate 20,061,110, forward strand.
CAGCCCATCGTGATGGCTGATCGGACTACTGGCTAGGAGCGTCCGATCACGTGACATAAGGGGGTGGAAGGTAGTAGAGTGAGTGGGGACAGGCTGGAGGCGTCTGATCACGTGACATAAGGGGGATGGAATGTAATAGAGTGAGGGGACTAGCTGGCTGGCTGGGAGACGTCTCACCACGTGACATAAGAGGATGGAAGGTACTAGAGTCAGAGGCTGGCTAGGAGCGTCTGATCACGTGACATAATGGTGTCACACACCGCATTTGCAACACGCAATCATTCACACGGCATGTTTACACCCATACGCGCGCAGCAACTCCATTCATCCAAAAGGAGAGACTGGGGAAACAGGAATTCACTTTTTTTTTAGCTTTTCCAAATTTGTCAACACAACAAGAAAAAAAAATCACCATTTCACAAATTAAACCAAATTCACAAAAAACGTAGCTGCATGACATCCTAGATGCAGCTGAATTCTTTCTTTCAAAAAGCAGCATATAGATAATAGTTTTTCACGTTTCTTCTTTCAACAATAACAACGTTGCCAAAAAAAAATTTTTCTTTTTTTTTTCTTTTTCTGTTTTTCTAATTCCACCAGGGGGAAATTTCCAGTTTTCAGGAGGAAGGAACTTGATCTCAGGGTTGAACGCTGACGTTCTCCACAGGGAATCAACATTCTAACCTAAGGAATCCCTCTCAGACTTCTGTCTGCGCATCATCAAAATCGCCACATCCCTGGCCTTAAGAAAAACGAGGTTTTCCTGATAAACCCGTAAGGTTCTTTTTCTTCTTTTAGTGTCTACAATCGCCATGCGGATTATTCTGACACTTTAGTATGTATGGCCGGTTTTTTTGCTGTTGTTTTTTTGACCGCAACCCCGGGATCACCAAGATTACGAGTCCGGCGCTCTACCAACTGAGCTATTCCGGCCATAATTATATATATATATATATATATAGATATATATATATATATATATATATATATATATATATATATATATATATATATATATATATATATAATATAAGAGAGAGAGAGAGAGAGAGAGAGAGAGAATAGTAATATATATATATATATATATATATATATATAAGAGAAGAGAGAGAGAGAGAGAGAGAGAGAGAAGAGAGAGAGAGAAATAGTAATATAAAATATATATATAAAACAGTTTAAAATAGGATTTAAAATCCTATTTTAAACTGTTATGTCGCTCCCTATTTGGTTGAGCATTTTTAGACTTCTAAGTGGTCTTTTAACTCTAATTTTATTTATATATAATATATATATATATATATATATATATATATATATATATATATATATATATATATATAATATAATACAAACATATATATGTTTGTGTGTGTGTTGTTTGAATGGTTTGGTGATGTGCAGTTAAATCAAGGTGTGGCAAATGTAAATAACTTTAAGGCAATGTTTGTTCAGAGTTTGATCGACTGCAAATGGCAAAACTGGATTAACCACATCTACACTAGTGAAAGATTAAATTTGTATAGAAAGTTGTGTCATTACCCATGATATAAAGCAAACTTTGCGAGAAAACATGGGCCGAAATCTAAAATGTATAATGACTAGGTTTCGACTGGGTAATCTGATTTGAATGTTCATCGTTTTAGATATATAAACCTTGTGATAATTGCGATCTGATGCGTCCTTTATACAAGATGTCTAAAGAAGATGAGAGACACTTCGTTCTTTGTTGTCAAAGGTTGAAAGAAATCAGAGAAAAGTTTCCGGAGCCTAAATATCATCGGGGAACCGTGTTTATTCAAACTACGTTTACTCATGGCATGCACTAAACTTGATGTTATGCGCAATTTGTCGTTGTTGTTTGTTTTTTTTTTGTTTGTTTTTTTTGTTTGTTTGTTTGTTGCTGTGTTGTTGTTTTTTTTGGGGGGGGGGTCTTTTGAATAGAGAGAAATAGCTACTCCATTGTGTTGCTTGAAGTGCTTGCCATAGCGGTAATTGTAGTACTTCTTTGTATGGCATGATCAAGCGTTATATCTGTACATCTGCCCCTTCATCAGGGCTGAGGCCTGTATGAATAAATCATTCATTCATTCATTCATTCTCTCTCTCTCTCTCTCTCTCTCTCTCTCTCTCTCTCTCTCTCTCTCTCTCTCTCTCTCTTCTCCTCTTTTCTCTCTTCTCTCTCTCACGCTTGTATGTCTGTCCCCTGGGTAGAGTCGCTAAATCCTAGAATAGAACTGTATGCATTTCGTTTCCCTAGTTAATTATTTCACGTGATCTGTCACACATCCACACGTACAATTAAGCGTTATGAAACTGAGACGGTTCCTGTTTCGTCTGTGGACACTTCATTAATCTGTCCGCTAAATGATTCTCAGCGGGGATCCCTTCAAACCGCTCACCGTTTTTACAGAACGTGGGTGGTCCCACTGTTCAATTCCTGCGCCTACCTCTAAACCCGTGGTTTAACAATGGTCATGCAGGCCCATGATTCTGTGTCGTTGCATCGCTAATGCACCTCGCTGTGTGGGTTCAAATCCATTTGGTTTCGAACACGAGGAATGAAATGAGTCGTTAGTATTCATTTGGATCCAGATCCGCCATCGTTTCCCAGGTGAGGAAAACAACAAAAATGATAAAGCGAATAGTAACGATTTCTTGTAAAGAGCGGGCAAAACACTGGAGGGGAAATGGCCAGATGAATATACATGACTTGGGGTGTGTGTGTGGGGTGTGTGTGTGTGTGTGTGTGTGTGTGTGTGTGTGTGTGTGTGTGTGTGTGTGCTTGCGTTCGTGTGGTGTGTTGTGTGTGTGTGTGTGTGTGTGTGTGTGTGTGTGTGTGTGTGTGTGTGTGCGGGAGACGTGCATGTTCTCACAGAGTGAGGGGGGGGGGGGGAGAGAGAGAGAACCGAAATAGTATCACAAGCCATATCAGCCAGACAGACAAGGCCTGGTCAGTCCCACGGGCTCACGTGTAGGTCAGATATCGTCAGACAAAGACTGGCACAGTGGGCTGAGAAAGTGAACCGCAAGGGGGAATAATCAAACTCTTTGCGTTTAATGAATGAATGAGAGAGAGAGAGAGAGAGAGAGAGAGAGAGAGAGAGAGAGAGAGAGCACAAGCTACAGTTGGTCAAATAATTGCCCGCCATCCACTCTTTTTCATTAACTCTTCTCCCTGGTAGTTTATTTGCTGTGTTTATGTACTGAGCTGTTGTGACCACTGCACTTTTGGGCCCAGTGGCGTAGTCAGGGTGAGAGCAGCGTGTATGGACTAACCCGCACATAGTGAGGTCTCCTGGATGAATGATAAACAGCCAGATGTTTTCTTGTTTGTTCTGTGTGCTCTGTGTTGTCATGTCTGCCAGGCGATTCGATGTCGTGAGCAGCATTTGTTTGGAGTTATGGGCGTGTACGTATTTCACAACAGGAGCAAGAGTTACCCTATTTGTTCATTGTTTACTGTTTTAATGTTCCCTGCCTCATTCTTTCATGAAGCTAAAACCAAAATCAAGATTTCCTGGATGAAGCAAAAACCATAATCCAGATTTCCTGGATGAAGCAAAAACCATAATCCAGATTTCCTGGATGAAGCAAAAACCATAATCCAGATTTCCTGGATGAAGCAAAAACCATAATCCAGATTTCTGGATGAAGCAAAAACCATAATCCAGATTTCCTGGATGATGCAAAAACCATAATCCAGATTTCCTGGATGAAGCAAAAACCATAATCCAGATTTCCTGGATGAAGCTAAAAGCAAAAATGATCCAATGATACGTGTAATCCAATGTCCCAAAATGATCCAATGATACGGTGTAATCCAATGTCCCCAAGAAACGCCATGTCCTGGTGTAATACAATGCTACGCAGAAGTGTATTTTCCTGAGTAAAGCACGAAACCGTTTTGAAAATGGAAAGTCCTCTTACAGCCACCATCAAAGTCGAGCAGCTGTGTGGGATTTTTTGGTCGCCTAAATCAACTTGCCTTGAAAACGCACAACCATATCTTTTGCCTAGCTCTTTCTGTTCATGCACAATCGTTCTATATATCATTCTTTGTAAACTAGAGATCGGGCAGGAGGAGCGGGAAGAATATCCCTTTACTCGAAGGAAAAAAGTGCATGATAATGTTCTTTTATAAAATACATTTTCCCGACAATTATTGAGGTCAATGTAGTTGAAATATAGCAATTCGACTTACTTATGCCTCTATTTCCGTACCTTCTAATCAAGCCGGACTCAATCATTGATGGGAACACATTATGATCAGGGTTAAAAGCCAGCGAATGTCGAATTAGCTCCTTAAAATGCAGAGTCCATCCAACTTTTCTTATTGGCTGTGGCTGTTTTGTTTAAATGGTGCGTCTTTTTTCTTCAAGGCGCCTTGCTATTCGACTTTTACTCATTGAAAATCTTTGCAAACACCACAGCCAAACAGGTCTTCACTGGTACCACTAACCTTCTTGGAAAAGAATTGCAGTCCTCTTCCTACAATATTCTCTGTGCATGAACTCTTGCAAACAGTTTCAGATTTCTTTACAGGCAAAATATCCTTCATTCATGAAACGTGCCTATGTATTTCCAGAGTAACTCACCTTTTTTCACTTGGGACGGGACGTAAATACAGGGGTCCTGCTTTGCATCGGTTTAAGCTGGTGACAAAGGAGTTTGTGAAGAAAGTTGTGTCCACGTTCTGGTCCCAAATCAGTTGAGCTTGACTCTGTTCCGTTCACAAACCGTTGTTCGAAAGTTACGATGTTCTGTTGCCATCTAGTACCAATGTTAGCAATCCTTCCTTGGTATCTGGTTGTTGTTTTTTTTCTACAATTGTCTCATTGGTTGCAATAAGCACACTAATCAATTAACCTTCGGTAGACCATGATGATTTCGAAAATTGCCAGCCTGTCTCAAATTTTGTCATTATTATCAAAACTGCTCGAAGAGGTTGTACTGTCTCATCTCTGATCTTCTTTTAAGATAAAACTGTCAGCTTCATTCTCATCTTTCAGCCTAACCACGTGTTGTGGCTGCAAAAATACTCTTATAAGAGTAGTCAGCGACTTTCTT
>CM031627.1:20076176-20093676 GCA_018398815.1 Conus ventricosus
GTTAGAAGGAAGCTGGCTCGCCATTTGAAAAAGGCACGCAGAGAGAGAACACGGGCTACAATGGTTTTTGACCACCTGCTAACAGACGGTAAAAAGTACGGACTTGGTGATGGACAGAATCTCAGAGAAATCGTTGGGTAGGGATTTGAACAGTGGAACAGCTGGCGATTCTCCAGACATACCAAATGACAGTGATGATTATGGTCGTCGTTCTGTATTTTCTGGCAGAAGATCAGCTGATAAGTTACTCAACAGCTATGGAAAATCTTTTGAATATGTGTACTGCACTTCGTTTATGCATCCTTAATGCGATGGAGTTTTAATGGAAATTATATATATATATATATATTATATATATATATATATATATATATATATATTATATATATATATATATTTCCAGACACGTGGACGGAGTCTGCGGTGGTCCATTTTTAAATAAAAAGAGTAATATGAATGATGCTGGTAATAACAAAGCTGTCTCAAAATGTGACGCAAGCAGTAAAATCTACATTAAAATTGTTAACAGTAGACTCCAAGAATGTGTTGAAGAACATAATCCAACAGGCTAATACCAAGCAGGGGTTAAAGGGGGATATTCTACCACTAATCATATGTTTACATTTTAGCTATGATACTAATCTAACAGGCGAATACCAAGCAGGGGTTAAAGGGGGATATTCTACAACTAATCATATGTTTACATTTTAGCTATGATACAGAAATAGTTCTCTTTTAACAGCAAGTTATACGTTGCTTTTATTGACTTTGAAAAAGGTATTTGATTCAGTAGAAAGAAATCTATTATGGGCTATACTCTTAAAAATGTAATTAAACGCAAGCTATCTAGATGTATTTATAGCATGTAAACAACTGTAAAAGCTAGAATTCGATGTGAAGCAAATTGACTGACCATATAAGTTTCACTTGAGAGGTAAAACAAGGTGATGTAACTAGTCCTGTGTAGTTTTCGTTATTCATAAATGAGAGAGCCTTAGAAGTGATCAGACTAGGGAGACACGGTGCTACTTGTACCCAAGTTTATTCTGAACTGTTTATCCTACTTGCTGGAGATGGATATAGCGTTGATATCTGTAACTGTTATCGGTATTCATGACAAGATTGATAGTTATAGAAGGAGCATCAAACACTGCATTTTCGCATGCGAACATGAATAAAACTAAGATAATTGTATTAGGGGAAGGGCGGCTACTGGGCAGAGAGGAGATGGATTACAATGGGCTGTGTAATGTTATAAATGTGTATTAGTATTGTGAGAATTGTTTCTATACAAGAATGAGTTTTTTTTCGTTGTATCGTCAGGAATTTGGTGGCAGGGCTAAGAGTATCTGTTGTGATTTCCGCAAACTGTTTAAGTGGACTTTGCAATTCTTTTAGGGTTTATGTCTAAAGCTATGTGACGCACAAATTCAACAATGGTTCAGGCCTGTGTTATGGGCGGGTAGGATAATGTGGTCAACATTTTGAAAAAAAATACATTTGTTTTCCCTTTGGGGGTGAAATGAGAAAACAAATAATCTAATATATGGGGTACGAAATGATATCATTATATATTAATTCGGTAGTCAAAATGTATTAGGAGTTTGATTTTAATCTAACTCGAATGGATGAGTCAAACTTACCACAGGACCCTACTAGCATGACAGATTGATTTTAAATTTACGTGATAAAATTAAATGGGTTTAAAATCCTTGTAAGCTGTATATGTTTGGATATGGCTTATTTGGACAATCAAGTTGTGAAAAGAATTAGATGCTTTTCGTTTACATGATTATACGGAAAAGATGATTTTATGTAGTGGAGGAATGGGATTTTCATATTAAAAAATAGCGATATGATTTTGTATGATAGAACGTTTGTACGGTCCTGATTTGAAAAACACATATATTACTTGATTTAGATAAATATCTAAAATTATATTGACTAGGTTCAGACTCGGTGTCTCAGATTATTGCTAGGCATTACTCCAATATTCGATTCCATATGGTCAATGAATGTAATCTGCCCCACACTGTGTAAAAAACAGTAAAGATGGATTGAGGTCCAATTTTGTTTTATGTTGACCAGCACTCTAAGTGAGAGTTAAGACAATAATTACATTCACGCAAAAGTTTACAATTTTCAAAAAACTCTTTTGACTAGTGTACTTTTTGGCTTGTAAACATGAAATCTTTAATATGTTCTGGCCACAACAACGTTTCAGCTGCGTCAAGTTGCTGTCTCGTAAAATACTATCATTATCCTGTAATTGCGTTCATAAGAGAAAAAAAAAAAACAATTGTTTATGTGAAATGGTTGTTCAGTTACTACACTTTTGAGCGGCAATGGCCCCTTACATGAATAAAACTCTCTCTCTCTCTCTCTCTCCTCTTCTCTCTCTCTCTCTTTCTCTTCTCTCTCCTCTTCTCTCTCTCTCGTCTTTTGTCTAGTTTGAAAGTACTTCACATGCTGTTCACTTTATTTTGGGCGACTTTCTATGTGTTTCAGAATTGCTTTAGAAGGTGTACTATGTGTTCAGACTTCTCTTAAAAGAAGACAAAAGCCTACTTTTGAATAACTCTCCTCCTCTCTCTCCTCTTCTCTCTCTATTCTCTCTCTCTCTCTTCTCTCTCTCTCTCTATCTTCTTTCTCACTCTCTCTCTCTCTTTTCTTTCTCCCTCTCTCTCTCTCTATCTCTCCTCTCTCTCTTTCTCTCTCTCTATTCTTTCTCTATCTCTAACTCGAGCAACACAGAGGGAGACTGTGAAGGGAGAAGGCATACGAATGAAATGACAGCAGGAGCGAACAGACAAAGATGGGAGGGAGAGTGTGAGAGAGGAGAGAGGGAGGAGTGAGAGAGAGAGAGAGGAGAGAGAGAGGAAAGGTAGGAGAGAGGAGAGAGAAAGAAGGAGAGAGAGAGAGTGAGAGAGAGAGAGAGAGGAGAAAGGTAGAGGAGAGAGAATGAGTGAGAAGGTGGAGAGAGAGAGATACGAGATGAGAGAGAGAAGAGAGAGAGGAGAGAAAGAGAGATGAAGAGAGAGAGAGAAGAGCGCGAGTGCGAGAGAGAGAGAGAGAGAGAAGGTAGAGAGAGAAAAAGAGTAGTGGAGAGAGAGAGAGAGGAGATGAGAGAAATGTAGAGAGAGGAGAGAGACGAGAGAGAGATGAAGAGAGGAGAGAGAGAGAGAGAGAGAGGAGAAGAAACAGGAGGAGGAGTGAGAGAGAGAGAGAGAGAGAGACGGGCCAGGCAGACGCAGGGGACACTTCCTAAAACCCGTACTGGTCACTTCAGCTTGTCTTACTTCTTGTGTTTTTTAATCATCTTCGATCTCCGGGGTCTGCAGCCTGGCACCCAAAACTAAATGCCAGAGCGAAAAAGAAAGGGGGAATAGAAATCGGTAAGATAAACATAACGTCCATGTTTGGATAGACGTGGGGGGGGGGGGGGGGAGTGAGGGGAGGGGGGCGGGGTGTGCACGCAGGGGGGTGGGGGGTGTTGTTAAATCTGATACAGAAGGGTGTGCTCTTCACCGACTGAGACCGAGCCAAAGGTGAGAACAAGCTGTGATCTACCCCCCCCCCCCCCACCCACCCACACCCCCACCCCCACCCCAATAAGGCCATCGTTGTTGTCTTGACGGTTAACATGTGACTTTGCAGGGATGAGATGAGAAGGAGGGGATCAGGTGTATGTAGAGGAGGAAGGTCGGTATCTCTCCTGCCGCTTTTCCCAATATTCAGTAACAGAAACGAGAAAGAAAAAAGAAGAAGTATGATGATGATGTTGATGTTGATGTGTTGATGATGTGATGATGATGATAACAATAATAATGATAATGATAATAATGACAAACAATAAATGTTTGATAATATTAAATAATAATGATGACATAATAATATTATAATAATAATCATGAGGAGATGATATGATAATTTTTGACAATTTGATTATGATGATGATTTTGATGACAATAATAAATTTTAATATTAATAATAATAATAATAATGATAATGATGAAAATAATAGTATATTGTTAATGATAATGAAAAAATGTGAAATATTTATGATAATTATAATGATGATGATGATGTAAATACAATGTTTTTAATAGTAATGATATTAAATGATTGATGAATGATAATAATATGAATAGTAATGATCATAATAAGGTTTATGATAATGAGTGAGGAGAAGAAGAAGTAAAAGGAGAAGAAAATCTCATCAACCAAACGACAAACAACAACAACTACAACAGAGCAAAGCATTTTTAAAAGCGCTGTCATTCCACAATCTCGTGTACGCAATGGGGTGCTACCGGGGTTTGTGGCCAATGAACAGCTGCCTGCGGCGCGCTTTCTTTCAGTTCAATTGCTAGTGTCATTCAGTCTGAATCGTTCATCTATTTCCTTACTTCCTTTATCTTTTCATTTTCTCACGCAGGGTGTATGCTACGTGTTCTCATGTCATCCATACCTATGGCCAAACTGGCCTTCTCATCCGATAGTTGGTGATGGGATGTTGGCGTTGTGTGTTAAGATGTAATGCGGCGTCGCGTTCACAACACGGAACCTCGGTTTTCAGTCTCATACGAAGGACGTGTTGGGAAATGGAGTCATGTAACATAGTGAACCTATATCAAAACGGCCCAGCGGAGATTCGAAACCGCAACCCAGGTTCACCAGAATATGATTCCAGCACTCTACAATGAGCTTAATTCCGGCCCCTCAAGATTCGCCTTTATCGGAGAGTCTCATTCGCTTCCGCAGGAAACTCAATGCTACTGGGCACCATGGGATTTGTTCAGATGCCGCATGCTTAGACGGGCACCACGTTTGCCAGCTCTTCTCGTTCACTGTTCAGCGGCCGTCGCACGTGGTCTTCTTCTACGCACAAACAACAGTGTCGCAGGTGGTATGCTTGTATAAGTGACAGTTGCACCTGTCGGTTGGTGAAGAGCGTTGAAGCAAACAACCAACCAACCAACCCTTTGTATATAGGACGGCAGACACAGCCATAGCCAGTCTGGTCGACAGGTAGTGAGGGTGGCCTATCAAAGTGCGTCGGCATTGTCTAGGCGGAGCCAGATCTGTCTTATCTTATCTTTGGGGGGGCATGTTATGGAACCACCGACTGGCGACTACAAGACGATCAATAACGTTCGCATAGGGGGAAATAAAAAAAAAGAAAAAAGGGACAGTTGCCTCGCAGAGGAAAATAAAGACATTATGAGTGATAACGTGTATTTTAGTGTGTAAACAGAAAATCGTCGCGACATGGTTTCTAAATGGCATGCAGATAACTTTATGCGAATGTTGTTTCCATGAAATCGCTTTTGAATCGGAGCAGAATGGAAAATGGGAAGTGACTAAGATAAATGAGAAACCGTGTCAGACAGTACACATAAGGTTGATCGTGGCAATGGATACTGCTGATACACTGGGGTAAGAATGGGCGATACATTATTAAACCGCTTTTAAAGGATGAAGAAAACCTTCATTTCCCTGACAAAATGAGTCGAAAGGAGACACAAACATATCGGACACAAATTCCGACGTCGAAAAGAGACAAAGCTTATCTTTGAAAAATTCCACCACGACATTAATAAAAAAATCAAGACTCAAAAGACAAATGAAAAAACAAAAGGAAGTAAAAACAAAACATGGACTAAAAAGAATTGCCCGCAAGAAACGAATAAGTGGTGAAGATCGGTTTGACATTCTAGTTGGTTGGACTGTATAACGCGTAGTATGAGAGAGAGTAGAGACGCGAGAGAGTGTGAGAGAGAGAGAGAAAGAGAGTGGACGAGGAGAAGAGTGTAGAGAGGATCGAGAGAGGAGTGAGTTTCGGAGAGAGATGAGAGTGAGTGTGTTGTGTGTGTGTGTGTGTGGTGTGTGTTGTTGTTGTCTTCAATTAACGTCTATCCACATTGTGATTTTAGACGGGTGAGGGGGGAAAACGGGAGGAAGAGGAGGGGTTGGGGACCGTATGTGTGTTTATGTCTCTTTGATAAGGGGGAGAAATATATAAGTCAGAAAATTGAGCATTAACAAAAAATCACAATCAACTAGTCTTTACAAAATGTCCTACAGGACTATGTAGTTAAACATTCGCAAATTAACCAAGCTATTGTAGTATTTTCAAAATAGACTTCCAAATACAAATTTCAGAAATCTCTGGTAAGATAGGTTCTTAAACTGGACATTCAAAATGCATTGCTTGCTAGAAATTTGTTCACTACTAAACATCTAACATATTTGCTGTATTTTGTAATGAACGCATTAAGTTTTATCTGGAAGATTAGCGAACTATTTCTGATCTGAATTTGATTTTGCCTGTGTGAGATTCAAGTATGATTTGTTTTTCCCAACAACGAGAATCAATTACTTATCTTGGAGAGTCTATCTTTTCTCAGGGTATAGCCTTTAATTCTACTCCAAACTGCAAGTGATAATCCTCCTGAATGGATAAGGGATCTTGATTTTCAGTCGATGCTGTGCATTGCCTTGCGCCCTTTTCGCTACTTTGTATGCCCACTCCTTTGAATGGTGTATCCATTCGATGTGATGGAACAGCAGATAGGAAACGGGATCCTTTTAATGTTAGATAGAATGAAACTGACTGATTTCGAAGATAATTTTGGTCTTTTTCTTGTAAATCTGATGACCTTAATGCAGAGAGATCCGATGATGAACTACACAAAATAGATTTGAAATAACTGTAGTGGTAAAATAACTATGTAATTGAGAGCATAAAAATAGCAATTAATTCAGCAGTAAAGTGGGATCGATTTTTGCCAGTGTAGTATGACTTTTCCTTTTTTAACGATGGTATTACAAAAGTGAAACTGCCCGGTGATCTTCTAGGAGTGATCCATCTGTAATATCTTTAATCTTGATTTGGAATTAGTGTTCTGTATATGTAATTGGATTCCTGTTTTCATAATGTAGGGATTCTCATTTTTCTTCTGGTCAGTTAATTACTATCAAACTGCGTTTATTCATCTCCCAAGCAGGAAAGGGGAGGCCGCTTGAGTTGTGTCGATATTACTTGGGTATTTTTTCAGACCTTTTGAGTAGATCTGATACGTTAGATGGGCAATTGGTTTTCAGTGATGATAATCTGCTTTGCTAGTTTAGGAGAAGAATTTTCAGATGTAATTCAGTTCCTCAATGCAAAGTTGTTACTTGTCGAACTTATAAGAACGTATTTAGCGGATGCAAGATTCGGTATCGTCCAAAGGCAGTTCTTCAATTTCTTTATACGTTCCAAGCGGTGATGCTGGTAAAAGGCCACAAAAGAGCATGCCTTTTTCCCTTGAAGCTTATGCTTTGAAGTTTCGGGGCACTAAAAATACTCTTGTCCATAGGACAATTTTGATCTATCAAGCCGCGTAGGAGAGGATGTTTCAAAACGTTGCAATCTTGTCCCCGGCTTGTTTGCCTTATAAATCTTTAATAGGATTTAAACATTTCACTTGCCTGTGTAACGATGTAGTTGTTATGAGCATTCCTAGGACAACTTTGGTGCCAAGATAGATACCTAGAAATTTCACGATATCTCCCATTATATGAATAGTCGTATTTTCAATTTTAAAAAAACGGCAGCTAGGATGGATTGCTGACATTATTAAAGAGAATCATGTGTGTTTTCTCTGTACATATTGTCAGACCATTTTTAGTCCATATAAGTAAATATATGATCGAGCTCTTTTGATAGATGTACTTGGTGTTGTTTAAATTCTCTTTTTTGATGTTTTTCTTTTCATTGTAAACATTCATCCAGATGCATTAAATAATCAGCAGATTGTACTAATACAACATCGCTTTGATAACTGGCAGGCAAATCGTACAGTTAGTTGTTATAATATATTGGGGCGATACAGAAAACTTGGGCCAATCCCTTCATATGTAAAGATCTAGAATTGGAGTAGGCATTACCTACTCGAACACGCATGCTTCTTTTATTCAAAAAGCATTTATTGTAGTGATATATATGTACCCGAAATCCCAGTTTGTTTCAATGTTATAAAGGAAGCTTGGCTTGCCAGACTTGGCTTAGGCTTTCTTGATATAACATAAGGTCGCGCTAGTACGCATTTCTTATGTTTGCAAAAATTGTTGTTTTAATTCGTTGTTAGTTTTCACTAAATTGATTCAATAGCAGATCCTGCCATTTTGGAAAGCCTGCTTGATTACACTGGAATAACTTTATTTTTTTGAACCATACTGCGTAAATCTTCTTCAACACTATTCTCTCTAATAGTGTAAGGTATGTGAGGTTAATGATATTGATTAGTGTAACTTTGATTATCTGTGGAGGTTTGCTTGCTTTAAAAATTGGTACACAGTGATAGGACTGTTCCTTTGTTCTGGAATTTCGCCCTCTATACCTACATTTTGAATCAATTTCTGCAGAGTATTAGACAAAATTTTCAAGGCAGGTGTTTATGCATTATATTAGATCTTTATCTAGTCCCACGGACGTTTTCTTATTAGGAAGAGATAGAATGTATCTTTCACTTCATCAAGAGTAATTGGTGCATTGATGAAATGACTATTTTTTGAACTGGATCTATTTATAGTCTTTATTTATCTTCCTCTGTTCTGAAGTTTTAACTTTTTTCTTTTAAAGGACAGACCTTCCAAACGCATGATTCGGAAACCTTATCGGCGAATGATTCTGTTTTTTCTGAATTAGAAGGAAATTACTTGTTCTTCGCTTGACAGGACAAGATAGCTAGTTAATCCATTTTCATTTCATGTAAACTTTCTTTAACTTTTTGTTATTCTTTATGATTCGGAAATCTCTTTAGTGCAGAAAGAGGACAATACTTGCCTTTTTCGCTTGAGGCTATTACTTGTTACGTAGTGATTCGCTCTGTTCTTGGCTATTAGATTTCTCTGTGTTTTGTTCTTTTAAAATATATTTTTAACAAACATTTTTTGTTATTAAAGGCTGAGTCACAAGACAGGTGTCCACCAGATATTTCCCGAGTGTTTGTTTGCGTAATGGGCGAAATTTTGGAATGGAACATCTGCAGCACTAATGGATAGCATCAGTAAAACACGAATATAATGATCAACGCTCATACCCAATTTTAAGATTACTGTCTTGTATGTAGTAGTTAGTTTGATTTTTAAAGGTTCAATCAGCTGTTATAGTTAATTTTGGGTTTATGTCTTTGAAATTTCACAAGAATCAATTATTTTATTAATAAGGTTCAATTACTGGAAGGTGGTCGCTTCCTAGGTATCGTAAAGGTAGACAGCTACATTCAGATGATTATGCACGGAGATATCAAGGTTAAATCTTAGTGCTGATGCCCTATGATTTGGAATTTTGCGAAATTAGTTATGCTGCCTTCATTATCGCAAGTATAAAAAGAATCAAACAAATTTTTCTACAAAACGGTTACTAGTACGGAGGCAATCCTTGTCCCAAAATGGCCGGAATGGGCATTAAAGTCCCCTGCCTATTAACCATTTTCTTTGTTCTGGTAGGGTGTTGTAACCATTCTGTATTAAATTCATTTGGTCCTTTGGGAAGATATGTCAGATACTATGTTTGTGTTGTTGTGTGTGTAGGTGTGTGTGTGTGTGTGTGTGTCGTGTGGTGTGTGAGTGTGTGTGGTTGTTCATCATTCATCATCATATCTTCATCCTATCATCATCAAATCAATTTTATGCGTGATTCAGTTATCCAGACAGACTAACCGACGAAAACGCATGCTGGACGGGGTAGGGGGTTAGGGGTAGGGGGTCGGGGGTGGGGGGGAGGGAGGGGGGGTAAAGAGGTAACACCCCGCTGCCATGTTGCTGAGAAACTCTGAACTCCAGTGATCCTTGAGACAGCTGGAGAGACTGCGAAGAAGGAAAAAATACGAACCCCCCTTCCCACCATCCCCCACACCCCCTCACCTGCACCCTACAACACCACCTAAGTCACTGAGGCGTGGTTGGAAAAGTAAAGTAACCAAATACCGTGCTGCTCTATTTTTTTTTTTTTTTTTTTTTAGCTCATGTTGCTGTGAGCCAAAGTGCGGTCTCATAGGCCACACCACCATCCACCTCCACAGCTCATCTCCTCTGCCACCGTCCTCGGTGGATGAAAAAAAAAAGGTGAGAGTAGCAGCACAGCAGCAGGCCCGTCTGCAAGACAGAACCTGTTCCTTCATGCCTTTGCGGCTTTGTGTCAGGGTAGCAGCCAGGTCGTGGGTTCTGTGTATGGTTTAGTTTGGTTTGTTTTTCCATCCTTGGATTCAAACAGTGGTTTGTGCTTTTTTTTTTTCTACAAGCTGACAGGAAGCGGAGGTGATCATACATATGAATGTATTAGTATATAATATATAAACAAACTATTAATTCCAAAGGGATAAGTACGAGCACCGTTCCAGAAACTTACAGGAGCAGCTTGGTGTTTGCAATGATGCACGAAAATATTGACTTATAAACAGCTTGTCTTATGTCTTAGATTGAAGAAATTGGGGGAGTTACGCATTCATACTGCAGTGGCATATGATTCTGCCTAACAAACAGAGTGCTTGAGTGGGTAGATTGGGGAAAGATTTAATAATGATTCTCAAATGGAGCCTTTCAGCAAGCTTATATTCTCCAAGGTGGAGAGGACATACTCCATTTGGGAGGGAAACTCACTTACATATAAACTCCTGGTCATATACCGATATTTCAGAAAACTGGTGTTTCTCCTCAGTGACCGCGAATAAGTGGTTAAGTTGAATCCTCTGCCTTTTCTGTTTAAGAAGAATGCAATCCCAGAAAAGGTGGTGTGCAATACTGTAGAACTTTGTTTGTTTGATGTTTTCCAAAAAACCAACCAAAGGTTTCATTAAGAATAGCAAAGAATATCATGAAGAGCATAACAAGCTACATTTTCTGTTGAAAAGTAGAAAAATTAAAAATGATATCTCTATGAAACAGTGCTGAGGGAAAGTTCTTGGAATGAATCGCAAGGGATCTGCGGAGAGGTGGAGCGTCATCGAAACAAGTTTGTCATCCGGTTTAAGATTTACTTTTAATCCTTATTTTAGTGATCCGCAAGGTTGAGAACTTTTCAAAAAAGCGGAAAATATATTACCAGCTATATATATAGTTTCTTATGAAGAATTGTGGATGCTGATACCTTTTCCGTATAGCTTGAAAATATTAAAGGTAAAGAAAAAAGGTAATTGCTGAGAACTCGTCAAACGTTTTCGATGCTGTAAGAATCTTGGTCACGAAGTGAAGTGTTGAGGTTGTAGGGGAAGCTGGCAGGTTGCTTGTGACCACAGTTCAGCAAAAAGGTAGGGGAGGGGGTGGGGAAAAAGGTGAACTGGGTTAATATGGTCAACAAAAGGGATCACTCAATGATCGCTTCAAAGAACACAGGGACAACATTCTGACAGGAAAAGATACACCAGTGGCAAACCACTTTACTTCTGAACACCATGACCTGTCGCACATCAGAGTGGCAGCGCTTTGGCGCAATGGACAAAAGAGGGCCAGTACCGCAAATTCATGGAAAGCCAGCTAATACAACGCCTTGGCACTTTGAGTCCTTATGGACTCAATGTCAGGGAATAAACTTGTTTCTCTCAAGCTGCAACCCCCACCCCCCCCCCCCTTTTTTTTCCCCTCCTGCTCCCCCCCCCCCCCCCCCCCCCCCCCCAGTTCTTCCATGTTTTCCTTACCACCCCCCCCCCCTTTCCTAAAACCCCCCCGAGACCCTTTTCCCCTCCCCTCCCCCCCCCCCCTCTTTGCCCCACCCTTTTGTTGCCATTTTAATACAGTTCTCCTTTTTCCCCACCCCCCCCCCTACCTTTTTGTGAACTGTGGTCCAAGCAACCTGCCATTCCCCCTCAACCCAAAAACTTCACTTCGGGGCCCAAGTGTTACGCACGAAACGTTGAAGAGTTCTCCAAGTACCTTTTTTTTTTCCTTATTTTTTAAAGCTCTCCCCTTTCCCTCTCTCTCTCTCTCTTCTCTCCTTTTTTTTTATATTATTAATATATATATATATTTTTTTAATTTTTTTTAAAATATATTATTTTTTTAAACGCCTTTAAAAATAAAAAAAACAACAGCCATAATTCTTCCATTTCGAAAAAACCGTTTCCTCTGGTTGGTGTGTGTGTGGGGTTTTTGGTGTGTTGGGGTGTGGGTTGTGTTTTGGGGGTGGTGGGTGGGGTTGTGGCGGGGTGCGTGCGGTGCGTGCTGCGTGTGGTTTTTTGAATTTATGTTTTAAAATTTCCCCATTCAAATCATTCAGATTTACATTCCAGCAAAAATTCTCACTTGGTCGTCAGCTCTTCCTTTTTTGGGATCATCACTTTCTTGTCTATCAATTTTCAGTGTGCGCTTACCCCCCCCCCCCCCCCCCCCCCCCCCCCCCCCCCCCCCCCCCCCCAAAAAAAAAAAAAAAAAAATAAAATAAAATTTAAAAAAAAAAAATAAAAAAAAAAAAAAAAACTCTTTCCTTTGGGTGTCTCAGGGGACTGTCCTATCACATTCTTTTCCCCTCTCCACAATCACAAAAAAACTGTGGGGCACAGACACAACCGCCCTTACAAAACCCTGAGACTTGCTCTTTCCCATGTCTTTAAATCGGCACTTTGCTTCGACCCCTTTTAAATACATTTACAAGTGGCTGCGAGGGGGAAAAAAATTTTTCAGGGCATCAAATTACAAAACAACGAAAAAACCCATTCTTTTCAGCGGGTTCCTTCATTGACCAAAATTGTTTATGCAAGGGCTGAAACAGAGCGATTGTGCGAATTAGATATTTAGGGTTAATATTTAAAGATGCCAAATTTTACTGCTAAAATTGATCCAATTTAAAAAATACCCAAATCCGTACTAACCCCCGGGGGAGTTTTATAAAGCCCCAATTTTTAAAGGAAAGCCCGCAGGAAATTTTACAGCTTTTTTTTAAGTTGTTTTTTTTTTTCGGTTTTTGTTCGTTTGACAGTTAAATGTTAGAAGCCAGAGCGTGTTGAAAAAAAGAAAATGTTTAGCAACAAAAAAAAAAAAAAAAAAAAAAAAAAAAAGACTGAAATGAAACATTGGCCTGAATGTGCAGTTAGCGAGAGTGGGGAGGTCGGGCTGTCGGACGCCCCCGTGAATTCAGTATTACACTGGGTGGAAGCTCTCAGTGGTGGAGTGCCCCGGGTCGTAAATTTTGGGATCCCGGATTGCCCGGTTTACCTTCGCCGGGCCGTTTCGGTACAGGGGGGGGGGGGGGGGGGGGGGGGGGGGGGGGGGTTCCCTCGGAGTTAACATTGGTCGGACTCCATTTCCCATACAGTCCTTCGAATGAGACTATAAACCGAGGTTCCGTGTGTGAACGCACACATAACATCTTGCACATACGTAAAAATCCCATCACCAACTTTCGGAAGAGTAGGCCAGTTTGGCCGTTGGTATGGACGACACGTTACACATAGCATGCACCCTGCGTGAGAAATGGACAGAATTAAGGAAGTAAGGTAATTGAGTTAACGATATTGAATGATATTGACTGGATGACACGAGAAACGACTGCATGAAGCGCCAGCTGGCAGCTCTTCAGTCAGCACTACCCAGGTGGGCAGCCCGTTGTGTAAACGGGTGTGGACCGTAAAAGCACTTAGAGCTTGGTCTCTAGCCGAGAATAGGGGCTATATAAGTATTGATTATATATAGTAATGACATGTCTTGAGTTATCGTCCTCTGGAAGATGTCACCATACTCCAAAATTAAGGACTCTTAGAATCAGGAACGCGTTTTTCTTCCTGTTGGTTTCTATGCCGAACAAGTGAGAGTTCTCTGACGTCAAGGAAAAGTTGGCAAGCGTGCATTTTCAGGGCGGTCTATTCTGGTTATTCTCTCGCCTTCCAACGCGTTTTCTTTTTGTCGTTTTCTTTCTTTTTTTTTTTTCTTTTTTTTTTCTTTTGTCAAATATCAAAGTGATTGAAAGTGAGCATCCCCATTGTTGATAAAGGCTAAGGGTTAAAGTCCATGGTCTAAAAGCCCGTAGGGGCAGTGAACTGTTACACGTCCATCCTGTCCGGAGCACAGCGTTATGGAAGGCGGGGCCTATCATTATCCTTCCGCCGCCTTGACCACCCCTGAACTTAAGCATGTACCTATTGACTGACGTGTGGACAGAGAGGACAGTAATTTTAAGCCGTATAAATCCGAACCATTGCTATAGAAGTAAGTACCCAATAAACACGCGGGTGTTCTTTATCATTCTGACAGAAATAGCCTAGGGCTATCTTTCAAAAGGGAAGTTGTATTAGGAGCGTTTGAACAGGTGGCCCCTGCACAACTCTATAACTGCCAGCAAGTGTTTGAAATTGTGTTCCCTTTTACAGAAGAAGATGGGGGAACTGTTCTGTTCGTGGGAACTGCACTATCAAGACGTGCCAGTAGCTGAGTTATTGGTGGGGGGGTTGGCATAGGATCGTCCATAGGACCGAAAACAGAGGGGGGGGGGGGGGGGGGCGATGCTTACTGATCTGTGTGAAAGCGCAGAAAAGCGAGAAATTTCATTCAATTGAGGAGAAAGGTAGTTCATGTAGTAGTAGCAGAAGTAGTAATACTAGTAGTGATAGTAGTACTAATAGTGGTAGTAGTAGGTGGTGGTGGTGGTGGTGGTGTGTTCAGTTGTTGTTCCTGTCGTTGTTTGTTTGTTGTTGTTCTTTGCTCTAGTTGTTGTTGTTTTTATGAACATGTTTAATATCAAATCATTTTCCAAACACACATGCATTACAAACGAATTGCACAACAATTGATTGCAAACAAACAAAAAACTACAAAAAAGGCAATCGAACAATCAAACATCCTTGTACAATAAGCAAAGAGAGGGACTGGAGGCCTGGGGGGGGGGAGGGGGGGGAAGGGGGAGTTTGGGGCAAGGGTAAGGGATGGGGTGTGGTCCATTAAGTTTTTCATATCAAACACAAATCAAACATGATTACATACAAACATACAACCATTTTTAAAAACACACAATTAGAGCAGATCTTGAGGAATGTGATAGTTTACAGATGAAATACATATTGTACTGTTTTGAATTCTAACGTTAAAACTAATCAAGAATCGAATTGTACAAACGCCAAGTTTGTTCAAATTGTTCACAAATTCCATTTATAATTGTCATGTAACGTTCTAAGTAATATCTGCCTCTCAATAATGTAACAAAGGTTTGCACATGTGGTTGTGCATTTAGCAATTTACATTTTGTAGATGTAAGATTTTGCAAATAAAATGATGACATAAAAACAGTGTCTCTCCGCATCTTCTGCTTTGCACAAAACAATACAAGTTGCTTGTCAGTCACAAAATCATGACAATGTGAACATTTCCGAGTCAACAACTGATGAAAATTCATCCAAAATTGGTGTGAAATATGAAGGTCAAACAGCATAGGAGAAATTGCCCGCTCCTCTTGCTCACAAAAAAAAATACGTATAGAAGAGTTTACTAAACGACGCAGGGACACGAATCTCTGGGTTGGAAGTAATTTATGTAGCAGTCTAATTTGAAACCATCTCAATTGCACATCACTAGATATTCTACAGCAATGTGAGAAAATGTCTTTCCAATTTAGATCCTCAAACCAATTATTCCAACTGGAAACAGCAGTTGGGGTGATTCTGTCAATCAACATATTCTGTATAAATTTACTACAATTCTCAATGCAGGACCAAGTTTTATTCTCTAAGGTTTTAAACTATTAGTCAAAACTGTGTTAAACTTTTGACAATATGCTCGCAGTGCATTCAAAACGCCTTCGTATATCAAAAAGTTTGTTGTAACTAATCAAAAATTCATTTTAAGTCATGAAGGTACCATCCGTATTTATCAACTGTTTCACAAAGGAGATATTGTGATTACACCATTCTTGTAAGTACACCACCTTTCGGCCTCACAATATATGAACATTGGATTGAATACACTCTGCCAAGAACTGTCATTGGGCAGGATTTCAGAAATAGTTTTTTTGTAGTGTTTCATTACATCTTTCCAGAACAAATTTTCAACTTTCCTTAAAACCACATTTGCATACTCATGTCTTAACTGTGCTCACTCTGGGAACATATCAATAATTTTAAAAATTATTGTGAAATCCGCTCTAGTTGTTCTTCTTCTTTTTCTCCTTCTCCTCCCCCTCCTCTTCCTTCTCCTTCTTCTCTTCTTCCTCCTCCTCCTCCTCTCCTCCTCCTCCTTCTTTTTTCTTCTTGTTCTTCTTCTTCTCCTTCTTCAAGATTTGAGAAGTGTACTTCTTTTGTCCCTTTTGGGGCTTTGGGGAAAACCACCACAAGAGAAATATCATACAGCCTTCTCAACATCCACATGAAACTATAGTGTGTGTTCAAAGAATGGCTTGATCGTTAACAGCGCAAAACTGTTTTTTTTTTCGTATTGAGAGTTGTTATCCTTTGGTCAGTTCCAGACCTCTGGCCATAGGTCCCCACCATAACTATGGAACGTAGTGTTTTAGATCTGTGTTGGGGATTGGTGATCTGAACAATTCTTTCTTCGTGGCATTCTGTGCAAAATGAGCAACCCCCTCATTGCTTCCAATGCCAGCATGACCAGAAATCTTAGTGTCAACAGTGTTGTGACAATTAGGTTTCACAGCAGCGTAAAGTAAAAGAAAAAAAAGATCTGGAGTTCAGCCTTTGTCCTCCGGAGCAGAAAGGGAGTAGAGAGGAGAGAGAGAGAGAGAGAGAGAGGAGAGAGAGAGAGAGAGAGAGACGAGAGAGAAGAGGAGAGAGAGAGAGAAGAGATTTACTGTGTCTTTGTGCTAGGTAAACCAGACAGACGATTCAAAGTCAAATTCGAACAAAGTTTAGAAGAATTATCACGTAATCATTCACAGTCAACAGGCCGGTGTTTACTGGAAGAGATAAGAATAGTAATGTTTTCTTAAGCGTGTGATTCTTCTATTGTTGTATGGTGCATATTGACAGCAAGTTCTAGAGTACGTTTATTTTGGGTTATACACAGCATTACTATGTTATACTGTGGTTCTAAAACTTCGTTTGTTTTATGGGTGGACCACTGCTTTAGCATACGCGGCGAGTAAAAACTAACCTATCACCGAATGGCAAATTATTACTTTTGTTATTGTCAGAATTTGTCAGAGTGGTAGTTCTAAGCGCTCGTGCATAAAAGGCTGTTCAGATTTTAAGGCAGGTCTAATGACGCTTGCAGAATTCCAGAAGGTCGACACAGAGTTGATAGAGGATTGGAATTAGACATAAACGACGACGACGACACAACAACAACAACAACAACAACAATAACAACATAAGCAACAAACAAGTTGGGTAACTCTTGCTCCCACAAGAAAACATAACTCCAAAGAAATTCTGCTTACTAGAAAACATAACTCCAAAGCGTAAGCAGCATTCTTTTGGAGTTATGTTTTCGTGTGGGAACAAGAGTTACCCAATTTGTTTGTTGTTTATTATGGATTTCAATGATTGTTAATAGCAGGAGGTCGTTATCTATATCA
>CM031627.1:20098676-20148119 GCA_018398815.1 Conus ventricosus
GAGAAAACATCTAAACAAGGACAAATCTTAAATAAATGTTAGCGAACCGCCCAGAGAACGTGGACAAACGAGTCACAAGACAAAACACAACGCGTTTCGACCTCTTAGGTCTTCCTCAGGTGAGACATAAACGAATAAAACAACGAAAATTCACTTAGCTTTGATCGCTTCAGATCGCTTAGGATCGCTTCAGATCGTTGATTCAACACCTTCTTCCTTGCGCTGAACCCTAAGCCATCTGAAGCGATCAAAGCTAAGTGAATTTTCGTTGTTTTATTCGTTTATGTCTCACCTGAGGAAGACCTAAGAGGTCGAAACGCGTTGTGTTTTGTCTTGTGACTCGTTTGTCCACGTTCTCTGGGCGGTTCGCCAACATTTATTTGAGATTTGTTTAGATTTCCGCCTGCAGTCATCTCGCTTTGCAACTAGATCTAAACAAGGACGACAATTGGAGACAGCGATATGTACACTGATGTCAATTTAGGACGACATTCTGGTCAGTCATGGCTATCAGGGAGAGCAATCTGGACACCAATGACAATTTGGGACAACAATCTGAACTAGCCACTCAATTTGGGACAACAGGGTGGATAGTGGTGATAACCTGGGATGTCAATCTGGACTCTGAAGACAAGTAAGGACAAATAATATGAACATTGATGACAAGTAGGGATAACAATCTGAACATTGATGACAAGTAGGGATAACAATATAAACACTGATGACAAGTAGGGATAACAATATAAACACTGATGACAAGTAGGGATAACAATATAAACACTGATGACAAGTAGGGATAACAATATAAACACTGATGACAAGCAGGGATAGCAATATGGACACTGGTGACAAGTACGGATAATAATATAAACACTGATGACAAGTAGGGATAACAATATGGACACTGATGACAAGTAGGGATACCAATATGAACATTGATGACAAGTAGGGATAACAATATGAACACTGATGACAAGTAGGGATAACAATATGAACATTGATGACACGTAGGGATACCAATATGAACATTGATGACAAGTAGGGATAACAATATGGACACAGATGACAAGTAGGGATAACAATACGGACACAGATGACAAGTAGGGATACCAATTCGAACACTGATGACAAATAGCGAGAACAATAGGGACACAGATGATCATTGAGAAAAACATCTGATATTGATGACAATGTTTAGCCATCAATCTGGACACTGAAGACAATTAGACACAACAATCTGGACATTGATGACCATTTACAACAACAATCTGAACGCTGGTGACAGCTGGGACAACAATCTAGACAATGTTGACAAACGGGGACAACAATCTGGACACTAAGGACAGTTATGGACAACAACTGAACACTGACAACAATAACGGACAACAATGTGGTCGTTGATGACGATTCGGGACAACATCCTGGACACTGATGACAATTATGAACAAACGTCTGGACCCCAACGATACGGGACAGCACTCCCGACACTGGTGACAACATGAAGAACAACAATCTTGACACGGAAGACAACTGAGAACGACAATATGGTCATTGGTGACGATTGACGACGACAATACGGACACCAATGACTACTGGGGACAATGATAATTATTGACATTGATGACTATTGGGGATAAAGAAAAAAAAGCACATTGATGACTATTGGGGATAAAAAAAAAGCACATTGATGACTATTGGGGATAAAAATATGGACATTGATGACTGTCGGGGATAAAAAAAATATGGGCATTGATGACTATTGGGGATAAAAATATGGACATTGATGACTACTGGGGATACAAATATGGACATTGATGACTACTGGGGATAAAAATATGGACATTGATGACTACTGGGGATAAAAAATATGGACATTGATGACTACTGGGGATAAAAAATATGGACATTGATGACTACTGGGGATAAAAAATATGCACATTGATGACTACTGGGGATAAACATACGACCATTGATGACTACTAGGGATAAAGATATGGACATTGATGACTATTAAGGACAAAAAAGGTCATTGACGACCACTGGGAACGATATGGACAGTGATCACTATTGAGGACAATATGGACATTGATGATTATTGAGGACAATATGGACACTGATGACTATTGGGGACAACAATATAAACACTGATGACCACTGGGGACAACAATATAAACACTGATGACAATTGGGGACAACAGTATGGACACTGATGACCATTGGGGACAACAATATGGACACTGATGACCATTGGGGACAACAATATGGACACTGATGACCATTGGGGACAACAATATGGACACTGATGACTATTGGGGACAACAATATGGACACTGATGACTATTGGGGACAACCATATGGACACTGATGACCATTGGGGACACCAATCTAAACACTGATGACTATTGGGGACAACAGTATGGACACTGATGACTATTGGGGACACCAATCTAAACACTGATGACTATCGGGGGACAACAATATCAACACTGATGACTATTGGGGACAACAATATCAACACTGATGACTATTGGGGACACCAATCTAAACACTGATGACTATTGGGACAACAATATATACACCGATGACTATTGGGGATACCAATCTAAACACTGATGACTATTGGGACAACAATATCAACACTGATGACTATTGGGGACAACAATATAAACACTGATGACTATTGGGGACAACAATATCAACACTGATGACTATTGGGGACAATATCAACACTGATGACTATTGGGGACAACAATACAAACACTGATGACTATTGGGGACATCAATATGGACACTGATGACTATTGGGGACATCAATATGGACACTGATGACTATTGGGGACCACGATATGGACACTGATGACTATTGGGGACAACAATAAGGACACTGATGACCATTGTGGGCAACACGGACACTGATGACCATTGGGGACAACACAGACAATGATGACTATTGGAGACAGCAATATGGACACTGATGACTATTGGGGACATCAGGACACTGATGACTGTTGGGGACGACAACATGGACACTGATGACTATTGGGGACAACAATATGGACACTGATGACTATTGTTAATAACAATATGGACACTGATGACTATTGGGGACAACTATATGGACACTGGTGACTATTGTTAATAACAATATGGACACTGATGACTATTGGGACAACAATATGGACACTGATGACTATTGTTAATAACAATACGGACACTGATGTCTATTGGGGACAACAATATGGACACTGATGACTATTGTTAATAACAATATGGACACTGATGACTATTGGGGACAAAAATATGGACACCAATGACCATTGGAGACGACGATGTGGTTATTGATGTCTATTGAGGACAACAATATGGACACTGATGACCAGCAGTGACAAAAATATCAAAGTCAACAATCAGGCACAACGATCTAAACAATAATGACAATTTAGGACAACAAACTGGACGTCAACAATTAAGGACAACAATCTTGATACCGACAAATTTCGGACAACAATTTCGACACCGACAAAATTTAATAGCGCGAGTAATTTGGACACCGACAATTGGAGACAAGAATCTGGACATCGACAAATTGGGACAACAATTGGACATGGACAATCAGTAATAAAGATGTGGACATCGTCAACAGTTCCAAACTCCACAGGACATGACGGGGGGATGCACGGGTCATAATGACTCAGAACTTTTCTCTCCCCTTACCTGGGATCTCCGGAAGAAAGAGTCCTGTACTACTTGTCAAATCTCCAGACACCGCCAGACGATGACGTCAGCCTGCAGGTATCGGTCACACCTTCACTGAAACCTCTACCTCCACGAAATGAATTTCTAGAGCTTGGAAAATTGTTTTGTAAAAAAAAAAAAAAGCAGCAAGCAGTCTCACTAATCAGTGCCAGAAAATAGCGGGCGACGCGAAGTACATTTCCTCATTGTAACACGAAGAACAGTATTTTGTTTTGCTTTTGTTTCGGGTTTGTTTTTTTCTTCTTCCTCTTACTTGGTGGTGATTAACTTCCGATGAAAATAATGACTTTATTGCATTTTTTTTTTATAGTTAAGTTATTTTGACAGATTCACTCATCAGCCAAAGTCTGTTGTTGGGGTTTGTTGACCTGTCCCCGAGAGGAAAATGAAGTTCCCTGTCCATGTTTATATAGCGAGGTGGAGATTGTCCTTCCAGTAGGAGTACCGCCTTCGTACCTCCGCCTACAGAAGGGCAAACAGGTCCACCCTGTTTCACACACACACACACACACACACACACAACACACACACACACACACACACACGCAACACACACACACACAAACACACACACACACACACACACACACACACACACACACAACACACACACAACACACACTTGCACACACACACACACACACACACACACACACACACACACACACTTGCACACTTGAACACACACACACACACACACACACAACACACACACAGACACACACACTCACACACACACACACACACAACACACACACAGACACACACACTCACACACACACACACACACACACACACACTCGTGCATGTAAGCACCCAACCCGCAAGCAAGGCACATAGCCAATGAAAAGACAGGACTGAACAGCCAACAGTCACGCTCACACCGACAATGCATCGGAGAACCCCGACACCATGTTTGGAAACTGAATCTACACACCGCTCCCCCCCCCCCCCTTTCCCCCTTCATCCCACTCCACCCCCACTGATCCCTTCCTTCTTTCAACAACAACACCCTCCTGTGTTCCCTCCCCCCCCCCCCCCCCCCCCCCCCCCCCCTCAACTCTTTAATACTGAAGTGACCGCACACGTGAGATTCACGAACACCTGATCTGTCCACTGCTAGGAAAGGAATACACGGAACATGGAGGAGAAGATGAAACAGTTAAGAAGGTTCGTGCAATGTCTCCGGACAAAACCATCAGCAACACAATGGTCACTTTCAGTATCTGTCTGCCGTTCAACTGTGATAAGTTATAGCTCCTCGTGTTAAGTCTGGAGACCCCCCTCTGCTCCTGCAACAATACGTGAAGCTGTCAATCACAGCCTAGGCTGAATGCTGTTAATTAATTACAGCAACCTACTCGGAAGGTTACGAACGATATGATATGCCAGTATTTACTAATCTGAGAAAGTTTCGCTCTTAAGGTTATCCCCTTCCTGGGCCGTTATTTTTTTTTTTTTTTTTTTTTTCTGTCCCAACCTCTGCGCCACCTCAGAGGCAGTGCACAACGCCGCTCGTTCCGACACCCCGTCCACAGCCACAGCCCGGTCAGTCCCGCCGCAGCCCCGGCACGACAATCCACAGGGAGCAGTCAATGTCAAGTCGTCAAGAGGCAACCCACCAGAGGAGACACTGCGCTGCTGCCGAGTCACTTCGGTGGTGTCCAGTGGCGCCTGTTCTGATCTAACATACGCAGGACACCACCTACTAACCCCCCTACTGACGACAATAATTGCTTAGTCGCGGAGCCGGCGTGAGTGAGCTCTCCCTCCGGAGGGCGCCACCACATCCGTCCAACGATAGCCCCCATGGACTCGCCGATACCGGTGACCTCGACGGAACCAAACCAAGGCCACAGACGTGGAGAGGACATCGAAATTGAGGTCACCATGAGAGCAGGGCATGAAAGGCCACAGAATTTGAGACTTTTTTTAAAATGCTGATCGATGAGAATGAGGATGATTAAGATGATGCTACGGATTTCCATTTCGGTCTGAGACTACATGACAGGGCTGTACTCTACGCTTCCTTTCATAATATATCCCGGCGTCAACCAGGCCCGAGAGATACAGGCACCTGCAGTGTTGGTCAGGAAATTTGAGCACCACTCTCAGAAACGCATCCATTAAGTGGGTGAAACTCGACTGTGTGGTCCCAGTCTTCCCAACTGAGTCCGCAGCAAACTCAACTCTGGGTAGGAGCCGGTCGGGGCAGAAAAAACCCACATGACTCTGATGGGATTCGAACCCACGACCTCCCAGCCGGAAGTCCGCGACGCTAACCACTTCGCCACGGTGGCCGGTGGGCCGTTATTTCTTATTGTTGTTCAGCAACACGCCGTCACCCTGCTTTGGGGGGTGGGTGGGTGGGTGGGGGGGGAGCGGCTGTTCCGAGTCATGGTCCTAGTTACCGTGTATTGATCAGGCATCACATTATTTTTGACTAGTGTTTCACTAGACTGATAAGCGAAATCACTGAATTTCATTTGCTGATTTCTTTTTCAGGTCCCCTGGCCGCTTGGGAACATCACGTGGGTTGTGACGTCAGAGCAGGTTGCGTACGTGCCTGCCATACATTTCCGAGTCTTTTCCCTCGCCTTTGAATCTGGGACTCCAAACGAAGACAGAAACCATACACCAGACAAATGATGACGGGGGGGGGGGGGGGGGGGGGGGGGGGGGGGGGGGGTGAGGGGGGGGGAGAAACATGCGTTGCAGAATAGGGAAGGAGTCGGGGGGTGGGGGTGGGTGGGGGGGGGGGGGGGGTTGAGATGAGAGAGCAATGGCTACCCAATATTTCATGTTATTACGTTGCGTCCCCCACTTCTCCTCCCCTCTGCCCGCCTGTTTTACAGGAATTAGGGAGAGGAGTGAACGTCCAAACTTAAAGTTTGAAAAATGAGAGTCCGCCTCCCCTCCCCCCTCCCTCCCAATCTCCTATCCCCTCCCAACCTGCTTTTACAAAAATGTTGGATCACTTAACCATGGCAATATTCTAAATGACCAAACAGAGATTCTTCACGAGGTTCAAGGATTTTATGAATCAATGTACAAAAAAAAGTAAAGTTGACGACTGTGATTTGGATGAACTCATTGTAACTATTCGACGTTTAGACCGTGACGAAGCAAATAATTTAGAGGGTGAAATCACACTGGAGGAACATGTATAGCATTAAAGAACATGAAAAACAACAAAAGTCCTGGCACCAATGGTTTCACAACAGATTTTTTAAAAGTGTTTTTGGAGCAGAATGTGTGTTTTTGTTGTCAGAGCTTTAATTGCCGGATTTAGAAGTAGCGAGCTTTCTTGTGTTCAAAGACAGGGACTAATCGTATGTGTATACCAAAGGGAGATAAACCAAGACACTTCGTGAAGAACTGGAGACCAATCTCGTTGTTAACTGTTGTATATAACATAGGGTCATCGTGTATAGCCAACCCTTTCAAAGATGTGTCAGCTGGTCTCATCAATGAGGATCAAACAGGTTTTGTTAAGAATAGATACATAGGGGATAACATTAGGCTCATTTACGACACAATTGCTTATTTAGAAGAACACAACTTACCAGGGCTTTTTATTAAACATTGACTTTGAGAAAGCATTCGATTCAGTGAGCTGGGATTTTATGTTTAAAGTATTGAAAGCCTTTGGATTTCAATAGGGTTTCTGCAAATGGGTTGAAACATTCTATAAAAAATATTAACTCATGTGTCCTTGTTAATGGTCAAGTTTCTAGTTGGTTTAAGGTAGACCACGGATGCAGACAAGGTGATCCACTATCGCCATATTTATTCCTATTATGTGTTGAAATTCTAGCATCAATGATTGGGGAAATGTAAAACATACGTGGAATAGTTATAGATACAGTCGAACATAAGTTTTCTCAGTATGCAGATGACACGGAATTCTTTTAGCAGGCGACACAAAATCATTTGAAACATGTATAAACGTACTGGAAATGTTTGGTCATATGAATCCTGGAAAAACTAGCACTGTTTGGTTGGGGAGCTGTAAAAATTCTGCTGTTCGTTACATGGACCATTTATGTATGGAGTGGAACCCACAAAAATTCAAAACTCTTGGAATCTGGTTTACCACCGATTTGCAAAACTGTGCAGATATTAATTATTCAGAAAAATTAGCGGACGTGAAACATTTGTTCAAGATTTGGGTAAGAAGATAACTCACTCCTTTGGGCAGGATGTCAGTTTTTAAAATCGCTTATTTTATCAAAACTCATCCATTTGTGGATATCACTACATAACCTGACACTTTTTTTTCAGACTTTACAAAGTTACTGTTACAAATTTGTGTGGAATAAAAAATCCAGACAAAATAAATAGAAAAACTGCTCACAAAAGTATCCAAAACGGTGGTCTTGGATTACCAGAATTAAAAACGTTTGCTTCTTCCTAAAATTGACATGGCTGCAAAAGGTTCAGACTACACACCACAAATGGAAAACTATTACAACATCTAAATTTCCACTTTTAAGCGATATTGAGAAATATGGACCAGAAATACTTTCTTCCTTCTGTAAAGCAAATGTATTTTGGACAGAGGTATTTATGGCGTACAAACGATTTTTCTACAAGGTTAACTGTAAGACTTCTTATGAACCCTTGCGGAACCAGTCTTTTATAGCAACAGAATACAAGTTGGGGAAAAGACTATTTTGGGAAAAGCATGTATCAACAAGGGCATATATTGCATTGCTCTTTTTTTTTTTTGCTTGACAATGACCAGTTTATTTCTTACAAACAATCTAAACAAAAGCATGCTGTAAACATTAATTTTGTCACCTTTTCTGCTTTTAAAGCAGCTATATTTGAATGTATACAACAACAACAAAAAATAAATAAAAATCAAAGTTGAAAATGCTAATAAATCTTTAAATATGCACGTATGTTAGAAAAAGTTAACATCAGTTAGTAAAGGGTCAAGTTATATTATGACATTTTTTATAGATTAATTATACACACCCGAAAATTTATCTGAGTAAAATTTCTGACATAAAAATGAAATGGTTACAGTTACGAATAATACACAGATGTCTTGGTACTAATGTTGTGCTGAGAAAAAAAGGGTATATTGAACAGCGATGTTTGTACTTTCTGTACCTCTTTTAAGGACAGTATCACACATATGTTTTGGTTGTACCGTCATACAACGTTTTTGGGAAACGCTGGAGGGTTTGATGAATGAAAAATGTATGTGTGCATTTAATTTGCAGATAACTGAACTATTAGCCATAGTTGGATTTGATAAAGATATACATATAGACCATATATTTTATTTTATTGTAATTTCTGCATAACACTATTTATGTCAGTGCAGAACAGAACAGAAATCACCCAGACTGCAAGTATTTCTTAATAAGCTAAAATACAGACATAAAACTGAAGAATACATTGCTCGAAAATTATTTTGTATAGAACGATTTTTCTGTCCAAATGGTACCCATATACGCCCATGTTAGTAGGCCTAGACTGAATTACGAATGACTATGACATTGTACATTATACTAGTATAAGCATGATTATAGCACCCAAAAACTGTTACACCGCCTAAAACAGCCCCTTTGGACATAATACAGAACCTTATATATGTGTATGTATATGTGTGTGTCCATATTATGTATAAATATGTATGTATATATATATTATAGATATATATATATATATATATATATATATATATGTGTGTGTGTGTGTGTGTGTGTGTGTGTGTGTAAGGTAGGTAATGTTGCTTATAGCCCAGCCGACCGCAAAGGGCCACATCAGGGCTGTCACCACGTTAAAATCAACTCACCAGTCATTTAAAAAAAAAAAAAAAAAAAAAAAAACTTTCACACATCTCATTAAATGACATCGTCTAGAAACGCACCAGAAATTGCATTAAAAATCTTTCTTCCGTAAAATCTTAAATCAGATGAAAAATGTTAATCTCTCTCAAAAACTCAAGGATCACATTCAGGGGGACATCCCTGAACAGGATCTTCATGTACTCCGCTGTAAAATGTTTGTGTCTCACATCGTGCAAGTCCCAACACTCTAAAAGAACATGTTTCATTGTGAGTGGTGCATGACATGGAATGCACCACGGAGCTTCTTCACTCTTTAAAAGGTAAGAATGGGTAAAATACGAATGGCCGGTGTGCAGCCGGCACAGAACGTTTCTTCTTTACGACCTCCCGACGTAGATGGGAGGAAGTCCGTAAGGTTTGGACGGATCTGAAAGAGTTTGTTATTCGTCTGTGTGTTCCAATCCTCCTGCCAGAGGTCTCTCACATAATCGTTAATTTTGGGTTTCACATCTGAGCAGGGGATATAAGTGTTGGACAGTTTCTCTCTTGTGGCGTTCTTGGCTAAACGATCAACCATTTCGTTCCCGGCCGATGCCAACATGACCAGGAACCCAAGCAAGAGTAATGTTGTAACCGTCGCCTTCAACTTACTAAAAAGTTCAAAAAAAAGTAAAAGTTCTGGATGCTGAAGGTTGCGGCCAGCTATGGCCTCCAAAGCTGACAGCGAATCTGACAGAACCAGAAAGTCCCTCTTTGAAGAATGTGAGATTATCTTCAAAGCCAAAACCAGAGCAGTAAGTTCAGCAGAATAGACAGAAGCATCTGAATGAATATGTTCCAACAGTATCTGAGAAGGAGCCCCAGGGCAATAGGCTGCACAGGCCACTCCATCTTCAGACTTGGAAACCGTCAGTAAAAACTTTTTGACAGGATGGGAATTTCAAACAGAGCTCAGCTACAATGCCTTGTACGCCAGAGAGCTGGTAGACTCTTTGCGAAATAGCTGCAAGATCAAAACGAATCTCTGGTGTGAAGAAGGTCCACGGTGGTTGATCCGGAAATTGGAAAAAATCAGATACTACACCTAGGTCTAGACCTGCATTCCGCACGTGAGGCTGCATACGAAGACCAAATGGCGGAATACATTTAGGGTTGTTTTCAACTTACTTTGGAACGGAGGGTCAAAGACACAGTCATAGGCAGGGTTTTCTGGTTCCGAGAACTGTCTGATGTAATAATTCAAAGACAGTTTCAGCCTGCGGTTGGACAATGAAGGTTCCCCCGCCTCTGCGTACAGGCTGTAGACAGGGGTGGTGCGGAACGCTCCAAGACAGAGACGAAGCCCTTGATGGTGGATAGGGTCCAAGAGTTTGAGGTAAGAAGATCGTGCGGAGCTGTACACAGCACAACCGTAGTCCAGTTTGGAACGGACCAGGACTCTGTAGAGGTGCAACAAAGTTTTCTTATCAGCGCCCCAGTCGGTGTGCGCTACGACCTGCAGAATATTCAGGCTTTCTGGCAAGCAGTTTTGAGGTTTTTAATATGGCTGAAAAGTTACGTTTTTGGTCAAAATGACTCCCAGAAATTTGGCCTCTTTAACAGCTGGAATGGGAGATTTCCTACTTGAAGTTCAGGATCTGGAAAAAACTGACGGAAATTATGGAAGTGAATACACTGCGTCTTTGTTGGAGAAAAGGTGAAACCGTTTTCATCTGCCCACCGATGGATTTTATCTACGCAAAGCTGGAGCCTGCGCTGGACACTCGGGTACAGGCTTCCAGTTGCGTAGACAGCAAAATCATCCACAAACAATGAGCAGTCTGAGCCCTGCTGAACTGATTGAACAATGTTGTTGATTTTAATACTAAAGAGGGCAGGAGACAGTATGCTCCCCTGTGGAAACACCAACTCCTGCTCGTGGACATCAGAGAGAGTGGTGCTAACCCGGACCTGAAACTGTCGTTCTGCCAAAAAATTTTGAATAAAAAGCGGAAGATGACCTCGAAAAACCCAGATCGTGGAGATAAGAAGTATCCCCGACTTCCAGGTGGTATCGTAGGCCTTCTCTAAATCAAAAAAAATTGCCACTGCATGCTGTCTGTTCAAAAAAGCGTTCCGAAGTGTAGATTCCAGACGATCAAATGGTCAACTGTAGACCGATGTTTGCGGAAACCACACTGTTCTTTCGCCAAAAGGCCATCGGTTTCGAGTTTCCACATGAGCCTAGCATTGACCATTTTTTCTCCATCAATTTACAAACACAGCTGGTCAAAGCTATGGGACGGTAGTTTGATGGGTTTAGAAAGATCTTTTCCAGGTTTGGGAATTGGAATAATGAGGGGGCTTTCCGCCAAGAAGGTGGAAAGAAACCAGTAGTCCACACATGGTGTATACCTGTAGCAGGATGTTCAGACCTATTTGCGGAAGATGTTTCAAGAGTTGATAATGGATTTCATCTAGACCTGGAGAGGAATCGCTGCAAGAGGTAAGGCAGATCTCAGCTCGTTTAAACGTGAAAGGAAGATTGTAGTCTTCCATGTTGTCTGACGAAAGTTGCAGGGTGATTTTTCTTTTAGGGCTTTGTTTTTGACAAATGTGGCTGATTTATTAGAAGAGGAGGAATTCTTTTCAATGGTTGAAGCCAGCAGATTAGCAACTGCTTTCTTCTCTGTTATTAAGAATCCGAAAACTTGAGATGGTTCACAGTGGGAACGGTGTTCTTCCCTTTGATTTTTTTAATGATGTTCCACACTTTTTTCTTGGAAGTTTTCGACGTCAGCCTGGAGCAGAAACTTCTCCAGGACCGACGTTTACTGATTTTAAAAGTGTGTCTCGATTTAGCTCGGAGTTTCTGATGGGCTCGAGCGTTGGGACCCGAAGGTCGATGGTACACCTGACGCTGAGCCGTTTCCGAACTTTGGAAATTTGTTGGCAGTCTGAATCAAACCAGGGTGTTTGGGCATTTGAAGTTTATCGGAAGACACTGGAATACAAACTTAGCACACTTGATCACAGTGTTAGTCAGTGATTCTGCTGGGGTCGGACTCTGAAGAAAATCAGTGTCCAGGAATTCCTTAGAAATAGTGGCTGCAAATAGATCCCAGTTTGCTTTCTTATAATTTAGATGTTGAGAGACAGAGACTTGTTCAGTTATTACGGGTTGTAGAAGGACAGGGAAATGGTCACTTCCGTGCAGATCGTCATGGACAGACCACTCATAGTCCAGGACCAGCGAGGGGTCACAAACCGACAAATCTAAACACGAAAGTGAACTGTGGAAGAGTGGAGGTAAGTTACAGATCCGTCGTTCAGACAACACAAATCCAAATCCGAAAGGACATCCTCAATTAGCAGACCTCTGGATGACGTACTGACACTACCCCAAAGAGGATTGTGACCGTTAAAGTCACCCAACAGCAAAAAGGTCGAGGAAGTTCTCCTATCAGACTGACAAGGTCCTGACGACAAACCGGGACAGAAGGGAGGTAGATAAAGAGAACAGATTGTCACAGTCTTGTGGAGAGTGACTCTCGCAGCTACAGCCTGAAGCGAGGTAGACAGAGCGACAGGACTATACAGCAAAGTTTTGTGTAGGAGAAGGGCAACACCGCCCGACAGTCCCAACATGGATGGTTGTGCAGGTTTTGAAAGAATATTAAAGCCAGAAAGAGTAAAGGTCTTCTGGCTTTGAATTTGAGTTTCCTGAAGAGCCACGACGGAAGGTTTTATAGACTGACACAGAAGCTGAAGCTCCTCAAATTTGGGAATTTAATCCACGGATATTCCAATGGAATATTGTACTATCCATGGTGCAGAGGCGAAAAGGAGAGAAATCAGGTCATCTCTTCTTCAACGTCCGCTTCTAATGGAGCGAATTTATTGGTTAGTTTCACTGGACTGTGTTGGTCTTTGGACCTGCTGGCAGACTTGCCCGCAGGTGACAAAGGCCGGATTTTGGAGATGGTGGAGGTCTGGATTTGGGAGATGGTGGAGGTTTTGTCCTCATCTCCACCATCTCCACACTGGGTGGAACTCCCTTGCCCGCACGGGCACTGGATAGGAGAGTTCGAGGCGGAATTGCTGGGTTTTTTAATCTGCCCAGCAGCATGTGTGTGTGTGTGTGTGTGTGTGTGTGTGTGTGTGTGTGTGTGTGTATTGATGACTGGATGCCTGGCCTCATTCTTGTCACAAAGTCCCCTGAGGAAGACCTGAGGTCGAAATATTGGGAAAATTTTGATGAGTGTTGTTTTTATCTTCATTTTATGTGCGTTTTTTATATATATATTATATATATATATATATATAAAGAAAACAATGACAAATATGTAAAATTTCATAATGCACTCGGCTTGCCTCATGTGCTCTCTCTCTATCTCCCTATACAACGTAAAGAGGCTGCAACCGTGTGTCTTTAAAATGTAGAATGGTATTGTCGTTGCGTTTGGTGTATTGATTTTGGGTTTTGTTCCTTTTTTTAAAATTCTATTTTCTAATGTGTTGTACTGTACGGATTTATTTGAATTTTTAAAAAAATCACAGGGCCTGGAAACCTGAAAAAAAAAAGTTGGACACCCCCTCCCCCCCCCCCCCCCCCCCCCCCCCCCCCCCCCCCCCCTCCCCGCATTTATTAACATTTGAAATACAAGTCCCCCCACCTCACACACATCCATTCCCTTCGCATTTATTTGATAGGATCTGGAAGACTGTAGTGAATTTCTTCTCAGTGTAGTCCCCGCCCCCTCCCCTCCCCCCGACCCGCAAATTATTCCAACGCCACCTGGTACTGCAGTAAAGTTTCCTAGGCCTTGGTTTGGTTCCGTCCGAGTCACCGGTATCGGCAAGTTCATGGGGGCTGTCATTGGATGGACGTGGTGGCGCCCTCTGGGGGAGAGTTCACTCACGCCAGCTCCGCGCCTAAGCAATTATTGTCGTCAGAAGGGGGCTTGGTAGGTGGTGTCCTGCGTATGTTGGATCAGAACAGGTGCCACTGAACACCACCGAAGTGACTTGGCAGCAGTGCAGTGTCTCCTCCGGTGGGTTGCCTCATGACGACTTCACATCGACTATTCCCTGTGGATTGCCGGTGCCAGTGCCGGGGCGGGCCGCGCTGGCCTGGGCTGTGGCTGTGGACAGGCCAATTCAAATCAGTCTTCACCAAGACCACCACTACCACACTACCCAACTTAAAACCTCCCCCCGCCCACGTACAGCCCATTGCAGTCTCCGTCCCTGGCGTGGCCAAGCTGCTACGCGACCTCAATGTTAACAAGGCCCCGGTCCAGACAACTTACCCAACATCGCCTTGCAGACCCTCGCTGACAACATTGCCCCCTCCCTGACATTCATCTTCCAAGCCTCGCACGACTCCGGACGCCTTCCGCAGGATTGGCTCGGAGCCAACGTCACCTGCGCATTCAAGAAGGGCGATCGTCACTCCCCCGGCAACTATAGACCCATCTCTCTCACTTCAGTTCCTGTAAGATCCTGGAACACATAGTATGCCGCCACATCCTGAACCACCTCGACTCCCACCACATCTTGACCTCTCTCAACCACGGCTTCCGAGCTGGCTTCTCTACCGAAACCCAGCTCCTGACCACAACACAAGATCTCCTGTCTTCATACGACCGTGGAAGGCAAGTAGACATGGCGATCTTGGACTTCTCCAAGGCCTTTGACACCGTTCCCCATGACCGACTACTCCATAAGCTGTCCAGCTATGGCATCACTGGTCCCATCCATTCCTGGCTGAAGTGCTTCCTTACGGAACGCACCATGCAAGTTGTGGTTGAGAGCACCTCATCAAATTCTACGACAGTGGATTCTGGAGTCCTGCAAGGCCCCGTGTTAGGCCCACTCCTGTTCCCGTGCCATATCAACGACCTCCTGGAGGCAGTCAATTCCCAAGTGCGTCTCTTCACAGATGACTGCCTCATCTACAGGGAGATCAACGACTTCAGTGACCACCTCACCCTCCAAGAGGACCTGAAGAGTCTGGAACAGTGGGCAGAGCGATGGGGCATGCGTTTTAACGCCACGAAATGCTACGTCATGAGCCTGGCGCGGAGCCCTGCAACCTCCTTCTTCTACTCCCTCGGAAGCACAATTCTCAAACAAGTTTCCACCAACTGCTACTTGGGTCTTTAATTCTCTGCAGATCTTTCGTGGTCAACCCACATCAACTACATCACAAAGAAAGCCAATTGTACCCTCGGCTTCCTACACCGTAACCTCAGACACTGCCCCACAGCCTGCAAACGCAACGCCTTCCTCGCCTTAGTCAGACCCCTGTTGGAGTATGGAGCGATCCTCCGGGACCCGTACGAGAAACTGGAAACGACAAGCTGGAGCGTACACAGCAAGTGGCAGTACGCTTCATTGCAAGAGATTACAAATCTAGAACACCTGGCTTTGTAACGGGCCTCCTGAGGAAACATGAGCTCCCTACCCTTCAGGAACGACGCGAGAGCCTGCGGCTGACCTTCTTTTACAAGGTGGTTGAGGGGCTGGTGCCAGTAATCCCTCCTGAGCAGTTCCTTGTGCCTCAACAACCCGACCGATGCATCCGCCGTCCGCCAAGAAGAGCAGACTTTGTAGTCAACAACCGAGTGGAGAACTACACACGCAACAACGACAGGTGCTACAAAGTTCCAAACTGCAGCACAGAGCAGTATAAACAATCATTCTTCCCAAGAACTATTACCAGGTGGAACCAACTGGACAATAGTACTGTGCACTCAGGTAGTACCGAGGCCTTCAAGCTGGCGGTGGCCAAAGCCCAACGCCACTAACTTTTTCACTGCGCACCCCACCCGTTGCGTCGACGCCAGATTCCCAGATGCCACAACGTAAACAGACACAGATACAGATACAGGGTGTCGGAATGAGCGGCGTATGTGCATTGCCACTGACGTGGCACAGAAGATTGGATAGCACAACAACAACAAAAATGTTTCTTTGATGACAATGAAACGGCTCACACCACCTACACACTAGCCGTTGCACTGGACTGACGGCGCAGGGTTTGCGAACCTCTCAGACGACCACGGCACCGCAACTGTTACCTACTGGCAAAGGACTGTGGCAGAACAAGAGAGAACATTTGCACGTTTTTGCCTCATGTGTGAATGTGTACACGCCTTAGAAAGTGTTGGAAAGGATGGGTTGCAGGCAAAAGGGCGTCTGAGACCGACAGAGGCATATACATTTCGTGTAGAGAAAACAAAAATTCTAATGCATCCAAAAAGCACTAGGTCAAGGTAACAGATCCTGGGATTCTGGTTCACTTGTTTGTTTTTATAAGGACTTGGGAGGGTGGAGGTGTTTACAGAGCGAGTGGTAGGGGGTGCTGGTGGGGAAAAGTTTTTTTGTTTGTTCGGGGAGGTACAGACGGGTGGAGGAATCGAAGAGGAGAGAGGGGGACTGGGAGATGAAGGGGGTGGTGGTAGGGGAATAGGGTGGGCATGGTTGTCTGCGCTCAGGTTCTTTTATTTGGCAGTGGCCAAGATTATAGAAGAAGAAGAAGAAAAAGAAGGAAAGAAAGAGAAGAAGAAAGAAAGAAAGAAGAAGAAAGAAAGAATGAAAGAAGAAGAAGAAGTAGAAGAAGAAGAAGAGGAAGAAGAAGAAAAAAATTGAGAAAAAAAAACGTGCACAAGCAGTCTACGGTGACCAGTCAACATCAACAAGAGGCCATCTACCAGAGGAGACACTGCACAGCCGCCTGCTGACTTTGATGATTTTGTAATGATGCCTGTTCCCATCTCACATGGCTTTCCGTCTCTCTGTTGCAGTGGATTCTGCTTACATGCATCATGGCCTTCTGAACAGTTACCTAGCTTCACTGTCTTACCCATGGGCCACTATCTCCCATTCTCTCCACCACACACTCACACACAAGAAGACGAAAAATCATTTATCCATAAACTGTGCTACCAGATATTCGTAAACTGGTTAACAGTGACTTTCTTTTATTGAATGAACAACAGAACTGTGCCAGTGCTAAATTCCCCCATTAATTTAAAAAAAAAAAAAAAAAATATTCATACCTTACCAAAACACATGTTACCTAAATTTATTTACAAAAACTCCATGCATGCTCAATCCATGAAGATCTAGTATAACTAATTCATCTTTTGATATCTGCCTACCAACAGGATGAAATCCAAATCTGTTTACATCAT
Organism: Conus ventricosus; assembly: GCA_018398815.1. Taxonomy (NCBI): domain Eukaryota; kingdom Metazoa; phylum Mollusca; class Gastropoda; order Neogastropoda; family Conidae; genus Conus; species Conus ventricosus. Next base: position 20,116,420 of record CM031627.1, read on the forward strand.
TAAGATAACAAAAAAATCCACATGATTCATCATCTCTGCATTTCATGCAGCTGGTTATGTTATCACATACATCAACAGTGAGGAAAAGAAATATGTACAATCACAAAAAACAGCTGGTAGGGAAGTCTATCGTGGAGATCCTATGATCCGACAGTTGTGGCTCTGTGAGTTTACACACCGTCTTCATATCAGTGTGAGGCACTGACTGACCAAGCCAGAGGCTGAACAATGCTGATGTGAACACTCACACAGACTTTGCCACCATCTTCCCAAAGCTCCTCTCTCTCTCTCTCTCTCTCCACACACACACACACACATACCCTCTCCCTTTTGTCCTACAAACACACGTATAAGCAAGATTTCAAACACTTTTCCATCTCTCACTCCCTGTCATTTCAAGGGCAGATTGGAAGAATAGGCTCTGCCTAAAATCTCAACCCCTGATCGAGTAAAAGTTTTCTGAGTTCTCTCTCTCTCTCATTCTAATAAAGGTGTTTGTTTTTAGTTCTGATCTCTCTCTCTCTCTCTCTCTCTCTCTCTCTCTCCAGACACACAGACATGCATGGTCAAGCCTCTCTGTTGCTATCATTGTCATTCCATTCAGCTGTGTGGCCAGTCAGTCAGTGCCACCCACTGTAGGACCCCACCCCTAGACAGGAATGCTGCAATCTCACCAAACATCACCCGCCTCACCAGTTCTGGGCTCCGTGCGATTAAAAGGAGAGAAAAGAAAACAGAAACAAACAAGTAGGGTAACTCTTCCATCTCCCAAGTAGGGTAACTCTTCCATCTCCCAAGTAGGGTAACTCTTCCATCTCCCAAGTAGGGTAACTCTTCCATCTCCCAAGTAGGGTAACTCCTTCCATCTCCCAAGTAGGGTAACTCTTCCATCTCCCAGGATGAAACACCACTCACCCATAACTCCAAACACAAATGCTACTAACGACACCAAATCGCCAAGCAGAAATGACAACACAGACCAACGAAATCTCTCTGTTAGTTCTGTGTGTGCTCTGTCTTGTCTCCTTTGTTTGTTGTGTGTGCTCTGTGTTGTTCTGCGAGGCAACTCGGTGTCGTAAGCAGAATTCCTTTGGAGTTACGGGCGTGTGTTTATTTCAATCTGGGAGCAAGAGTTACCCTACCTGTTTTTTTTATTTACTGATCACCGTTGCCTGCCTCACTTAAGATTTCCTTTTGTGACAAAGAGGAACAAACTGTTAGTCTACAACAAATCACGCTACATGAACATGCCAAGCGTACACACACCAAATGACAAAAAAAAAAAAGATCAAAGGGTGTCAGCAGATAAGCACTGCCAGAAAACAAGATTCGTTTCCAGGGCGACAAGACTCCCGGCGACAGATATCTCACGCCTGGTTTGAATATTGGGCTGTTCCTTTCTGTTAAACTTGAGGGTATGATAACCAGTTAAAGCGCTATCATGTTGTTAGTCAGGTTAGTGTCTTTTCACTTCATGTGACATGAGATGAGGAAGCGCTTATATGAGGTAAGGGGGCAAGTGTGTGTGTGTGTGTGTGTGTGTGTGTGTGTGGTGTGTGCGTGTATGAATGTGTGTGTTTGTAAGAGACAGTGTGTGTGTGTGTGTGTGTGTGTGTGTGTGAGACATCGAGAGAGAGAAAGGGAAGAAGTGGATGAACACTATCACAAGACCATGCTTGTGGTATGGGTTGTTGACTTACATTTGCTACAGGACTATTTCTCGCCTACGACCATAGCATCTTTCTGGTGACCTGTGCACTGTTTACAGTACTTAGCTCTTGACCGTTTCTCACTGAGAAGTTTTGTCAGTTACACTTCAAGCTGAAGGACGAGAAGCAAGTAAAGAGATCATTGCCGTTTCAGTGTGGCTGTGATAATGGCTAGAACATAGCATCTTCAAACAGGTAGCATTTATTGTTAAAAAAAAAAGAAAAGAAAAAAAAAACAGCTGGCTGTGTAGCAACCAAATCAAATTATGCCACACTAGAAATATTTCAATAATTTAATCTTTTTTTTTTTTTTTGTAATGGAGCATATTCATATATCAAAAAGCATACAGGTAAAAGGATTTGCAAATGTTTCAAACCATTGCACATCACACAACTAGTGAATGAGATGGCTGTATGCGTTCAAGTGACCATTGTGTTCATTCTTGTTGACCCCTGCTTCTACTGTTTAACATCCACTTGTTAAAGATGAAACTATGAACACCACTGACCAGCAAGATCGTACAACAGTGGCCAGTGTCCTTCAAGCCTTAATGGACCATAAAAAGATATGAATGCGCACACGTTTAACCACCAAATTTCCGCAGTCTGTTCCTCCACTACTCTTACTGCTGTCACTATCGACGTCAATGCAAAAGCAGAACTGTAGGATTTTTTTTTTTTCTGTTCTGTTGGAATGAAAACATGTATTTCTGCATTTACATCCTGGTATATCATGCACTCATGTTTATCAATAAAATGTGAAAGAAAAAAATGACTAAAAATGCTAACACAGGATTGAAAAGCTGGAGGAGAAGATGAGTTTATATTCAGTTAAAAGACACAAGCTCAGGACCAACTCCTAAATATGGATATAGTCCAATGTTTGCTAGACGGCTGTGGGAAAGTGAATCGACACATCATCTGAGAGACAACTGTGGGAAAGTGAATCAACACATCATCTGAGAGACCAGTCAAACACAAAGACAGTTGGAGCAGGAAGCACACTGGTGGCGGGCAGCGACGCTGGTGAGAATTACGATGATCAGGTGACCCGAAGATCCATGGACCACACAGGGGGCTTGCTGTCATAGGAGACCACTCTGCCCGTGTGAGATTCACTGGTGGCGTTCTGCTCTCCCTTGGCGCAAGAGGCGGACGCTGAAACCCACACCGTCAGTCCTCAATAGGCATGGATAACATGGCTACCTTCACTGTGACTGCGGTTACTACTGCTGCTAATTTTACAGCATATCAAGTAAACACACGTGATGAATTACACTCAGATATGTATACACATGGAAAAAAACAAACAAACCCAGAGCATTTCACACGACAAAATGCACTTTAATACTTGACATTGTAATGTTGCTGCTTAGGTGTTACCCCTCCCCCTTCTCTCGCTCTTATTTCCAAAATGACCTCTCCCAACTCCGAGTAACTAAAAGTCCATGCTCAAGAAAACGGATTCTCAAATTCTGGCAGATTCACAACATTCTACATATACTTAATACATGCATATCATACACAAACACATTACATCTAAAAAAGAACATAAATCAAACATGTTCTTTATGTATCGCATAGGTTTCGCTGCTGTAACTCTAATATCATTTCTAATATTATGGCTCTGCCACGCATGTGTGTGTGTGTGTGTGTGTGTGTGTGTATGAGTGTGCACATGCATGCATGTGTTGTGTGAGCGTGTGCGCATGCATGCATGTGTGTGTGTGTGTGTGTGTGTGTGTGTGTGTGTGTGTGTGTGTGTGTGTGTGTGTGTTTGAGTGTGCAAATGCATGCATGTGTTTGTGTAAACGTGTGTGCATGCATGTGTGTCTGTATGTAAAACCCATGTGTGGGTGTGTGTGTGTGTGTGTGTGTGTGTGTGTGTGTGTGTGTGTGTGTGTGGTGAGTGTGTGTGTGTGGTGGTGGTGTGTGTGTGTGTGTGTGTGTGTGTGTGTGTGAGTGTGTGTGTGTGTTTGTGCATGCGTGTTACTGAATATGCAAAAAAAGTTTTTGATTTTACATATATTCAGCCCTGAAACAAGGAAATAATATCACAGAACCTAATAAGAATACAACAGTTTTAAACATAAGTCAATTTTCTTTTTTTTTCAACATTACTTTGAAAGTCATGCTTTTTCACTGATGCATACATACATTTGATTTGACCATTTCTCTGTAAATTTCCCTGTAGTTAGTGTGCCAGTCACACCAACAGTAACACGGTGAAAGCAAAGTTGTGATTTTTCTCTTTGTTTCTGTACCACAACCTACCAATTCAGACCCCTCTCCAGTTTAAAGAGGTGCCTTTCTTTGAACACATTCCTCATGACTTTCAAGATAACCTGTAACACGACATCCCCCTCACCATCCGATAAATTTGACAACTGGATGGCAAATGTGGTCCAAACCCATTACATGTCCATTTATTTTCCATACAGCCCATATCTTCATGGCTCTGTTCCTTCGTAAGTTCCTTTAGTAGATCAAATATGTGCCGTCAGTGCTTTGGTATTTCAGGGTCATTATTCTTACAGTGCATAGGTTTTTGTGTTTTCTTGAAGACAGCCCAGGCCAAAGAGTTCACTGTGTTTTGGAAACCGAGTCAGTTATGGTTTAACAGGTTTCCCTCCATACACCTGACCAACAAACGGTCAGTGATGGGTTAACAGGCTTCACTCACGGCACCTGACCAACCAACAGTCAGTAATGGGTTAACAGGCTTCACTCACCGCATCTGACCAACCAACAGTCAGTAATGGGTTAACAGGTTGCACTCACTGCACCTGACCAACCAACAGTCAGTAATGGGTTAACAGGCTTCACTCGCGCACCTGACCAACCAACAGTCAGTAATGGGTTAACAGGCTTCACTCACCGCATCTAAATCAACCAACAGTCAGTAATGGGTTAACAGGCTTCACTCACCGCATCTGACCAACCAACAGTCAGTAATGGATTAACAGGCTTCACTCACCGCATCTGACCAACCAACAGTCAGTAATGGTTAACAGGCTTCACTCGCCGCATCTGACCAACCAACAGTCAGTAATGGGTTAACAGGTTCGACTCACCGCACCTGACCAACCAACAGTCAGTAATGGGTTAACAGGCTTCACTCACCGCACCTGACCAATCAACAGTCAGTAATGGGTTAACAGGCTTCACTCACAGCACTGACCAACCAACAGTCAGTAATGGGTCAACAGGCTTCACTCACCGCATCTGACCAACCAACAGTCAGTAATGGATTAACAGGCTTCACTCGCCACACCTGACCATCCAACAGTCAGTAATGGGTTAACAGGTTCGACTCACCGCACCTGACCAACCAACAGTCGGTAATGGGTTAACAGGTTGCACTCACCGCACCTGACCAACCAACAGTCAGTAATGGGTTAACAGGCTTCACTCGCCGCACCTGACGAACCAACAGTCAGTAATGGGTTAACAGGCTTCACTCACGGCACCTGACCAACCAACAGTCAGTAATGGGTTAACAGGCTTCACTCGCCGCGCCTGACCAACCAACAGTCAGTAATGGGTTAACAGGCTTCACTCACCGGCACCTGACCAACCAACAGTCAGTAATGGGTTAACAGGCTTCACTCGCCGCGCCTGACCAACCAACAGTCAGTAATGGGTTAACAGGCTTCATTCGCCGCGCCTGACCAACCAACAGTCAGTAATGGGTTAACAGGCTTAACTCATCGCACCTGACTAACCAACAGTCAGTAATGGGTTAACAGGGTTCACTCGCCGCACCTGCCCAACCAACAGTCAGTAATGGGTTAACAGGTTGCACTCGCCGCGCCTGACCAACCAACAGTCAGTAATGGGTTAACAGGCTTCACTCACCGCACCTGACCAACCAACAGTCAGTAATGGGTTAACAGGCTTCACTCGCCGCGCCTGACCAACCAACAGTCAGTAATGGGTTAACAGGCTTCACTCACCGGCACCTGACCAACCAACAGTCAGTAATGGGTCAACAGGCTTCACTCGCCGCGCCTGACCAACCCAACAGTCAGTAATGGGTTAACAGGCTTCACTCACCGGCACCTGACCAACCTTCCAGCCGATCACTAACCTTCGTCGCTGACAGAAGCGTTCACTTTGGTGGATGGGCCAGCGGCCTCATGGGAAACACCTTCATCGTAAGGGTGCTCCAGAATGTCCAGAACCCTCTTCACCTCCGAGAAATCGCCTTTCTCCGCCGCCTCGATGGCCTTCTGGGCGATGTAGTTGCGCAGAACCACCCTGCCATGGAACCACAACAGACAGGGTAAGTGGCCAAGGCAAACTGACATGAATGAATGAACACAAAAGAATGGTGGGCAGGGATGCACTGGGGTAAGATAAGTTAATGTTGCTTATAGCCCAGCCGACCGCAAAGGGCCACATCAGGGCTGGCACTGGAGGTACTGATAGGGATGGGGAGGGGTCGACTTCCTCCATGGAAAGAATACAGGAAGTAAGGAAACTGTGTGAACGATATTGGCTGAATGACACGGGAAACGGCCGAATGAAGCGCCAGCTGGCAGCTCTTCAGCCGGCACTACCCAGGTAGGCAAGCCTGTTGTGTAAACACTTTGAGCTTGGTCTCTAGCCGAGAACATGATCATGATGATGTATTTCAATGCTAGCTGATGCAAGCAGTAAGGCAGGAAAAAGGCTGTGTTTCCATCCCACAGACATGCAGTAATATGGAGGAAAGTATGCTGTATCTTTACATCTGTTCTTTATGGACTTTGGCGAGTGTTAGGCAACCGAGTCGGCACAACACCACACAGACACAGACCCGAGTCGGCACAAACACCACACAGACACAGTCCTGAAGCCTCTGACCTTTGAAAAACCTGACGGGGGTTGGGGGGGGGGGGGGGGGGGGGAACCATCCCAACTTGTGAGTACATGGATATACAGGCATCTGCATTGGGATGATCATACAAATTTGTCATGGTTATGTTTTCTTGAACTGCCAATGCCACGGCCGTAATGGCACGAAGCCTGGTGTGGCTGTGGAAAAAGAGAGACAACAGGTATGGTCGGGGAGCAAGGAACATCACATGCTGGACCATCTGCTGTTGACAATGACTGAACCCTTTTCAACGGAGTCGTTGCCTTCTCACAGGTCGTTCCAAAGTCTGTAAGCTTCTGAATTTTTAGATGAAACATTTTGGGGAGTAACGCCAGTGAAAAGACACAGAGCAGGGACAACACACACCCAACACAACAATCACAAAAACCCAATATTTCTGTTATAAGTCTCCAGCTCACTGACCTGGGGTTGCAGCTGTTCATGGCTTCTACTCGCTCCTGGTTAGCTGACTCCAAGGCCCCCTGATCCTGACCCACGGCCTCTGATTCCAGCTTCAGCCGGTCGGTGTATTTCGTCAACCACTGGGTCCACTTCTCCTGGTCTCTGCTGATCTTGGCCGCCTGGGTCTCAGTCTGAAACAAACCGAAATACAACTGTGGTTATTTGGGCCAGAATCATACTCTTGTTCTGATGGCTGTTCTTAACTGAACAATTTTTGATATCGCAAACCTAGCTTATCTGACTGACCATCCCGTCTTTGTTTCAAACTGCCTGATCTCTCAGTTCGCAATCCAAGATTGGTAAGTTTGCGGTGAAAAAAGGGTCACTCGACTCATCCTGCAAACTTTTGGGGTTCTCTCAAAGGGAAATAAACCATACAAAAGTTCTCCTGCAATGGACATCAATTTGAATTATCTCTCCAGTGACTGAAATTAATTTGTGGCCAGCTGAACTAAATTTCTACTCGTAATTTTCATTCAGTATGGCCAAAATAGACAAGTTCACAATGCCCTGACCAAAAACAGCCGAGTTCGCAAAGCTATGGAATTAAATCAACTTAAATTTCAAACCGATTGCTGAATTCAACTTAACAGGCAACTGAAAACATTCCAGCTGGCTCCTCAACTAGGCTGTTACTGTCATCAGTTAGGGGCTAAGTAGGTGGTGTCCTGCATATGCTGGATCAGAACAGGCGTCACTGAACACTGCCAACATGACTCAGCAGCTGTGCAGTGTTTCTTCTGGTGGGTTGCCTCTTGATGACATAACTCACTTAGGACGGACAGTTCTGTCCCTTGTTTCTCCCTGTGGACTGGCCATTTGTTATGGTTAGTTAAAAAAAAAATCACCAAAAATACAAAACAAGAGATAACTCAACGAAATTTTCAGGAAGTGTTATTCATAAACTGTGTTAGTAGAATACAAAAGAATAAACTTGCCACTTTCATACAATTTCTTATGCTTGAGGCTGAAAAAATGTCCAGTTTTTTTCAGGTGCATGACAACACTCTTGCAGTCAGTGGGTCCATGGCTTCACATTCAGCAGAAAAAGTCAGTAATACACTAAATGAGTTGAAAAAAAGGTAGATACACTCCAGGAAACTAAATAAGATAGATAAATCACATGCCTGCTATGCACAAGCTAACTCGGAATAATGCAAAAATATGGGCGTGGCACTCAGCTGACACACGAAGGCCAGAAGTACCAGAAAAAGAAGGCACTGTCGTAAAAAACTCGAATCTTCGCACCAGTCACGTAAAGGAAAGCCAATGAACTCTTGCTCACTCAAATCCCCAGTCTTTCGCGGCACGCAAACGCTCTGCTCGCGTGGCGAACTGGCCCACCCTCACCTTCATCATCACTGTGCTCCACAGACGAGTGTGTCAATTTCCTCTTCTCCTAAAAATTCTTCACTGGAATCCCTTTCATCAGCTTCGTCATCCTCTTCTTCAATGTCTAAACCTTCTGTTTGTAGCATTTCAGTAACTTCAGTAATGCTAAAACGTTGCCGACGGGCTCGATTTCGCTCCGACACATTCGCAGAAAAAAACTTGTTTGAGACGCCATGTTTCTATGCAGATTAGTAAGTCAAGTGGGTTGGTCTGGTCAATCAGCCACTGAGCCGAAGTGGGTCTTGGTGGGCTGCGAAACTGCTGCGCAGGCGAACGAAGGAATGCTGACGCACTATCTATATCTTGTTGCCGTGTTCTGATCACGCCGCCACCGCATAAAACATCGGTGAATGCCGAAACCGTGATAGTGTTCGTTCGTACGAAAGCGTAAAGTCATCGCGAAACGCTGTAGCATCTGTTCGTGACGAGAGAGTACAGTGACTGCTCTGTTCCCTGTGAATTGCCGGTGTGGGACGGGGCTGTGTGGGACAGGCCAGACTGTGGCTATGGACAGGGGGGAGGGGGACAGGGGGGAGGGGGACAGGGGAGAGGGGGTGGAATGAGTGGCACGGGTGCAGTGCCACTGAGGTGGCATAGGGAACAACTAAAACTGAAAACCTTCAAAGTTCAGACGGCTTAATAACATTTCTTGGCCGAGCACCAGCGAGCATGTTGCGTTTTCTCCATCGAGAAATCGTCGTTCAAACTTTAACCAAGAAACAGTTCCTAGTTCATCGTCGTATCTCTGGATTTGAGGCTTCAGTTAAGTAAGAAACTGTGGTTTGCTGTTTGTTTCCTGGTCTACATTCGTGAACCATGGACCCTTCAATTCAGAACGGCCTGAAGGAAGCATGTCAATAAAGAGAGAGTGCTGGCTGAGATGACTGTCAAGAGTTTGGTCTGATCTCTTTGCTTTCAGCAGAAAAGACACTGATCAATCTGCATACAAACATCACAATGGAGATGTGCCCTTCAGCTCTAAAGAAAAAAAAAATCATTTGATTAGATCCCTCTCTCGCATCACTCTTTTTTTAAACACCCAACACTCTCTTATTCATAGTTTATTAAGTCAAAAGTTCAAGAAACATGGCACATAGCACAGTCAATCAACAAACGTGATAATATTCCAGCCAGTTTGAGAATCCTGATGTAGTACAGCCAATCAAAATGCACAGAACTTTCTGGAAAATTCTAAACCATGGGTTGTTACAGACACTCGAAATGCTCAGAACATCCAAGAAACTTTTGAGAGCAAGGCATTGTACAACCCAACAAAATACACAGAACATTTTAGAAACAATTTCTGAAACTTTCTGCTCCTTTCCGAGATTCTTGAACTCTGGTATCATAATGTTGTCTGCATACAGGTCGTTTGGTAACCCAGCATCATGTGGAATAATTAATCACTTCTAAAGCAAAATTCAAATACAAGGGTCTGAATGAATGAAGGATGTTAAGTAATGCACATCTGTTTGGAACAAGTCAACACAGAAACAAGTCAACACAAATAATAATAATAATAATAATAATAATGAATACTTATATAGCGCCTATTCTTGGCTAGAGGCCAAGCTCTAAGCGCTTTACAATCAGCACTCGTTTACACAACGGGCTGCCTACCTGGGTAGTGCCGACTGAAGAACTGCCAGCCGGCGCTTCATTCAGTCGTTTCCCGTGTCATCCAGTCAGTATCGTTCAATATCGATCACTCATTTTCCTTACTTCCTTCATTCTTTCCATTTCTCACGCAGGGTGCATGCTATGTGTAACGTGTCATCCATACCAACGGCCAAACTGGCCTACTCTTCCGAAAGTTGGTGATGGGATTTTACGTGTGTGCAAGATGTTATGCATGCGTTCACACACGGAACCTCGGTTTATAGTCTCATTCGAAGGACTGTATGGGAAATGGAGTCAGAACCAATGTTAACTCCAAGGGGAAAAATCCCCCTGTACCGAAACGCCCCGGCGGAGGTTCGAACCCGCAACCCCAGGATCACCAAGATTACGAGTCAGGCGCTCTACCAACTGAGCTATTCCGGCTCCAATCAACTCAGACCCCAAAGCGTTCTTCACGTACCGACAGCACTGAGGTGGCAGCACTGAGGTTCCCTCACAGCAGCCCCACTTCAACGTGGTGGCATCATGCCAAAGCTTAAAAGCATCGGAGCCCCACTCCTCCATCGTCATATGCCAAAGCTTACCACCAATCTTGGACACTTAGATCTGAACTGATCGGTGATTATGATAATAAGCAAAGTCAAACTTTTTGAAACACAGCGTCTGGATTACAGGCACGCTGTTTCACAACCAAGATTTGGCTTTTTTTTTTCTCTGTTTTGGTTCTTCTTCTTCTTCTTCTTCCTAAAATACTGGTTCACTCAAAAACGAGTAGGTCACCAGCGCGCATGTTAAAAAGTAAAATAAAATAACATAAAATGGTGCCACTCAGACTGTTGGCCCCTGGAGCAAATTTGGCAACAAGGGTCGCACTCGATATTCAAGAAATTAAACCCGCTGAGTGCGATGGGCCACGATCGTGGCTTTACCGCCCGAGTGCGATGGCCACGATCGTGGCTCAGACGAGAACCGTTATACCACCGCCGCTAAACATCCGGATTGATCAGTTCACGTGACTTGCTGGTATCCACTGTGCACCAGCAAGCCGTGTCAGTCAGTTATCTCCAAGTTTTTCATGCATTTTGACTGAAATAATGAGTGAATCAGCGACCGAGTTTGAGCAGGAGTTGCGTGGAAGTGGCACGAGTGAAGAATCAGTTGCCGGAGGCAGTAGTAACGAAAGCAAAGCAGGTGAGTAGATAAACTTTGATTATTTTGTTTGTCGGGTGATGGAACACTTGCTGCGTGCGGTTATTGGTTATTTTACATTTGTTGGTCCGCCACATGAAGGAAGGGGGGATGGAGGGGCAGGGTACATGGTTACTTACAGGAGTTGCCTGATCAAACTAGAAGATCGTTTCTGGGTGATTATAGGTGTTTTGAAAGCACTTTAGAGATGAATAAAAGTGGTGATTTGAAGAGAATAATTTATAACTTTTGTTTGTTTGTTTGTTTGTTTTTTAGTTTGGAAACAGTGTGGGCGTGTCACGAGTGGGCGTGTCTCCAATGAAAACTATAGCCCTTCCCCTTCCTTATATGCTAGTGATTCAGATTTTATTTTTATTTATGATTTTATGCATGACTTCATTTTTCATAGAATGAATAAGTAATGTTGTTAATATTTTTTTCTTTCTGAAAATCAGACTGATCAGTGGAAACTGAGTCAAGCTCTCTACTCTTGCACCATTATGAAACAATGAAATGAACAGAAGACTTAGGATATGTGTTTTCTTGTGTGATCCAGAATCTGGAAGCACTACTGCAGAGGAGAGTGATGCTGAGAGAGGAGGTCAAGAAAGAGGAACTGTGCTGCTGGCCATCCTACTTGTGTGCGCTCTGGCTGGGAATGTTCTGGATGCGACATGGGACTCTGCCCCAAGTGCTTTTCAGCCTTCCACAGAAGACCAAGGCCCTAACTTTGTTCTGTGTCTTTCAAGGACATGTTCTTCTTGTTTTCTCTCAAGTTTCAAGTGTTCTGACATTCAAGCAGGAAAACTGTGGTGTTTCAAACAATGTGAATGACGTTTTGGATTACCTTTTCGCCAGTGTTCTGGATTACACTGTGAAGAATATCTTCAGCTGCCATCAGGGTACTGTCTTGTAATTATTTTTTTCAGATTCCTCATTATCTCTAGTTTACAAAAACATATAATTTTACCTATCTAGCTTCAAGATAAGCCTGCACAAACCCCATTTCCTTATATAGTGAAATTTGATTGTCCGGATGCTGAATTATAGGTACATCATTTGAGGCACAATTCATTATACATAGCTCAAGTCAAGAGAATTATCATCTTTCCCATGTTTCCAGCACATATTTGTCTTCATTTTATCTCCAGTCTGAAGTGTTTAGGTAGTACAGAAGAAAAACTGTGTCTCTCCTAATATTTGACTTACTTTTCAAATAACTTTTTCAGAAATTTTCTCTGCTTATATTTTAAGGTCAGTCTCCAAGTAGGTACCACCTACAGTATTTTCAGTTATTTCACTAGATTCTACAACATCTCTAGTTTCTAAAAATGTATAGGTTTGCATATCTAGTGCAAATAATATGTATGCAGAAGCCAAATTCTCAAGTGTGGTGTGTGACGAGTTTCCCATCCTAGATTTTAACTACATTTCTTTAAAGTTTAAATTGATATACAGAGCACTGTGAGGGTTAAAAGCAATGGCCAAATTCAGGCCCAGGTAACAGTAAAATATCTGGGGAAGTTAAAATAGAAAATCGTCAATATGCAGATCTCAAAACTGTCGTATCAATTTGTTTTTTAAATGAGACTGCATTTGTGGCAATCTTGATGGCACCCAGCAGTGAGTTCCACAGCCGTACAGAACTAGGATAAAATGAATGTAAGTGGCTGTCAATATTTGATGCAGGTATGGTATAACATTGACCGCCACTCCTGGTGCTACTTTTATTCAGTACTAGTTGTTCCATTGGAATATCAATTAGTTTAGCTCTGCCTTTGAAGAAGATGTTAAGTTTGATAAAAGCTCTTCTCTCTTCTAAGGGTTTTCATTGTAATTTCCTCATGTTCTTCCTAGTATTCCCCTTTTCTCTGATGTGGTTCCCTGTTACGAACCGTGCTGCTCTCTTCTCAATCTTTTCGAGGTTATCAATGTCCTTTAGATGGTAAGGATCCCAAACTGAGCAACCATATTCCAGTACTGGTCTAACCAGTGTTTTGTAGCAGTCGTCTTTAACCTTTTGGGGCAGTCATTGATATTCCTGTATAAGAAAGCTAAGATGTTATTTGCTTTCTTACATACTAAATTGTAATGTTCTTTCCATTTGAGACGACTATCTATTATCACGCCTAAATATTTTGCAGCATTGGTTTCTTTAAGAATAGTATTATGAATAGAATATTCTGATCTAGTTGGTGAGCGTTTGTTACATATACGCAACACTTGGCACCTGTGGGGATGAAATTCCATTTTCCAAGTTCTTTCCCACTCTTGTAAAGCGTTTAGATCTTCTTGTAGAATATTGTATCATTCTCGCTTCTGATTGTTCTATATATAGCTGTCATCTGCAAAAAGCCTTATAGTAGTTCCAGTAGTAAAACCTGAACTGTTATGGTGACTTAGAGGCAATATAGACCTGTTCCAGAGGAAAGAATCGCCCCCTGTGGCAGCCACTCACTTGGCATAACACATGATGGTGTCTGTGTCCTGTCGCAGCCACTCACTTGGCATAACACATGATGGTGTCTGTGTCCTGTCGCAGCCACTCACTTGGCATAACACATGATGGTGTCTGTGTCCTGTCGCAGCCACTCACTTGGCATAACACATGATGGTGTCTGTGTCCTGTCGCAGCCACTCACTTGGCATAACACATGATGGTGTCTGTGTCCTGTGGCAGCCACTCACTTGGCATAACACATGATGGTGTCTGTGTCCTGTGGCAGCCACTCACTTGGCATAACACATGATGGTGTCTGTGTCCTGTCGCAGCCACTCACTTGGCATAACACATGATGGTGTCTGTGTCCTGTGGCAGCCACTCACTTGGCATAACACATGATGGTGTCTGTGTCCTGTCGCAGCCACTCACTTGGCATAACACATGATGGTGTCTGTGTCCTGTCGCAGCCACTCACTTGGCATAACACATGATGGTGTCTGTGTCCTGTGGCAGCCACTCACTTGGCATAACACATGATGGTGTCTGTGTCCTGTGGCAGCCACTCACTTGGCATAACACATGATGGTGTCTGCGTCATGAACAGTGCACCCCAACGAAAGTTTTATGAAATGAAATCTTCGGCTGTCGCGATAATTCTCCAGAGCTGCCAACCTCTGCAGGAACATCTTTTGAAAACAGAGGAATTTTTTCTGACAGCTGAGTGGAACACAAAGGCTATTGCACCAAAAAACAAAAAGAATGACGTTCCAGACACTTTCTTTTCTGTCCTACTGTCAGGTGCTTTCACTGAATCACGGTCTCAGCCAGAACACTGTTGCTCCTTTACAATTCGAAGCACACAGTCACGAAGCTTCCTCTTATGGCTTGGCTCATTTCTGCACTTCAGAGTCATCAGTGCCTCTACAGTGTCTTGACCCAAGGAGGGACGAAAGCCTGTAAGGTTTTCCCTGACAAGGCTGAACACTTCCACAGGCCGAACTGTCGACTGGATCAGCAGACCTCCCATCATGACAGCAGAACGTAGCCTGAATCTGCACTTCTGTTCTAATTTTTTATTTTTTCTTCTTTTCTGCTTCAGGTTAATCGGTCCAGTAGGTCATTCGACATGATGGGGGCGGAAGAAGCTGAACCGTTCGAAATTTTTCCAAACAGCTCTTTAGGTATACGAACGGCAGATGTGCAAACTCTGTAAATAAACCACCTCTTTTTGTCGCAAGCAAAATTTTTTTTACATCAAGCAGAACAGCGGAATGAGGAGCGTTTGAGCAAAATAAATTCTGCCGAAAACAGGGTGATTTGCAGCTCTGACTATCCCATATCAGTGGAATAAAGCTGAGAAGTTATTTCTCCACAGCAGACGTTTGAAAGCTATTGCCTGTGACCAGAGGGCCAGTCATGGCTTTTGCAATATGCCTAACACAAGTGACCACTGCCATGGCAGCCCTTAACTATCTTGACAAGCGTGCGCCCGCTAGCGCCTGACTGGAAAACACACTGCCAAAAGGCTGAGCGCCTGCCAGTGCCCAGTAAAACATGTGGCAACAATGGGCGCTGCCATGTTTCTTGTAGAAAAGGAAGTCTCGCGAGAACGTGATTTCGTTTTTTCCTGTAGCGATTCACTTCCGTTTGCAAAAAAAAATGCGAGTCGATACGTGCCGTAGTTCTTGAGTTATGAATTTTTTAAGTTTTGTGGTCGAAATGCTGTTTTTCACCATGGCTAACCTTGATTTCTGCCGTTCTATAATGGGATTTAGTGGTGAAGATACTGTGATTTGTAGGATTTACAGCACAAGACTTCGTGAAAGTGCTGGGTGATGAAGCTTACAGTGACCTACATTTCGACTGGAATGAGGTTCCAGATACGATGAACAACGATTCAGAAGAAAGTTCTGAAGAAGAAGATTTTTTTTTTCCCCCCGAGTAAATGGCTCATGTGACATTCTTCAAACTTATGATATAGCAACATATATATTTGTAGGAATTTTAAAAATTATTTTCATTTCATTATTTCCTTTCCTCTCTTTTAAATTAATTTTTAAATTGGGTAACCATGTTCAAATTACAGAGTTACTTCTCTGGCCGTAGGTTTTTGGCGTAACTAAGCGCAGGTAAGTGTACACTGAAGATGGTTTTAATATCTTACCCCGCCTCTAATGGGTCTAAAACAATGTCCCCTGACCACACAGCCCGTAAAGCAAAACCACAAAGTACCTGGTAAAACCAGAAGGCAATCTACAGAAACAGAAAACAGGGATGGGTTGACCCATGGATGCTAAGCTTGCTTTCATTCTGTATCTTGGAGCACTGCATGAGGTGTCACGCTCCGTTTCTACATGGCAGCGCGCAGAACAACCTCCCTCCCCCTCCCCCCCCCCCCCACCCCAACCCCCCCTCACCTCCAGTTCTTTGAGTTTCTCCATGCGTTCCAGCTCGGCGCTGAGCGCGGCGAAGCTGCGGCCAAGGGCAGGCAGCAAGCCTGGGTTGGTCTGGACCAGCATCACCATCATCTGCAACTGCCTGCAAACAAAAGGCTGTCTGTAGCCAGAATCTGGGAGAAACGGCTCTGTCAGTTTATCTGTAAAAACAAAAAGATACTGTTCTGTCTGTCTGTCTTGTCTGTCAATCTGGGAGATGCAGCTCTGTCGGTGCGTAAATCTGGGCAGATTGTAGGTTTGTCTCTGAATATAGGCAATACACTCTGTTTGTTTGTCTGTAAACGTAGGGAGTACACCTGTCTGCCATTGAATGTCTGCTCGGTGAAACCTCTGAACAATGAACGGTGAACCTCTGAACAGTGTATGGTTAAACCTCTGAACAATGCATGGTAAACCTCTGAACTATGCAGTGAAACCTCTGAACAATACACAGTGAAACCTCTGAACAATACACAGTGAAACCTCTGAACAATACACAGTGAAACCTCTGAACAATACGCAGTGAAACTCTGAACAATTCACAGTGAAACCTCTGAACAATACACAGTGAAACCTCTGAACAATACGCAGTGAAACCTCTGAACAATTCACAGTGAAACCTCTGAACAATGCACCGTGAAACCTCTGAACAATATACAGCGAAACCTCTGAACAATACGCAGTGAAACCTCTGAACAATACGCAGTGAAACCTCTCTGAACAATATACAGTGAAACCTCTGAACAATACGCAGTGAAACCTCTGAACAATACACAGTGAAACCTCTGAACAATACGCAGTGAAACCTCTGAACAATACACAGTGAAACCTCTGAACAATACACAGTGAAACCTCTGAACAATACGCAGTGAAAACTTCTGAACAATACACAGTGAAACCTCTGAACAATGCGCAGTGAAACTTCTGAACAATGCATGATGAAACCTCTGAACAATGCACAGAGAAACCTCTGAACAATGCATGATGAAACCTCTGAACAATGCATGATGAAACTTCTGAACAATGCACAGTGAAACCTCTGAACAATGCACAGTGAAACCTCAGAACAATGCACACTGAAACCTCTGAACAATGCACAGTGAAACCTCTGAACAATGCACCATAAAACTTCATAACAATGCACAGTGAAACCTCTGAACAATGCATGATGAAACCTCTGAACAATGCACCATAAAACTTCATAACAATGCACAGTGAAACCTCTGAACAATGCATGATGAAACCTCTGAACAATGCACAGTGAAACCTCTGAACAACGCACCATGAAACTTCTGACAATGCACCGTGAAACATCTGAACAATGCACAGTGAAACATCTGAACAATGCACCATGAAACTTCATAACAATGCACAGTGAAACCTCTGAACAATGCACCGTGAAACTTCTGAACAATGCACAGTGAAACCTCTGAACAACGCACCGTGAAACTTCTGAACAACGCACAGTGAAACATCTAAACAATGCACAGTGAAACATCTGAACAATGCACAGTGAAACCTCTAGACAATGCACGGTGAAACCACTGAAGAAAAGATTCTCTGAACAGACATATTCCTTTCAGGTTTTTTTTGTTCGTAAACTTAAACCTTGTTCTTTCTGGAAGTGTTCTGATATAGTGTGGGTCACTTTTATCAAACAGACAAACAACACACAACACACACACCACACACGCACACACACACACACGCACACACACACACACACACACTCACACACACTACCTGGGGTCCATACGAGGGCTGCAGGCTTTCTTCATCTCATCCACCGTGGAACACTGGCTCATCAAAAAGTCCAGCACTTCCCCTCGCCGAGATTCGAACTCCGCCACCCCCCGGCAAGGGGAAGCGACTCAGGCAGCGGAAGAGTTGGTGAAATCTGCCCCCGTCTCCTCCATCACTTTCAGCAGACTTTCCACCAACTCCCTGCAACCCCCGAACCTGACTTGTCGAAACTGTTGTGATTGGTGAGAACCAGACAGGGACAATAACTCACTCTCTATGCTTGCTTCTTAATTCTGAATAACACCTGAAAAATCCGAGCGATGTGCAAACAAAAACAGACTTCCTTCCTCTATGGCACAGTAAACAATGTCATCATTTTCTACCAAACTCGTACAATGTTTAAGAAAAAAAAAAAAAAAAATTCAAACTTCAATTTTTCCAAAAAAAACTCTGAATCAAACCTGAAGACCACAGTCAAAATAAATATGCTTTGTGACATGCTTTGTCAAAATTACAAAACTAAAATCTAAAAGCTTATCTGTTTGAAAGCTTTCAATGAACTCTGTCAGACCTAAGTCAAAATATGAAAATATTGGTAAGCTTTACGATGATACAAAATTAAAACCATGAAGGCTTAGAGTTTGAGTCAAATTCTCACAGTATTTGCCAAAATGCTGAAGTTTTGTGAATATTTTACAAGCAATATTCCTGTTATTCCCCCTTTTTTTTTCCCGACATTTAAACTTTGAGTGAAATTCCTAAACATGTCAAAAATAACAGATGCCTTCTGAACATTCTTGAAAAACTGTCTTTCAAAAATGTTCTGAACTAACAACATCTCCACCAACATCCTCAATGCAACGACAACTAGGCGGTGCCAAAGGCGCTAAACATTCCACATAATTTTTTTGCTGTTATTTTCCCTTCTTTGAAAGAACAAACAGAAAAAAAAACATTCAAATGCAACACAAACAAAATATCAAAAAGCCAGATGGACAAAAGGATACTTCATAATAATGCAACACAAACAAAATATCAGAAAGCCAGATGGCAAAAGGATACTTCATAATGGCTGACTGGTATCCGTTAAGTATGCGCCATTTCTTTTACACAGAGGTCAGATGGGAGCAACAAAGATGATACACCGTTAACTGCTTCAAGGTAAATAATACAGCAAAGAACAAGGTCAGTCACAGAAGAATGGGGGAAAAGGGAGCACTGTGGATGACAGTAATGAGAGCCTACAATAAAACCTGAAACAGTCAAAAAGGGAAACAAAAAAAAAGGACATTACGAGCACAAAGTTCCCGCACCGCCAGGGTATATAGTCTCTGCTGAACTCTACTGACATGGGGTAGGGAATGGATGGGAAGAAGGGGGGGGGGTGGGGAGGGTGGGGAGCATCCAACAGAGCTGACAAAAGGGAAGGGAGGAAGTGGGGGAGGGCCATGAGGTCAAACAAAATAAAATTCCACGATTATTCTGCATAAAAAAAAACAAAAAACTATCGTCCCTCTCTACAACAATCCTCTCCCCCCCCCCCCCCCCCCGGCTGATCTATCAACAAGGCAAACAAATTTTTTTTTAAGCCACAAAAGATCTCTCCAATGACATCTGATTTAAACACACAATTCTTCAACAACAACAAAACAAACAACAAATGAATGGGGAAAAAAAGTTAATAAAAATGAAAAAGAAATAAATGGATGACTTACTTGTCTTCTGGGAATTCTTTCTTCAGTAATCCAAGCTGTAGGGACAAGTGAAAACAGAGATATCACTGACGTCCTGCTCACACCAAAAATACACTAAATCTTTATCATCTCATCCCAGATTCGCATTTTCAATGAGTTTGATAACTACTTCCTGCCAAAACGACATAGTGATCTTTACAAGATGTCACAAACACTCGCCATAAATCAACCACATTTCACCACTTAACAGCATTCACCACTTAACAGCATTATAATCATGGAAGCAAGTGATGAGAAACTGTCACCAAATTTGTGTACACAGAAAGCAGTATGACAGTTATGATTCCGATTATCATACTCGCCATAAGAGAACAACAGAAATCACTGTGACTTTAGCTGTAATGGCACTATCAACCCAAAACATCTTCTAATACTGTGCATAGAAAGAGATAATACTGCTTGTAGCGCAGCTGACAGCAAAGACCATATCAGGGCTGTCACCGCATGTAATAACATAGATAACAACAACGATACAAACAATATGAACATATGGTTACAGTGTCAACCAAAAACATCTAATAACATTAATAACAACACAAATAATGATACAATTACCAATAACACTGAGGTAGTATCTACCAAAATTTTTTTTTTCTAATAGCATTAATAACAACAACAATAATGATACAAATAGTCATAACAATAACCATCCCAACCAAGACTTTCCGCCTTCAGTAATCTGTTTTTCTGATTACCTCCCCATAAAGATTCTCTCCCTTTACAGACACAGTTTCCTGCTTACCTCCCGTAAAGATTGTCCCCCTTTAAAATCCATTTCCCTGCTGCCCCGAACCTTCCAGAATTTTACTGACATTTCCATTTTCCTGAACTAGTAAAGTTTTTTTTTCATCAACGCCAGCTCAGTTTTCCATACTTTCACATGGATCTCTTCAAAGACCGTTCAAAACCTGTGAGGGTACAGAACAGACCATGATTGTAACATATTGTAATGTATGAAACTCCGGTACGCAACTGCCACTGAACTGTTTGCAGCAGCTCCACGTGAAAAACCACCAGCTACGTTCCGATCTGGCTACGAACGTTAGAATGTGTAAATCAGACCACATACCTTCCTCCTCATTTTGGACGTGTACTTTTTGCTGAATTCATCATCGAAAACTTCCAGCAGTGGCTTGGTTTTGTCCAGTGGAACAGCGTCCTGGATCGCTTCAGCCAGTTTCTCACAATTCCACTTGCAGATTTCCGGCTGTCGTTCATAGCAGTATCTGCCTCCATCGTCTGTTGCATGTGAAACCAATAAACGCATTTACCGGCACACTACTATCTACAGCAAAAGAATCCACAGACAACGGAAAGTGACAGTCACAATATCAATATCAACGGCAATAACAAAATAATTTCTACCCCATTTTCTTTCCCTTCCTAATTTTCTACATAATGACTAACTTTGTGCAAACAACTTAAAATATAAACCTCTGAAAATGTTGCATTTTAACCCTTTGCCCCTTGGACCGTCTGAGTGCTTACTAATATCAAAATCTTAAGGGAAGGTAAGTAACTCCGTAAATTGGATGTACTGATGTTAAATAAAAAATCAGAAAAAAATACAAACCTTGGTCATAAATATGTTTTATTTGCTCCAAAATTAAGTTAACATTTTGAAGTAAAATTCCACATGCATCAAAGCTTATATCTTTGTTGATAAAATGGTGTAAAAAAATTATGCTAAGTTCAACACTACTGACCGAACTGCATGAAACGCCATCCCGCGCCATCGTAATCGGCATAGTTGATGTTAAGATTTTTCGCTGAGATCGCCTCCATCAGCCACCAAAATCGACATCGGACCCCTCTCCTTTCACTATTCTTCTAATTTAAAGCCAGTAAATAGCTCCTCATCACTGTCACTGCCACCAAAAATGTTCGCCAACATCTCCACAGTTTCGTCGTCCATCTTGCCGAAGCGAAAATCTCGATCACAAACTTGCTCTCAACTTCAAAAATCACTGCGACCGAAGTCCTCCATGAAAAAATGCGCTGTTTGGACTGGAAGGAAGTTGGAAACCGGAACTACGTCACTGTATAACGCCGCAAAGCATTGTGGGAAAAAATTCGTCTGCTAGGGGCAGCCAAACGGCATCAGTGTATTTCGGGCCACAGCGGGCGTTACAAGGATACGAAAGGCATCGCGTTTCGGGCCACAGCAGGCGTTACAAGGGGCAGAGGGTTAAAGCAAAAGACACTGAACAGAAATAGTTACAATAGTGGTTGAGGAGACTAACAACACAGCACTCTTCGCTGGATAACAAATCGTACAAAATCCATCCAAACCTGAAAGAGTTTTTACCATGTTCCCAAGGTGGCCGTAAAGACGGAACAGTTTTGTGCCATTTGCATACAGGCCACTCGTTTTACACCCCATTCTTATCTTTTAAATGGTAAAGAAGCTCCGTGGTGCATTCCATGACACGTTCCACTCACAGCGAGACATTCTTTTAGAGTGCTGGGATTTGCACGATGTGAGACATATAAACTTTACAGTAGACTCCACGAAACCTTTGTTCAGAGATGTCCCACCTGATGTGATCTTTGAATTTCGGAAAGAGATTAACATTTTTCATCTGATCTAAGATTTCATGGAAGAAAGACTTTTACCGAAGTTACTTGTGCGTTTTTAGAAGGTGTATGGTAAAGAATTGTGTGAATGGTGTTTTGTTTTTGTCTTTTTTTTTGATGACTTGTGAGTTGGCTTAAACGTGGTGACAGTCCTGGTATGGCCCTTTGTGTTGGCTGGGCTATAGGCAACATTATCTTGTCTTACCCTACCTGCACATCCCATCCATATTACAAACAGTTTTATATTTCTTACATTTGTTGTGTCATGAATGCACCACATATGCTGACTTGTATTTTGTTGATGACTGTTCATTCTGCAAATAATCACTCGTCAAATTTGTACATTTTGCCAGAACATTTGTGAAAACTTCAGCTAGTTATGTATTTTCATATTTGAAAAGAATCATAAAACTGTTACGCTGCACATCTTTCACATTCGAAATGAAGTGAACAGTCAATATGCGCCACTTTACTACTGGGTGAAGTTTTCCTTGAAATTAGTTTTTGGCGTTTCAAAACATCACTTCTATCAAAAATGTTAGTTTCCTAGTACATAGCTAGAGATACGCATCTTTTCAGGGTCAACGTAAGATATTCAGAGTCTGTATCAAATCCTCTCCAGCCCCTCCCCCCCCCCCCCCCCCCCTCTCCTTTTCCTGCAGGGCTCCCACTGAGGCACATCTTGTGCCTCAGGGCAGTCAAAACACCATTTAGAAACATAATTCAGGCTCCAGTCAAACGTATGATTTTGAAATACAGCGGTCACTTTAGTCTACTCTGTAACAGTCTGCAGTATGTGTAACCGCACCAAATCAAGATTTGCTGCACGAGCCTGTACATCACTACCAGGTTTTTACAAGTGTGCATGCAATCAAAAGAGATGACATGTACTTCTTGACATACACAGCCAAACACCATCTGAACTGGCTTCCAATGTCAAATATGGGTTACACTTTTCTCAGTCCGTGTCTGTGATCAACAGACTACCAAAACCTAAGAATTTTGTTTTCTTCCAAATTTGGAGATGGTGGCAGCAGCTTTTTAAGCAGTTATCAGCTTTGGTCATCTTCCCACCATAAAGAGCTTCATTGTCTCAGTAATGTCCCTTAGATTGGTCAGCATAGAGGGGCATGGGCAGAGCAATACTGGGGCACTGCTGTTGCTTTCATGTGGCAGATGAGGGGCACCTGCCGAGTGAATGGGGTCATCTGGGAATCACACCGGTTTACTCCAGATAAAGAAAAAGGTATTAATGTATTTTCTCTTAATCCTTTCCCTGCCATAACAGCTTTTCTGTATTGCTGAGAGCCGGGGCCAAATCACAGTAGGTTCACTCATCTGTTCACTACTCATTCATTTATTGAGATATCTCTTAGATTTTTTGCATGTTTTTTTTTTCTTATACCCTGTGCTATGATGTGGTATCATAATAATTTGATTTTGCTGGTCATTAGTGTGATAAAAAAGAAATATAATCGAGTAATTAGTATCCCGTAAGAGACACTGTTACAGGTGTACAAGATCATAAAACGGCCCAGGGGAAAAGGTTAAACATGTATACCCCATGGGATAGTTGCAACATTGAATTTCCTGAAACAAGCCAAAGCCAAGTTGAGCTTACAGATCCACACTGGGCATACATTTTCCTGACGGTAGGTACTTTAATGGCAGGTTCACAATCACATGATCACGAAAAAAAAAAAAAAAAAACTGTTTCTGCTCTCCCCATGATATGGGCTTTTTTTTTTTCAGGAGGGTGGGGTTGGTGGGGTGGGTGGGCTGTGTTCCATTTTACCTTAATCCCACAACTGTTGTTGTGCTTGGACATTTCAAGACAGCCAACTGAATAGGACAAAGTTTTGCACAGGGTTAACTCTCTTGACAAGCGCGCGCCCGCTAGCGCCCAACCGGAAATCACACAGCCAAAAGGCTGAGCACCTGCCAGCGCCCGGTAAAACACGTGGCAACAATGGGCGCTGCCATGTTTCTCGTAGAAAAGGAAGTCTCACGAGAACGTGACTTCCTTCTTCCTGTATCCATTTACTTCCGTTTGCAAAAAAAACGCGAGTCGATACGTGCCGTAGTTCTCGAGTTACAAATTTTTTTAAGTTTTGTGGTCGAAATGCTGTTTTTCACCATGGCTAACCTTGATTTCTGCCGTTCTATAAAGAGATTTAGTGATGAAGATACTGTGATTTGTAGGATTTACGGCATAAGACTTAGTGAAAGTGCTGGGTAATGAAGCTTAGAGTGACCTAGATTTCGACTGGGATGAGGTTCCACATATGATAAACAACGATTCGGAAGAAAGTTCTGAAGAAGAAGATTTTTTTCCCTGAGTAAATGGCTCATGTGACATTCTTCAAACTTATGATATAGCAATATATATATATATATATCCGTAGGAATTTTTAAAAATTATTTTCATTTCATTATTTCCTTTCCTCTCTTTGAAATTAATTTTTAAATTGGGTAACCATGTTCACATGACGGAGTTACTTATCTTGCCGATGGTTTTCGGCGTAACTGAGCTCAGGTAAGCGCATACTGAAGAGGGTTGAAGCCCCTGACTCTCCACACCAAGACAACACTGCGATTACACTCTGTAGTTGAAGTTACCTCTCCTGACCATCCTGTCTACATGTCTTTTCATCCTCCTTAATAAAATATATTCATGTTCACCTCACATGCTGCATCTTCCCATCACTTCTGTAAAGAACATGCTCCCATCACATGGGGCACACAGGTCTGAGGAGACAGTGTACCTGAGGCGTTGCAGATGAACTGGGGGTCGTATCTGTCCATGAACCCAAAGGGGCCGTAGTCGATGGTGAGGCCCACGATGCTCATGTTGTCAGTGTTGAGCACTCTGTAAAAACACAGCATGAAGACATCGTCAGTGGATGTGCAGTCAACGTTCTCTTTCAGTGCAGTAATGACAACATGCAGTCAACATTCTTTTTCAGTGTAGTTATGACAACACACAGTCAACGTTCTCTTTCAGTGCAGTAACGACGACATGCAGTCAACGTTCTCTTTCAGTGCAGTAATGACGACATGCAGTCAACGTTCTCTTTCAGTGCAGTAATGACAACATGCAGTTAACGTTCTCTTTCAGTGCAGTAATGACGACATGCAGTCAACGTTCTCTTTCAGTGCAGTAATGACAACATGCAGT
The DNA here is from genome assembly GCA_018398815.1 of Conus ventricosus. Taxonomy (NCBI): domain Eukaryota; kingdom Metazoa; phylum Mollusca; class Gastropoda; order Neogastropoda; family Conidae; genus Conus; species Conus ventricosus. Next base: position 20,141,782 of record CM031627.1, read on the forward strand.
CAACGTTCTCTTTCATTGCAGTAATGACAACACACAGTCAACGTTATCTTTCAGTGCAGTAACGACGACATGCAGTCAACGTTCTCTTTCACTGTAGTAATGACAACATGCAGTCAACGTTCTCTTTCAGTGTAGTAACGACAACATGCAGTCAACGTTCTCTTTCAGTGTAGTATGACAACATGCAGTCAACATTCTCTTTCAGTGCAGTAACGACGACATGCAGTCAACGTTCTCTTCAGTGCAGTAACGACAACATGCAGTCAACGTTCTCTTTCAGTGTAGTAATGACAACATGCAGTCAACATTCTTTTTCAGTGTAGTAATGACAACATGCAGTCAACATCTCTTTCAGTGTAGTAATGACGACATGCAGTCAACATTCTCTTTCAGTGTAGTAATGACGACATGCAGTCAACATTCTCTTTCAGTGTAGTAATGACGACATGCAGTCAACGTTCTCTTTCAGTGCAGTAATGACAACATGCAGTCAACATTCTCTTTCAGTACAATAATGAAGCATGCACTCAACATTCTCTTTCAGTGTAGTAATGACAACATGCAGTCAACATTCTCTTTCAGTACAATAATGAAGCATGTAGTCAACATTCTCTTTCAGTGTAGTAATGACAACATGCAGTCAACATTCTCTTTCAGTACAATAATGAAGCATGCAGTCAACATTCTCTTTCAGTGTCGTAAAGGTGAGGAAAGACCCACTGACCACAGGGAAAGTCCTGTTGACAGTGGGAAAGACTACAACTTTGGATTCTCTCTTGAGGGCACATAAGACCGTATGGCGAAAGCTTGGCTGTGTCTGGAGTGGCACCGTCTTCATCTGTCCGTGGGCAGGGGTGGTTGGGTCTGTGGGGTGTGCTCGGCAGCTGGAGGGTGGTGTTTTTCGCCGGTGGGCTCTGCAGTCATGAAATACGGGCTGGTACACCCATGGGGATGCTACTTTAAGGCTGTTATGAGCTGCATCCTGTAGTCTAATTTACCTCTGTTCAGGAGCAGTTATGTCCCTTGATATCTTAATGGAGTGTCCTGCGCGTCCCTGTACCCATCGTCAACACAGCGCAGGCCTCCAAGGGTGGTACAGGACTGCTCTAAAGGCGGGTGAAGACGGTGCTTCTCTGGGTCCTCCCCAGCACCTTCGGGTGTTTCTTTTTCTTCTTTGCCTTAACTAGGCTGACCCTGGAGAAAGGTCCAGTGACGGCGAGGAAAGACCCACTGACCACAGGGAAAGTCCTGTTGACAGTGGGAAAGACTACAACTTTGGATTCTCTCTTGAGGGCACATAAGACCGTATGGCGAAAGCTTGGCTGTATCTGGAGTGGCACCGTCTTCATCTGTCTGTGGGCAGGGGTGGTTGGGTCTGTGGGGTGTGCTCGGCAGCTGGAGGGTGGTGTTTTTTGCCGGTGGGCTCTGCAGTCATGAAATACGGGCTGGTACACCCATGGGGATGCTACTTTCAGGCTGTTATGAGCTGCATCCTGTAGTCTAATTTACCTCTGTTCAGGAGCAGTTATGTCCCTTGATATCTTAATGGAGTGTCCTGCGCGTGCCTGTACCCATCGTCAACACAGCGCAGGCCTCCAAGGGTGGTCAGGACTGCTCTAAAGGCGGGTGAAGACGGTGCTTCTCTGGGTCCTCCCCAGCACCTTCGGGTGTTTCTTTTTCTTCTGACAACATGCAGTCAACATCTCTTTCAGTGCAGTAATGACAACATGCAGTCAACATTCTCTTTCAGTGCAGTAATGACAACATGCAGTCAACATTCTCTTTAGTGCAGTAATGACAACATGCAGTCAAATTCTCTTTCAGTGCAGTAATGACAACATGCAGTCAACATTCTCTTCAGTGCAGTAATGACGACATGCAGTCAACATGTCTCTTTCAGTGCCGTTAATGACAACATGCAGTCAACATTCTCTTTCAGTGCAGTAATGACTAACATGCAGTCAACATTCTCTTTCAGTGTAGTAATGACAACATGCAGTCAACATTCTCTTTCAGTGTAGTCATGACAACATGCAGTCAACGTTCGCTTTCAGTGCAGTAATGACAACATGCAGTCAACATTCTCTTTCAGTGTAGTCATGACAACATGCAGTCAACATTCTCTTTCAGTGTAGTAATGACAACATGCAGTCAACATTCTCTTTCAGTGCAGTAATGACAACATGCAGTCAACATTCTCTTTCAGTGTAGTAATGACAGCCAAGCCAATCACACAAGCCCCATTGAGATGCCATAATATAGAACAGACATGTCCTGTTACAGAAAAAAAAACAGAAAAAAAAACCCACCCAGCAATGTGCCACGTATGTGTGAAGATCATGGACAACTCACCAACCCCAGTTTCAGTTCAAACTAAATTTCATTCACAGTATATTCACTGTCATCATAAAAATCGCCTTGGAGTTCAAATACACACACCTCAGAGGCTAATGTACGTAACTGAAATCCTTTTTTTTTTTTCTTTCAACGTCTCAGTTTCCTGACAACATTTTAACCCAATATCTTCAGCATTGTCTCAACTTCTTGGCAAAACTTTCACCTCCTTTTTGTAAAATGCAATCGTTATCCATGATTTCTGCATGAAAGCATCGCATGCTCATGATCATCTAGGACTTGTAATGCTTCAGCCGCAAGCGTGGAACATCACAAAAAAGTTGGCACATCATATATACAACCATAGGTAAAAGTTTTTTAAAAAAATAAAATAAAACTTTCGCAAACAAACAAATGAAAAAAAAAGGAGATAAGATAAGATAAGATAATGCTGCTTATAGCCCAGCCGACCGCAAAGGGCCACAGGAAAAAAAAGGAGAATTGACACCAGCAAAGAAAGACAAACAAAAAGAAGGACATTTCCCACTTACAATAGTTTTTTTTAGAATATTTACCCGGCCATGAAATTGCTTTGCTGGTTCTAGGGGTTAAGACACGTCTGGGTGATGAGCAGGTTTCTCATACCAGATGACTGTGCTGTCCCAACTCATTTTCAATATACAGGCATTCTTTCGGCCTTGGAAGTACTAGCAAAACAGGAATTTTACCAGAAATTAAAAAAAAGCAGTTTTACGAAAAACCTACCAGTCAAAGCACTAGGACGCCCTGACACATTCTCGTTTCAACCAGGACAGGTACAGACATAGTATAAACGGTTCCAAGTAGGAAGCAACATGGCTTCTTGCTGTCTCACTATGAACTAGAGGCTTGGTTAGCTCCCTTGCTTTCCAAAAAAAAAATTGTGAGCGAGGTTCTTAATATATAAGGCCTTTGTTTGTGCCTCGGTGGGATGACAGCATTCCTTTGAACAGGTTTAGAATGAGAAAATGGGCAGGGACAAAACAAAAAAAAAGACAGAAAAAAAAGGAAATCATTAGCACTGAACTTCCTGACGTCAGGAAAACAATATGTACTGAGAGAGCTCATAGCATCCCTGCAGGTGCATGCATGCGCACACACACACTCTCACACACACATCACACACAATACACACACACACACACAAACACTCACACACACACACACACACACACACACACACACACTCACACTCTCACACACACAAACACACACACACACACACACATATACACACACTCACACACACACGCACACACACACACACACGCACACGCACATATACACACACTCACACACACACGCACATATACACACTCACACACACACTCTCCACACACACACACACACACACACACACACACACACACACACACACACACACTCACTCACACTCACACACACACTCACTCACACACACACTCACACGCACACACTCACACGCACACACACACATATACACACACTCACACACACACACTCATACTCACACACACACACACAGCAGGGGTATTCATGGCAATGAGCAGACAGACAAACTAACAATAATACAAGAAGCAGGGTTACTTATCGCAATCTACAGAAAAACAAACAACAGGTAGTTAAAGAAGCAGGGTTACCCATGGCAACCAACAGACAAACTAAAGGTAAGGTAGTTAAAGAAGCAGGGTTACCCATGGCAACCAACAGATAGACAAACTAAGGGTAAGGTAGTTAAAGAAGCAGGGTTACCCATGGCAACCAACAGACAGACAAACTATGGGTAGGTAGTTAAAGAAGCAGGGTTACCATGGCAACAACAGACAGCAAACAAGGGTAATATGGCAAGGGTTACCCATGGCAACAAACAGACAGACAAACTAAGGTTGATAAAGAAACGGGGTTACCCATGGCAACCAACAGACAGACAAAACTAAGGGCAATCAAAAAAAGCAGAGTTACCCATGGCAACCAAGACAGACAAAGAAAGAAAGAAGGATGAAAGAAGCAGGGTGTACCCATGGCACCAGCCGACACACTGCCACTCTGCCACCAGATGAGCTGTGCGTCGAACAACCTCCTGGAACATGGCCACGTACATGTCTTCCTTGCTGCCCGATTCATGCTCACGCCAGATCTAGAGAACAAAGAAGCATTAAAAAAAAAGGAAACAATAATAACAATTTTTCCAACTTTCATTAAGAAGACAGCACAAACAAACTAAATAAGCAGCGGGCGTGGCGTGACCAAATGACTTCTTGGTTTGATAAAGAGTTTTTCCAGATCCACAGACTATGACAACAAATGGTTCTACTCTTGTTAAACTAGAAGGGGACTTAAGACTCCGCAGACCTCCATCACCCAAAATTATTTTCGAGGGGAAGTAATTGTTGGTAACAGTTTGTGTGGACTGAAGCAATTACTGCCCCTGTGTACATGAATGCTGCTGAACACCAGAAACAGCCGTTTGATCCCAATCAGCATCGCTGATCAACCCTAAGATTTCATGGGTTCTGTTCCCAGGCCATATTCCATCTTTCTGAAAAAAGTTTCAGTCCAGTTAGTTCTTTATCTTTTACACAGATAAACAAACAAACAAGGAGCTGTGGGCACAAGTCTAACATCCTTCACGGAGATAGTTCAATGAACCATTTTACGTAGTGGTCAGATCAAATCTGCACAAATTTTCTTTCTCTATAGTAGTTTGAAAGTATGATTACCAAGTTCATGATTAAATAAACTCATGACAAACATTCAAGAAAACAAATAAATTTAAATATGGTGATGAGTGTGTGTGTGAATAAATGGATAAATACATTGATGAATAAATAACGATCAAAGGAAGAGAGAAGGAACTTCAGAAAACATAGACTTAAAACAAACAAACAGACAAAAAAAAAAAAAAAAAAACTAAACAAAACCCTGAAATTTTGGGAAAAACAAGAGAGGATAAAGCAAAAGTGGAGAGGAATCAAATGTGCTCAAAACAAACCCACAGAACTGAATGTTTTACCCAGATCTGACTCAGTTGCCAAACAAAACTCAACCCTGTGGTGTGGACTGTCTTGAAGAAAACAAAGGAAAAACTGTGCTCACAGTAAAAAAAAAAAAATAATGCTTATAAAAAAAAATGAAAAAAAAATGAAGAAAAAATCAATGGATAGAAAAAGTAAAATTGCACATTCAACATTCTGAACTTGAGATTTACAATGGTGATAAACATGAAAACATAGCTGTCACTGAAAAAATGGAACTTGTCCAAAGATCTGGACCAAACGTGCTATTCTGAGTTATCTCAAATGTCAGTGAGTGCAGTAAACCATCTGGTTAAAACTTATCTCGTAAGTCGTGAGAAATGAGATTTAAACAAAAAACAAAAACTGAAGTCTATTCTACCTTAACAGTTCATCCCCCAACCCCGTAACAAATTTTTAAAAAATCACACAATACAACCAACCAGAGTGGCCTCCCTTACCTCAGGATAAAACGTGGACACGGTGTAGTCCAGCAGACATTTCAGGATGTCCACACGACCCACACTGGGCCCCTGTCTCCCTGTGAGCTCGTCTTCGGGCTTGAAGATTTCAAACGAGCCAAACCTGCACACGTTCTACATCTCACATCATCCTAAAAACTTCAAATTGACCTGGGCTCCAAACCTACCCACAATGCAGATTCACTTCTTTGCTAGATGAGGAATATTTCACCTTTAAACTCTCTTGACACGAACAGACGCTATAGCATTTTCCAATGACGTTACGCTTTCGTACGAACGAACGCTATCAAGGTTTCGGCTTTCACCGATTTTTCATGCGGTGGCAGCGTGATCAGTACAGGAACAAGAAGAGGAACAAGATGAGAACAAGATGAGATTCAATACAAAAACTAAGGTCAGGTTAAGGCTGTACTGAAATCGTGTCAAGATCTGGATAAAGGCGGTCAACAAAGTAAAATGAAATGAGCATGGATTTTTTACCGTTGAGTGT
>CM031627.1:20155719-20160719 GCA_018398815.1 Conus ventricosus
GATGAAATATTTGGTTGGTCAGTTTTACTCACATCAGTGTGATCAAGATCAAAATGTGTCCCGTTTCTTTCCCAAGCTGGAGGAGAAATCAAGGCCACCTTCGCTAATGTCTCAGAACTGACTGTCTTTCAAAAGATTTTCTGTACAAGAACCAATCGTAGAACATGACAAATTAGTTTGAGCTCTTTTTTGATAATGAGATTCAGGTTTTATAACAATCTCATTTTCGTTCACACCTATGAGCGTTAAAACACGTCATTAGTTATTTGGCAAGTGTTAGCTTTCTATGTTCGTCTAATGGTAAAATATTTAATTTTTTTTTATAAGTTCGGTAAGTCGAAGCATGGAAAGGAAGACCAAGGCATAATCTACAGGCTTTACTATCTATGTCTTGCAGCTTTTGTAACAGGTGTTTAGGGGCACTGAAGAAAGCCTCTTGCGCATAGCATAATTTTGATCGGATCAGTGATGTGGGTAAATGTTTTAAAGTGTTTATATCCTGACACCAGCTTTGTTTAGTGATAATTTTCAAAACGTTTAGTGTTTTTTTGGCTTTGTTCAGAAGATACTGAATATGAAAGTTTCCGCGTTAATTTAAATGTTAAATATACTCCTAAAAAGTTAAGTAAAGGTTTGTAGTCAAGTGTGACTGCATCCATTTTAAAAGAGGGCAAATCGCTTGTATCGGCGCCATTGTTAAATAACATCATATATGTTTTCTCACAAGATAACTGTTAGACCATTCTCAAATATGTATCTACCAAGACTGTCTAATTCATTTTGGTGAATTTTTTTTTGGTAGTAATTAAATAATTAAGTGTTCTTTTATGAGTATTTTCCTTATTGAAGTATCCATCGATATGCACAGATCGTCAGCATACTGCACAGCTGTGATATTTTAGCTCATATCTTTTAGATCACAGTGTAAAATGTTAAACAACATTGGAGCTATCACAGAGCCTTGTGTAATTCCCACTTGTAATGATTTAAATTCAGAGTACGTATTTTCTATTTTAACTTCTAGCTTTCTGTCTTGAACAAATTCACTGATATGATAATAAAGATTGCCAGATAGACCTAAGTTTCTTAGTTTGAATAACAATCTGCCAAACACTATCGAAAGCTCTTTTAACATAAACAAAAAATGTAGCCAAAACGCTTTCTCGTTTTGCAAATTGGTTTCTAATTTGTGTGGTTATTTTAACTATATGATCGATGACTGATCTTCCTTTTCGACAACCAGCTTTATTGTTTGGTATTGCGTCATATTTATCACAATAATATATAAATCTATTCAGAACTATTTTTTTCCATAAGTTCAGAGACATGAGAGGTTTAAAGCTATTTGTCAATAATTATTTACATTTGTTGCAGATTTACTTTGTTTTAACATGGTAATTATTACTGACTGATTCCATATTCCTGGCATAGTACCCTCTGACCAAATCTGTTGAAAATAGTTTGCAAAAATGTTATGAAATTAGTTGGTAAGTGTTTCAACATATAATTTGAAATTGCGTCTAACCCTACAGATGATGTTTTGTTAGTTAATAAAATAGAGCATCTTTCACCTCATGTATTGTAATAGGTGCATTGACAAAAGATCACTGTTTGCATGTGGCTCATCATAGGGATGCTTCTCTTCTTCCTCTTCTCGAAGCTGTCTACAGTCTGGTGAAAGACTTTCCATTCGCATTGTCCTTGAGAATGTATCAGCAACTGCTTCTGCCTTTTCTGCTGAACTTGGAAATTTGTTATTAGCCTGTTTAATGGGACATCGAGGAAGATTTAACCCATGTTTCATAACCCGACATTTGTTCCACACTTTCTGAAAATCTTTATGCTGAGAAACCTCTTCGTCACAGAAGGATGACCAATATAAGCGTTTGGCTTTGGCTACAACTCTGTTTGAATATGCGTTGGCTTCCTTCATTTCTTCGTGTGCCTTTTTTATCCTATATAAATGTACACTTGAATCATTCCACATTTGATGTTTTCCTTTTTTCACTTCCTCAGACTTAATTCTGAGTTATGCTTCATATTTCTTTTCTTTTTTTATTCATGGCTTCTTCGCAATCTTTTGACCACCACACATTTCCTGTATGGTTTCTTTTTCTGTTAATTCTACATTTAGGAATAGTTTCATTTGCGGCAGACAGAACCATTCCATTGAATTTACTATATAAAACATTTATATCATCTTCATTGTCAGAAATATCATCTACATCAACGTGAGAAAGAAGATATGAACATTTCTTCCAGTCTGCGAATTTGTAATTGTATTTGGGTATTTTGTCTTCTGGAAAATTTGTTATTTCAGAATTTTTATCTAATTCAATCTTTAATGGAAAGTGATCACTTCCAAGAGTGTCTTGACATGTTTGCTAGATGCTGTCAAAAGCGAATTGTGGCGAAAAGAAGGACAAGTAAATGGCACTTGCTCAGTGGGTAGAAATGTCTGGTATTCGAGTGATGCAGCCATCATTTAACAAGCACAAAGATGAGTCCACCACATTTTCAATGAAGCGATTGCTGGTTATAGTTGAGCAGTCTTTATCCCAGAATGGAGAGTCGGCATTAAGGTCTCCACCAACCAGCCATTTTTCATTAGAATTTTTAAACGAATGTAGCCACTCAGTGTTTTGATCATTCTGTCCTTTCGGCAATTAAACGGAGACAACGTTTAGAACATTCTTGTTACTAATTTCTAACACTTGCCGCGCAAGAACATAAATCTGGTTGATCTGATGGAACTAGTGATGGGCATAAAGAATAATCAGTGCCTTGCCGGATGTAATAGCACAGCTTATTCTTTCTTTTGCATTAGAAACTTGATTGTATACTGGTGGGTAATAAAAGTTAGGCTGTCTGGGTAATTTTGTTTTGCACGCATTTAGAGACTGTAATATTGAAACGTGATATTTAAATTTAGCAAGGTGCAGAATAAGATATGATTCATTTGTAATTATTGATCTGGCATTCCACTGTAAAATGGTAATCATATCAAGTGATCTATCAGGCAAGTCTCAAAAAAACAAAACACCAATAGAACTGGTACAAATTTCTAAATAACTAGCTACACAGAAAAACTGTATGCAAAGAAGAAAAATGAGGATATAACGAAATGGTAAAAAAAAATGATTGTTTGGAACAATATGAGATATAAAGTGATTGTTTAGAACAATATCAGATATAAACAAAATTAAAACTGCTAGTAGGCGTACAACAGTCTGCGCTACCAGGTGTCCATCATTAGTATCTGGCTGATGGTAATGTAAAGACTGCACAGTTTATTTGTTCTGTGTCAGTACCAGTCTCTTAAGCAGTCGTACATATTCCACCACCGTCCCTGTCGACTTTCAGCAAAGAAGGGCTGTCTTGTAGGGGGCAGGTAACGCTGCATGGGTGGTAGGGCCAGGGGACGTCTGGATGTTTTCCTGGGTCTGCTCCAAAAGAAATGCCGTACGTGTCCGCCCAGGTTGCCTGCTAGGACACTGGCCCCTCTGGTGGTGGGGTGTAGACCGTCCTTCAGTGTTGTGGTCTGAAGACTGTCATGACTTATGAAGGACACATTCTCCATGTTGAACAAGTCAGTGGTGATCAGGGCATTGAAGAGCTGACGATAAACTTCAGTATCAGGATCCTGAACAGGAGCGATTTTACTTATCACGATCTTCGTCTTTGGATGTTTTGCTGGAAATATCTTGAATGCGTTGAACGAAAGCTTTTGCTGCACACTTTTGGGTCTATTTCCTTTACTCCACAGTTAACAATTATCGCGTCCACTGATTCCTTAGTTGAGGACAAGGCAACTTTAAGAGCCGCTTGGATGTCCTTTATTATTAAAAAAAAAAAAAAAAAAAAAAAGCCGTAGGAACGCCCCAGTCTGTTCCCGTTGATACCTTTCATGGCTGAGTCATGCAGCATCAAGATCTTAGGAAGATTACGTTTATTCTCTTTGTGTTCCAAGGCATGACGTAGCTTTGTCGGGGTGCGATTTGACGTCAAGTTTGATATTTGCGTCAACTTTCTTTTTCTCGACTGCGTTATTGATTTTTCTCCGTTTATTGTTTGAAATGGCTTTTACGGGCAGTTTTGACTTTTTCTTCCGTTGATGTTTTCTTCTCGGTATCTGAGGGATTAAACTTCATAGTCTCGGCAAAAATACAAGACCCAAAGTTGTCTGAATTATCCTTAAAAGCTGTCTGTGTTTGGACGCTGACTGCAGTAGCCCTTGTCTCAGGTGACTTTGTCATGCTTGTAAATTTAAGCAACAGATCGTTCTGCTTCGTAACTGTACTTTCGAGAAGAGAGATCCGTTCAAACAAATTCGAAATAGCTGCGTAAAGTTCTTTTATTTTACTTACATTTGCTTGATCTTGCTCATGTTCTTAGTCTTTGCGCGAACGTACTTTGTCCTGTTCTCCATTTTTCTCATGCCGATCATTCTTCTCCTCTCGAATGGAGTCTTCTTTTTTTTCGAAAAACTCATAACATGAAGACTTCTTATGACTCATCATAGCATATTTGCTTGCCATGGTGTTAGTTTGGCCTCCCGACTTCTTGATCTTGCCAGTCTCGTCATTTTCTTGGGCAGTCTTTGCAAACCTCAGCAGACTGATCTTCAGTTGTTTACTGTTTCCGCCATCTTGGTCCGTGTGTGTGTGTGTAATTGAACGACCATTATATCTCCGTGTGTGAGTGTGTGTGTGTGTGTGTGTGTGTGTGTGTGTGTGTGTGTTTCTCTGTCTGTTTGTGAGTGCTTGGAAGGAGGGCATTGTAAAGTCTGGTATCACAGAAGGTGAGAAGGGGGAGGGAAGAGTACAAGCGACCTATTGGGATGGCATCTCCGTGCTGTCTATCTTTGTTTGTTGCTGTCTTTGTTGTTGTTGTTGTTTGTTTGTTTGTTTGTTTAAGTATAATCCTTTTCTGAGTCATTGTCACCTGGGTATTGGAATTGTGTCACTGGACTTGTTTGTTCTTTTTTTTTTTTTTAATTT
>CM031627.1:20163332-20175832 GCA_018398815.1 Conus ventricosus
AAAAACTAGGCACCAGTACAAAAAGTTTTAAAAAAAAAACCAAAAAAAACATGTAAAACACGGAATGTGTAAAAAAAAAAAAAAAAAAAACATAGTAACGTACAGAATGTGTAAAAAAAAAAAAAAAAAAAAAAAAAAAAAACCAAAGACCAGCACAGAATGGGAAAAAAAAAAAAACAAAAATAACATGTACACGAACAGAATGCGTTAAAAAAAAAAAAAAACAAACCCATAGTACACAGCAGGGAATTGTTAAAAAAACACAACCCATAGAAAAACACAGTACAAATGTTAAAAAAAACCAACAACATATACACAGCAAAAAGTGTGTTAAAAAAAAAAAATTAACACAGTACACAGAAAACAAAATTTTAAAAAAAAAAACAAGTACCATACGAAGTGTTAAAAAAAAAACAAATCCGGGGAAAATCCAAAATGTGGGTTTTTTTTTTAATCGGGTTTTTTTTATGAAATATTGTCTTCAAAATTGACACAAAACTTATAGCATGACTACAAGGCGCTTTCCCCCTAATGCCCAAAAAGGACCCAAACTGATGACCGCGTAGCAGTGAGCCGCTGGTTCGGATCCGGCAGAAGCGTTGCCCCCCAAAGTCAGGGCAAATTTGGTCTTAAATTTCAGGGGGGCCCAAACCCAAAAAGCTGTAGACCCCGGAAAGGGCATCCACCAGCGGGGGGTTTTTTAGGGGCGTGGGTTTTACCTTTGGGGTAAAAAAAAACAGCATGTTAAAAATACATGGTCATATCTTATATCTTCATGATGGGGAGGGGGAGGGCCCACCCTTTTTCCGTGGTCCCCCCCCCCTGTCCCCATTCTAAATCCCCGCCCAAACCCCCCTCTCCTTTTTCCCCAATTTATTCCCTACCTCCTTCTTTTTCCTCCCCCCCCCCCCCCCCCCCCCCCCCCCCCCCCCCCCCCCCCCCCCCACCACCTTCTCCACTCGTAGATCCCCCTTTCCATCTCGGGCCCCCCTTCCCCCCATCCCCCATTTTCCCCTGGCCCTCCCCTACCTTCCCCCCCCTTCATCACCCCCCCCCCTTCCCCCTTCCTTCACCCCCACCCACCCCCCTCGTCACTTTTCCCCCCTCCCCCTCACCCCGTGCCCTCCCTTTTAGACGGTCTTTAAATGCCTTAACAAAATGAAATGAAAAAAAAGAGTTAAAACCCCAGGTCGCCCCAGGCATTAGCCCTTCCCAGACTCTTTACATGTCCCCCCCGTGACGGAAAGCAGATTTTTTTTTTTGGGGGGTCCAACAGGACCAGACCAAAACATTTCCCCCGGGGAAACCTTGACAAAAAGTTCGTTTTAAAAAAAAAAAAAAAAAAAAAAAAAAAAAAAAAAGGAAACGGTTCCCGACATAAGAAAAGAAAAGATAATTTTGCTTATAGCCCACCGACCAAAAAGGGGCCACATCAGGGTGTCACCAACGTTTAAAATCAACTCACCAGTAGGGTTCCGACAGCTAGTGGGTCAGCATCCAAATCTGGGAAACGTGGTTTGTTAAATTTTTTTTTGTTTTGTTTTTTTTTGCTTTTTTTTTCCCCCTCCCCGCCACCTCTAGCTTTATCAAGGCCCCCTATGACAAGCAGAAGGGCCACAAACATCAGGGGCAAACCAAAACCACCTGAGAGACGACACTGCACTGTGCCAAAATCACTTGTGGAGTTCCTGGGCTGGTTTGATCCAACATCCCTGGCCTCCACCGAGTAAACCCCTTTTTGTGATAAAGGGGATTGTTTTTGGAGTGAGTGACCACCCCCTTTGGACATAAAAGCCGGAATAGTCAGTGGAGCCGAATAGCTCAGTTGGTAAACGCCGACTCTAATCTTTATATCCCGGGGGTTTCGGGGGTTTGAACCCCGCCGGGGGGTTTGGTACCCGGGGGATTTTCCTCGGAGTTATTTGGGTTGACTCCATTCCCCCCAAGCCCTTTGAATGAAACTATAAACCGAGGTCCGTGGGAAGATGCATAACATCTTGCACACACGTCAAATCCCTCACCAACTTTCGGAAAAGTAGGCCAGTTTGGCCGTTGGTATGGATGACACGTTACACATAGCATGCACCCTGCGTGAGCAATGGAAAGAATGAAGCAAGTAAGGAAAATGAGTGATCGATATTGAACGATACTGAATGGATGACACGGGAAGCGACTGAATGAAGCGCCAGCTGGCAGCTCTTCAGTCGGCACTACCCAGGTAGGCAGCCCGTTGTGTAAACGAGTGTTGATTGTAAAGCGCTTAGAGCTTGGCCTCTAGCCGAGAATAGGCGCTATATAAGTATTCATTATTATTATTATTATTATTATTATAGGAGGGCATGACCATGTGTGTCCAATTGCAGTGTCCATGAACTTGTTGATATCACTGACTTTGATGTATGTGCATTAACCAAGACTAAGTTCATTTCAAAATCTTGCTTTCAATTTATTTTGCCGTCTAAAGAACAAAAAGAGAGAGAAAAAGAGACAGTTTGGGAGTTTTAGAACATCACATTAATTACACTAACAGAAAACGAGAACAAAAAACCCTATGTAGAACCACAAACGCTGTAGGCAAGGTGTGTGTTAACATGCACACGCGCATGCACACACACACACACACACACACACACACACATACATACATACACACACACACACACACACACACACACACACACACACACACACACACTCACACACACACACACACACACACACACACACACACACAGGTAGGGCAGGATGAAAAAAAGCTGTAAAGCTTATTCTTTTAACCCTCAATAAAGATAATTTTGACTTGACTTCACACACACACACACACACACACACACACACACACACACACACACACACATGTGCACACATGTACGCACATATGTGCGCATACACACACACTCAGACACAGTGATAACAATGTCCACTCCATTCATATGGGATTTAGCTACTCAAAACTGGCAAAATAAGGAAATGGAGGAGGGGTGGTACTGACTGATTAAGAGAGAGAGAGGGGGGGAGAGAGAGAGAGAGAGAGAGAGAGAGAAGAGAGAGAGAGACTTCAACACAGGACAAGACAAGACAAAACTTTTTACAAGGATAATAGATAAGCACTGATGTGTTTTTTTAACATCCAGTCCTCGCCCTGAGTAGGGTCAACAATGCAAAAGATGAGGCAACAAAAGAAGCATGCAAAAAGTGGCTAGAACTAAAATAAGATACGGAACAAAAAATAAATAGATAAAAGAAAAAAGTAAAATGAGAGAGAGAGAGAGAGAGAGAGAGAGAAGAGAGAGAGAGAGAGAGAGAGACGCAGGAGCGAAAGGAGTGCAGGTAAGGGCGACAGAGAGAGAGAGACAGAGAGAGAGAGAGAGACGAAGGGTGGGAGGGAGGGAGAGGGAGAAAGAGGCGAGAGTGGGGTGCGGGAGAGAGCATGTTTAAAACAATCTGACAATCAAAAATTACCAAGAATTGCAAGACAACTGAATTTGAAGCACCAGGGAATAAAAGAAAAGAAAGCACAAATGGAGGGGAAAAAAAACATAATGATAGCCCAGTCACCATGGGTAGGGGGGAGAATGTCATATAGATAATAAATCAAGTCATTCCAGCTGAACCGTGAGAGAGAGAGAGAGAGAGAGAGAGAGAGAGAGAGAGAGAGAGAGAGAGAGAGAGAGAGAGAGTCGAATAAGTATACAAGCATAAGGACATAATGACAAGTAGGCACGAGGTAGTAGGAAAAAAACACACACACACACACACACACACACACACACACACACACACACACACTCACATAACACATAATTACTATAGTAAACAGAATAACATGCGCATTTCAAACTTGTACTTAACAGTCAGGTTCATACATAAGGCAGAGAGAGAGAGAGTGCTTAAAGGCACAAGTTCACGACAGAGGATGAAAAAAAAAAAAGGAAAAAAAAACCCCACCTCTCTCTCTCTGGTTGGGTGGAAAGCGGGGTTTGTGTGTGTGTGTGTGTGTGTGGGGGGGGGGGGGGGGGGGGGGGGGGGGGGCAAGGTGTCGAGGAGGGGAACGCGAACGTAAAGACATACCCTGGAGAAGCATGCCCCATGCACTTGTCTTTGGCGGTTGTCTGGATTAGGGTCGACAGGCAGGTCTCTCTGAGCTTTGTTGTCGAAGTTCAGGGTCTCTAGCGTTGCCATTCCACGCAGTTGTCGTGAAATTCGGGCAACTCCTTTCCGCAGCAGACCCTGAACGGTGATTCTCGACCTTCGGTGGGTAAGCGTTCGTTGGGACGCTGAACTGCTGAATTTGCCACAGCTGAGCAGGCTGGAAAACAGTTCCACTTTAAGCATGCGTCCTGAAACTTCTATCCCTCGAGTGTTCGAAAGGGGAACTACCTTGATTTTTCATCGATTCGTTTTCATAACCATAATACGAAAGAACGTTCACTGTCCGTGAAATGTTTTCGTTCCGCGAGTTGTCGTTCGTGTTTGTAGCAGACGATCATCATCCGCGTGATGAACAGAACTCTCGTTTCTCCTTCGTCTTTTTCTTCTCGGTAGCCGTCAAGCTTCTTCTTCTTCTTCTTCCTAAAATACTGGTTCACTCAAAACGAGTAGGTCACCAGCGCGCATGTTAAAAAGTAAAATAAAATAACATAAAATAGTGCGACTCAGTCTGTTGGCCCCTGGAGCAAATTTGGCAACAAGGGGTCGCACTCGATATTCAAGATGTTAAAAGCAATGGCCAAATTCAGGCCCAGGTAACCATCAAATATCTGGGAAATTAAAATAGAAAATCGTCAATATGCAGATCTCAAAACTGTCGTATCAATTTGTTCTTTAAATAAGACTGCACTTGTGGCAATCTTGATGGCACCCGGCAGTGAGTTCCACAGCCGTACAGAACTTGGATAAAATGAATGCAAGTGGCTGTCAATATTTGATGCAGGTATGGTATAACATTGACCGCCACTCCTGGCGCTACTTTTATTCAATACTAGTTGTTCCATTGGAATATCAATTAGTTTAGCTCTGCCTTTGAAGAAGATGTTAAGTTTGATAAAGGCTCTTCTCTCTTCTAAGGGTTTCCATTCTAATTTTCTCATGTTCTTCCTAGTATTCCCATTTTCTCTGATGTGGTTCTCTGTTACGAACCGTGCTGCTCTCTTCTGAATCTTTTCGAGGTTATTATGATATTAATGTCCTTTAGGTGGTAAGGATCCCAGACTGAGCAACCATATTCCAGTACTGGTCTAACCAGTGTTTTGTAGCAGTCGTCTTTAACCTTTTGGGGGCAGTCATTGATATTCCTGTATAAGAAAGCTAAGATGTTATTTGCTTTCTTACATACTAAGTTGTAATGTTCTTTCCATTTGAGACGACTATTTATAATCACGCCTAAATATTTTGCAGCATTGGTTTCTTTAAGAATAGTATTATGAATAGAATATTCTGATCTAGTTGGTGAGCGTTTGTTACATATACGCAACACTTGGCACTTTGGGGGATGAAATTCCATTTTCCAAGTTCTTTCCCAGTCTTGTAAAGCGTTTAGATCTTCTTGTAGAATGCGTGTATCATTCTTGCTTCTGATTGTTCTATATACTAAGCTGTCATCTGCAAAAAGCCTTATAGTAGTTCCAGGAGAGAGATTTCTACTTATGTCATTTATATAAATTAAGAAAAACAAGGGCCCCAGAACAGTTCCCTGTGGTACACCTGACAAAACTGGTTTACAATGGGATGACGACCCTTCCACAACAACTTTCTGCGTTCTCCCAACGAGGAATGATCTAGCCCATTTTAGCAAAGAACCGCCAATGCCGATGTGTTCTAATTTAAGCAGCAGGCCCTCATGGTCAACCTTATCAAAGGCTTTAGAAAAGTCTATTAAAATTGCATCTATTTGCTGTCTGTTGTTAAGACAAACAGTAAACAAGTGGGGTATGTTTTGCTCCCATAAGGAAACCTAACACAGAGTAACTTTTATTCAAGACTGGCACAGCCTTTTAAACTTGAATAAAGTCAGACAAATACATATACGAACAATCTAATAGTGGGGGAAAAACAAGCGCAGGCCAACAACTGAACTGTCTGGCAAAGATTTGGACTTGAGGGGAGGGAGAGGGGAGTTTGAAGATGGAGAAACTGGGAAAATGAAATTTAAAAAAAAAAAAAAAAAAGGTTACAGATATGAAAACTCTTCACTAGCTGCATAAGGGAACCATCGCAATCCCTTTTGAAGGCAGATATATTTGTATTGCCTGCTCCGAGGCCTTTCGCCCGCTGGATCGGGACTCATCAGGGAGACACGGCTGTTGCGTCTGCGCTCCCAGCGTCAAATAGAGACACACCACAGTCCATAATACTGTGGTGTTCTCACCACCATGGGTGCAAAAAAGAATCCAATAGCACCCCCAGAGCAGCCAGCGAAGAGTAGTAAATGCAACCAACGAAAGTGTGGGGAGGAAAAAAAAGTTGCTGTAAAACTAAAGACATTATGCAAATAATATAAAATGTAGGGGACAGTCTTTGAGCCTACCCAGAGGATCCCCCCAAAGATGCAAGTAAATCAAAAAGACAAACACACGAGACGACAGAAACAAATACTAATTACCTCAATTAATCAAGCAAAAATCGGAAATGAAATAGGTAAGGGAACATAAAACGATAAACAGTAAACAAGTGGGGTATGTTATTGCGCCCATAAGAAAACCTAACACAAGAGTAACTTATTCAAGACTGCCACAGCCTTTGCCAACAGTTCAGTTTTGGCGCTGGCTTTGTTTTTTCCCCCAATATTAGATTGTTCGTCTATGTTTTGTCTGACTTTATTCAAGTTTAAAAAGGCTGTGCCAGTCTTGAATAAAGTTGTACTCATGTTTAGGTTCCTTATGGGGCAAAAACATACCCCACTTGTTTACTGTTTATCGTTACTGTTCCCTACCTCATTTCATTCCGATGTTGTTAAGACAGTTATAAAAACATTGACAGTTGATATAAGTGAGTCTCACAAATCCTTAGACTGTCTAAAAACCATGCTGGGCGTTTTATTTAAAAAGTCATATATGTCAAGATGGTCCATAATGCTACTAAATATTATGTGGGGGGGGGGGGTTTGTTTTTTTTTTTTATCGAGTAGTTTTTTGCTGATATGATAAGAGATACAGGTCCTATATTTCTCTCTGCTGGGGGGGGGGGCACCCTTTTGAATAAGGGAACAATGCTCGCATTCTCCCACTCATCAGGTATTA
The DNA here is from genome assembly GCA_018398815.1 of Conus ventricosus. NCBI lineage: Eukaryota > Metazoa > Mollusca > Gastropoda > Neogastropoda > Conidae > Conus > Conus ventricosus. Next base: position 20,170,571 of record CM031627.1, read on the forward strand.
CTCCCTGTTCCCATGAAGCTTGGTAAAGTAGTTGCATGGTAAACCTCACTCGATTATTGCACATATTTTAAGAGCTTGCCAGGAACGCCATCAGGACCAGTAGCGTTGTTTTCATGATGTTGGTCAGTAACTTAAATACTCCAGCTTGTTTACCTCTTGATGTTTGCATTCAGAGTGATCATCATCCTTAGTCCTAACTTAATTAAAGGCTTGGGATTGAGAAAACCGAACAAAACTGCTTGTGTTAGCAATTTTGCTTTCCCTTCAGGGTCCTGAGTATTAGGTTATTTCTGGTTGTTTTCTCCAATGGTCTGGAATCCCATGTTGTCCTGTCCTCTTACTCTTCTGTAAGACCATCAGTCACTCCTCACCTTTACTGTCACACGGGGGGGGGGGGGGGGGGGGGGGGGGGGGGGGGGGGGGGGGGGGGGGGGGGGGGGGGTAGATCGTTCTGAAATTATGTGAGTGCAAATTTAGAATATTTTTTTGGGAAAATAAACGTTATTGCTTGCCTGTTTAATCATCACTCAAAGGCAACACACAAAATAAAAAGGGAAAAAAAAAAAAGAAGAAGAAGGAAAAAAAGAAGAAGGGAAAAAAAAAAAAAAAACAGTCAAAAGAAAAATTTTCAATGAAAATTATTATCAAAACATCCCCGTGAAAACATTTACCTGGCACAAACCCAAATCGTTTGCACACACCCCCAACCACACACACCACACCCCACACAAACACACAAAACCCCACACACACATAACCCCCCACACACACCCACACACACACCTTCGCACAAAATTTAAAGAAAGTAAAATTGCGCTTGTGGGGGCAGTCGACAGTTTCAATACTCTGCATTTCTTTTTAATTGTTCCTATTTTAACTCATCTCTCTCCAACTTCCGACAAAAAGATTCCTTGTGCATTTTCCAGAATCTCCATGCATTTTTTTACATTTGTAAATTCGTCGATGTTAAGCCTAGCTGGCTCGTTTGTGTAAATATTCCAGTTTTTTTATGCTTTGTAATCTATCTTTTAAATTGTTACATTTAGAACATATTTTCATTTCAGTTGTCAAAGTCGCACACGCACGTGCGCGCATACTCACACACGCACGCACGCACGCACGCACGCACGCACGCACACACACACACACACACACACACACACACACGTACGTAGCCTATACTAGCATTTTGCATACGCTATTTCCATTTCTCTCATCCACTCATTTCTGCATTATTTTGTCTAATATCACTTAACCTGAACAGACGTTAAATTGAAGAACTAACACACACACACACACACACACACACACACACACACACACACACACACAGGTAATGAGTTAGCTGATATATGCGCAAAGAGAGGAGCTAGAAATAAAGAGTGCACCACGGTATTGAATTTATCCTTTTCTTTACCTGAAGTCAGTCCATACCAACGGCCGAACTGACCTTCTCTCCGTAAGCTGGTGATGGGATTTGACGTGTGTGCAAGATGTTATGCGTGCGTTCACACACGGAACCTCGGTTTATAGTCTCTTTCGAAGGACTGTATGGGAAATTGAGTCATAACCAATGTTAACTCCGAGGGAAAAATCACCCTGTTCCGAAACGGCCCGAGGGAGATTCGAACCCGCAACCCCATGATCATCAAGATTACGAGTCCGACGCTCTACCACTGAGCTATTCCGGCCCCCACTCCCACAATTTCACTTTTCAATCAAGGAGCCCGCAACATTGACTAACTCCGCTCTCAATCACGCTATCTGACTTCCAGAAATGAACACTCAAAAAGACCCAATTAACTTCCACATTTACTAATTTTCAAACAACATCACATCACATTCATCCTTCATAGCAAAACAACAAGGGACAGAAAGGAAATTTTTCACAATTCAAAAGTTCACCCTTCAATCACTAATTATCCAGTTCTGATAGTTATGATCATTCATTTTCATCGTTTCATAGTTCTTGGGCTAACTTTTATTCAAGTGTTCATTCCTCGTCACTTCCTGCAAACAGTTCCGTCGAGGTCTCCTCGTGACATCAACTAAATCTTATGACTCGTTGTCTCGGCGATCCTCGCTGTCCCAAAATCTTGCCAGTACATATATACCGTCTTATTTACGTGACTCACAATCTGTACATGGGACTCTCGTCCACCTAAACACCTACAGCCACCTGCCGTCTGCTCCCAGGGTCACCCCAGTGGCCCTAACTTTTCACAAGCTTCCCGTGTCCTCCACGAGAAGACAGGGCCCAACCATGGACCGGAAAAACACACAACTCCTCCTCTACTCACTTTCTCGTATTCACGACCCTTCTTCCGCTATTCATCTTCAACAATGTCTTCACGGCACAGTCTCTCGCTTTTTTCTTCTTCCTTCACAGTGGCCAATGTCACATCATGTTATTCACATTATAGTTTTTCTGCCCATATTTTCTTTACTATTTGTCCTTCACCATAGCAGCGCACTTCTTACTGTCTTTCCTTTTAGATGAGAAAATTTATCCTCCAATTTTTTTCTAATTACTAGAAGGTTCCATGAGATTTTGTTCATTATTTTAGCACTGCAGATCACATTAATGTTACATGACACCACCAATTCAAAACAAACTCCATACTCGACAATCTCTAAATCAAAAGAGACTCTTCAAACATTTCCTTTTGGTCACAGTACACTTTTGGACTTCAGTTTGGGCCACAGCAAAACACTCTCCTCTGCATCTCTCTCTCTACATCATTTCATCTTCCTTTCTTTTTTTTAACCAAAAACTTCTACACTTCTTCATTTTTGACCCTTCTCTCAATCTCTTCATCTTTCTCTCTCCCACACAAAAACTAACTTGCTTTTTTATTTCCCCTCTCTATCTGAACTCTACTCACCCCAGTTAAGGGAATACTTGCTACAATCAAACAAATTACATGCAAAAAATGCAGAGGCAGTGAACTCTATTGCCTGACCACTTATTATACTTGCTGTTTAAACAAACAAAATTGTAATTCTGTGTTCACCCTCATTACCGTTCAGTGCCTAAAAATAGTACAAACAAAGGTGTTCCCAGGTGCCAGGGAGATCGGGTCATAATTAACAAAAAATTCTAGCTCAGAAACTACAAAAGATAGAAAAATGAAATCTATATCATTTTTGAAGGAAATTGAATGAAGATTTTGAATCTGTGCTTCTTTTGTTTAATTTTGATAATAAAAAAGTATTTAGGCATTTAGATTTGGATAGATTTTTTTGCACGATCAAAAACATATGTATTTACCACATCCAAACAAGAACACACAGCAACAAAGTTGAAAATAAAGTTTGTATTGTCACACTACACCTGTAAATGAAAGTAAAACAGTTTTGGAAGTCTATCAAGACGCTCACACTCGATGCAGACTGACCAGTCCACGACCACGCCCCCCCCCCCCCCCCCCCCCTCTCCCCACCACACCCCCTTGCTCGACTTCAACCCTCTCTTTCACCCCTCATCTTCCCCTACCTTTCCGTCTGCACCGTGTCACGCGCCGCGAGCAGGCCACGCTTGCCTCTCGCACTGATTTTCACATCACTGGACACCAGCACGCAGTGCAGAGTACACACTAGGCTGGCTCGTTCGACGCTGTCAGCTGGACACACACTGAGGTCACAGAGCCCTACTCAATAACTGACGAATATGGTCGGCAATTCCACCACTATCATCATCTCACCTTCATGCTCGAGTTAGTCGTTGAATAAAAGATTATTGTGTTTGTCAAAAATCATCAGCAGAGCCTGCTCACCTGTGTAAATACGTTGATTTGGTCGCTGGGCTTGTCGAAGGTTGCGCCGCCATCTTTGCTAGCGAGACACGAAGTGCTGGCTGGTCATCCAGTCAGTGATGGGAATAAATGGGCTTTCCCCTCACGTGTGGTCATTTACATATTATTTTAAGACTACAGACATATAAGGCTTTCTACGCAAACTCTATTTGAGTCCGTTGATAGAAATAGTAACGAATGAAAATTCAAGAAAAATGCATGACGTCAGGGGACTGCCCATAGGCACATGGAAAGCACTTTTATTTCCGCGTCAGCTGACTGACTACCATTATTTTTTTTTCCCTTACCATTATTATCAATCCACCATTACCACAACCATCACATTCAAACGTGACAAAAACCTCAAAGACCTCCTCGTGCGGTCCAGTTTGAACAGAACCACAGCTACACCACCAGGTACTCACCCCTGCTCCAAACCCAACTGCAAAATCTGCCCCCTCACCAAACCAGACACCCACCTACAGGCCCCAAGACTCCTTCACAGTCAAACGCACATTCTCATGTCAGAGCCGCAACATTATATATGCCATCCATTGCCAGCTGTGTGGCAAGATCTACATGGGGGAAACGTCACGCACACTCGAAACACGCATCTCTGAACACCTGGCCGATATCCGCCACCACCGAACCAAACCCGTCGCCCTACACTTCAACCACACCCAACACAACATCGACCATGTCAAAGTCATGGCACTCTGGCAGTCACAGAGTGACAGCTTTGAACGCACAACTCAAGAATCCCATCTCATTGCCAAACTGGGCACACTACAAACCCCCAAGGCATCAATATCCAACAATAACCAAACACACATACTCACCTCTTCCACACCAGTTGGCAAAATCCCCTACCAACACACACACATACACACACACATACACACACACTTACATACACCCCACCACATCCCCTTCACTCACTTCATACAGTAGTTACAGCAACCCTCCATCTATTTAATCTTAGTTTTGTATTATCCTTCCCCTTAAATCCCCCCCCCCCCCCCCACCCACCTTTTTTTTTTTTTTTTTTTTTTTTTTTTTTTCCCTTACCATTATTATCAATCCACCATTACCACAACCATCACAAAGATATCACACCATCCCAATAAACTGGACACACAACCCTATCATATCACACACACACACCTCCCCTGACGCAAACCCCCCCCCCCCCCCCCCCCCCCCCTCCGTTTCCTCTCCCATAATCCCCCTGGCCGCATGTCATTTCCGCCCCCCAAACACATGGACAAGAACGGATAAATCATTTTTCATTCTTTTTTCGTTTTTCGTTGGTTGTACTGTCCCACATGTTAAATGTGATTTATATTTTTCGCCTGAAGAAGACCCAAGTGGTTGAAATGCATCGTGTCTTGTCTTGTGCTTTGTTTGTCAATGTCATTGGCGGTAAGTTCTAAACAAACTCTATTCCTAATCTTGCTTCGTTCGCCGC
>CM031627.1:20180832-20195832 GCA_018398815.1 Conus ventricosus
CATGAAACAGCTCTCAGTTGCAGGGAAGGAAAAAACCAGAGCCCTGAAAGCAATGGCAGAAGCGGCAGAGAGGTGTTCAAGCTGGATCTGGTCAAGGAGGAACAAAAGTGAACTTCATAAGGCTTAATTTCCCTACAAATATCAGGTGTCCCTGTGGCTCAGTGGTTAAAGCGCGAGTCATTAAAGTGGAAAAATGAGCATCTCCAGAGGGTCATGGGTTTCGAATCCCAGCCATGGCTCGTCCCAAGATGGGAAACAAAAAAAGGGGCAGCAGAGGGACATCCGGAGTCATGAACCGGGTGTGGCCCAACCCTCCTAGAGTGTCAGGAGATAAGGGCCGAAACACTTGCTTGAAGGGGGCTTCTCTTCTGAGGACTCTCTGCTGCCACGCTCTCCACGAGTTTCTTTCTACTGGGTCACGGATAATGCCCGATGTTTTAGTTTACCCCGTTACAGCCGTTATTAACGGCTGTAACAGCCTGTAACGGTTTTTCGTCTTTATAGAATATATTATAAAGTACTGGACCGATCTTCCTGACAATTTGCAGGTATGTTCATTATGAGTCACAGATGATGCCCGATGTTTTAGTTTACCGTTACAGCCGTTACTAATGGCTGTAACGGCCAGTAGCGCTTTTTCTTCTTTATGGAATATCTCAGAAAGTACTTGGCCGATCTTTCTGAAAATTTGTAGGTATGGTCATCATAGGTCACGGATGATGCGCGATGTTTTAGTTTACCGTTACAGCCGTTACTTACGGCTGTAACGGCCTGTAACGCTTTTTCTTCTTTATGGAATATCTCAGAAAGTACTTGGCTGATCTTTGTGAAAATTAGCAGGTATGTTCACTATGGGTCACGAATGATGCCCGATGTTTTAGTTTACCCCGTTTTAGCCGTTACTAACGACTGTAACGGCCTGTAACAGTTTTTCTTCTTTATAGAATATCTCAGAAAGCACTTGGCCGATCTTTCTGAAAATTTGTAGGTATGTTCATTATGGGTCACAAATAATGTCCGATGTTTTAGTTTACCGTTATTCTGTTACTAACGGCTGTAACGGCCTGCAACGCCTTTTCTTCTTCATGGAATATCTCAGAAAGTACTTGGCCGATCTTTGTGAAAATTAGCAGGTATGTTCATTATGGATCAAGGATGATGCCTGATGTTTTAGTTTACCGTTATAGCATTACTAATGGCTGTAACGGCCTGTAACGGTTTTTTTTCTTTTCTTTATGGAATATCTCAGAAAGTACTTGGCCGATCTTTGTGAACATTAGCAGGTATGTTCACTATGGGTTACGGATGATGCCCGATGTTTTAGTTTACCGTTATAGCCGTTGCTAACGGCTGTAACGGCCCGTAACGCTTTTCTTCTTTATAGAATATCTCAAAAAGTACTTGGCCGATCTTTGTGAAAATTAGCAGGTATCTTCATTATGGGTTACGGATGATGCTCGATGTTTTAGTTTACCGTTATAGCCGTTACTAATGGCTGTAACGGCCTATAACGGGTTTTCTTCTTTATGGAATATCTCAGAAAGTACGTGGCCGATCTTTCTGAAAATTTGTAGATATGTTCATTATGGGTCACGGATGATGCCCGATGTTAACCGTTACTAAGGGCCCATAATGGTTTTCTTCTTTATGGAAAATCTCAGAAAGTTCCTGGCCGATCTTTCTGAAAATTTGTAAGTATGTTCATTATAGTTTACAGACGATAGCCGATGTTTACCAGAATAGCCAATACTAACGCTTACACGAGCCAAGACGATTTTTCCTCTTTATGGAATATCTCACGCGTATTCAGGATAAACTGGGAGTACATTTATATGCTTTGCATCTTGTTATCTTTCGTTTCAATCAGATTTACGCGTGGTTGGCACTAAACTTTCATTTAGATTAATCTTTCGATTGATGGCTTTGTTTAAAAAGACTTTTGGGTCTTAGAATTTAAATGTGCATATAACTGTTGTACGCCTTGGCTTAAGGCTGTGTCAGACCAATTGACATAGGCCAGAACACCAAGGCTACATCAAAATGTTGTTATGCTCTGCATAGTTATGCGGGGATTGTCTTCAGTCGTGACAAGCTCCTAGCATAACATTATCAGTCTCCCAAATCCCCCGAAGTCGGAGTGTGGCTGCCCATGTGGCGGGGTAATCAAAAACGGTCACACACGTAATGTTCTCATCCCCAGCTGATGCATTTGTGCCATAGTGTTCAAATACTTCGGCTGTTCGGATGATCCCTGGAGTCTTTTAGCCAGGGTACGACAACAACAACAACAACAACTGTTGTTGTTGTTGTTGTTGTTGTTGTTGTTGTTGTTGTTGTTGTTGTTGTTAACTTAGTTTCCACGGTCGATTGGGCTGTAAATCACATAAGTTGCCTGTTGTTGTTTTTTTTTCTTGTTTGTTTGTTTGTTTGTTTGTTTGTTTGTTCGTCGTATGCAAGCTTTTCATGTCATTTCTATGCGTCTCTCTCTTTCTTCGTCTGCATTTCGGTCTCTGTTTGTGTGTTCTTCTTCAATTTAACGCTTTCCTTCTCCTCTTCGTCTTCGTATTCTTTCTTGTTCTTTTCCTTCATTTCACATCCTCATTTTCTTTACATCATCTTCTGAAATATCATGGAACTAATTTTTGAGCCTGTTACTGTAAATTTGATAGGTGACTGTAGTTAATGAATCTATCAGTGTATTAGATAGGTGACTGTAGTTAAAAAGTTAGCCTACATAACACACACGCGCGCGCGCGCGCGAACGCACGCACACACACACACAAGCACACGCACACACACACACACAAACACACACACACACACACACACACACACACACACACACACACACACACACACGCACGCACGCACGCACGCACGCACGCACGCACGCACGCACACACACACACACATACCACACACCCCGAATGCCAGAATCATAGAGAATGATGGAACCGAGAACTCCGAAGACATTAACACTAAGAGGACACTCGAAAGAAGACAGCTGTCTCCCAAGATCCTTTGGATTCGTGGGATCTGGGTCCCCTCTTTTACCTGTGCGCTTACTACGGGTGTTCACTACTATTCACTTACCATCTAATGACTTGCCTTGGCGTCGGAAGATATTTTGCTTTGGGTGTGGCTGGGAAGGAGGGGGGGGGGGGAAGCGGTGGGCGGGGGTGGGGGTGGGGGGTGAGGGGGGGGGGGGGGGGGGGGAGGCAGCCTGAACTGACATGCCTTTTGCAAATACATCACTGCAGTTTTTATATACAGGCTTCTCCTCAGTGTGTGTGTGTGTGTGTGTGTGTGTGTGTGTGTGTGTGTGTGTGTGTGTGTGTGTGTGTGTGTTCTTCAATTTGTCGTCTGTCCACATTAAGTGATATTAGACAATGTTAGAGGGAAAGGGGGGAGGGGTAGAGGCATTAAGTAATATCTTCAAAGTGTGTGTGTGTGTGTGTGTGTGTGTGTGTGTGTGTGTGTGTGTGTGTGTGTGTGTATGTGTGTGTGTGTGTGTATGTATGTGTGTGTTTGTGTGCGTGCGTGCGTGCGCGCGCGCGCGCGTGCGCGTGCGTGCCTGTGTGTGTGTTGTGTGTGTGTGTGTGTGTGTGTGTGTGTGTGTGTGTGTGTGTGTGTGTGTGTGTGTATGTATGTGTGTGTCGTTGTTCTTCAGTTTAACGTCTTACCACTAAAAGTGATATCAGACGATGTGAGTGTGTGTCAGTGTGCGCGCACGCACGCATGCGTGTGTATGTGTGTGTGTGTGTGTGTGTGTGTGTGTGTGTGTGTGTGTGTGTGTGTGTGTGTGTGTGCGTGAGTGTGTGTGTGTGTGTGTGTGTGTGTGTGTGTGTGTGTGTGTGTGCGTGCGTGCGTGCATGTGTGTCTGTGTGAACATGTGCATGCCTGTATGATTCAATTACAATAACAAATAATGCACACACGCCCCGCACCTCGAGAAAACATTATTTAAAGTGAAAAAAAATCCAATTACACAATGTGTAAAACTATAAGGAGAGCGTCCAATGGACCCCTTTGTCAGTTCTTGATCACTGTCAATCATATCTGCATAGGTAGTACGATGCAGGTCAATTAATGTGTAGGACGAACGGTTAACCACTCAAAAAAAAAGTTAAACAAATTTAAAGATAAATACCAACTGAACTACATGACAAACTTTTGCAAATTGCGTAAAGATAAAACCAGTCATTTAATACTCTAGATAGAGAAAGGGAACCGGATCCATCAGACGAAGTATCGTCACCAGTTTTGCTAATAATCTCCTTTGCTCTTGGACAGTAAATTAATAGATGTTCAACTCCAACTTTTCTCCACACATACATGTAACATTTTTGCTGAATTTAGTTCGAAGTGAATTCAAACGCATTCTGTGCATTAAGCTTTGTATTTCTCTAGGTATGGAGACGAGGTTGGGTCTTGATGAGGCCAATAATTTTTTTTCCAGAATTAGGTTTAATACGTTGCGGAAATAGTTAATTTTAATTCTCAAATATTTTCAAAAATTTTTTCGGGATTTTCTTTATTAAAAATAACATTACTTAAATCTAAAGGTATCAAGGGGGTTTGATCTTCGAATTTCGGCTATTTTGCAGCCTGATCGCCCCTCACTTTTGCTAAAATTCGACAATGAAAGGGGCCCCCAAAAAATGTAACTGTAATCATTTAGCTACAGAAATGATGACTGGTTATTTTGTTATTATTCAACACGTATTTTTGGTTTGGAAGATGAATACCCTAGGGCCCTTTTTAGAATCGGTGATACAAAAATTTGACAAGAGTAATAGGAAAACCAAGACGTGGTGTAATGACATCAAAGGGGCAACAACTCAGCCTAAAAATTTGAAAAAGTTTTCCCAAGAGGTAAACTTTTCATTTTAAATGGGTATTGTAAAGCGCTCCTGTATCTTGTTATCTCCTGAACCCCCGTATAGTTTTTAAAATTTTTTTTTTGATTTAAAATGAATATCGAGCTTTTTTCAAAAAAAAAAAGGGGATCTTTTTTTGGGACAATTTGCAAAATTTGATAAAAGGTAGTTTGGTGCTCCCATTTTGGGAAAAAGGAAAAGGGAACTATTAGCAATTTTTGTTTCGTTTTATTAAATTTTTAGGGGTTAAGGCAATGACTGAATTGTTTTTAGATTGTATTCTTTCCCCGTTTCCGAAATTATTTCTAAAATTTTAAGGATACTTCTTTTGCACAGAATTGCCTGTAAAGACCTTTTATGAATTTTGAAGCACTGCTTTTCGAATGCATTAAGGTAATATTCCATTTCACGTATTTCCTTTTTTAGTTGTTGTGGGGACCCCAAAAAGCAAGTTTGAAACCCTTGCAGTCAATACTCTGTAGTTTTTTTAAATGGAAAATTGTGGAGCGCTGAAAAAAAATTTTTGAGCAAGATTAATCGTGAGCGCCAAGGCATAGATAATAAATTTAAAAGTATGTGTGTCTTCTCCCCCGTTGTTTTTTATTTTTTTCAAAAGTTTAAAACTTTTCCTTCTTTATTTAAGATATATCAATATTTACTTTCCAAAAAATTTTGGGGGTTTAAAGTAAACCTGGGTTTAAACATTTTTTCTGCCCAAGCACCCACTAAATAATGAAGGGTTTTCCCGGGGGGTCCTTTCCAGCAAAAGAGCAATATTTTTTTTTTTATGAAAGGACAACCCGTTTTATTTAAAAAAACTAACAAGAGCTTTTTGGTTTTTAATTGTATTATGTTTACCTCTAAAGGAGTTTTTTTTTCAATTCCCTTTCATCCAAAACTACATCACGCAAACTGTGCTAACACTGTATCTTTACATGGGCCTTTGGGTAAATCGGCCTTTAAAAATATTAAAATAAAATTGGGGGATATTATGCCCTTGCGGAAGGACCCATTTGTAATTTTTTTGGTTTTAAATTAATGTTTTTTTTGTTGGTTGTTCTTTTTTTAAAAAGATTCTAAAAAATTTCATGCCCACTTATTCCAAATTTTTCCCGTGTATACAAGAGTCTTTTAGCCTACTTGCTCGTATGCTTTTTTTATAAAAAAAAAGGTTGCAAGGTTTTTCTTTTCGCGCGAATTTTGACATGTGGGGTCAGTTTGACAAAGGTTCTATTTGTTTCTACACTTTGAAATCCAGTTTTATTAATATTTAATTTTTTGGCTTATTGAAATGTAAATATTTTTTTTTTTAAATTGATTTTTTCCCCATTAGTTTACAGTTTTGGTTTTTAAAGCTTTTGGACGTAACTATAATTTTTGGCGGGGTTTCCCTGTTTTGAATTGGAACAATAACGACGTTTCCATAGAAGGTTTTTTTTGCCCTTTTTCCAACATTTTTCAAACAAAAAATAAAGTGTAACTAGTGGGGGTCAAACATTTAGGGGAAATGCCATCCAGCCCTCCCGTTTTTTTCTTGTTCCCTGGGTTAGAGGATTTTCCTTAACTTCTTAAAGTGTTATGGGGGGCGTTTGAAGTGTTATGATAGGGTCTGGTTTGCTATAGATAGCTTTTTTTTTTTTTCTTGCTCCCTATGTAATGGCTTTTTGGGTTTATAAACTTTCCATACAATTTCCTAGCAAATAAAAAACAAATGCTTTGCTTTTTATAATTGAGGAAATTTAGATGTCAAATTTTAAAGGGGCATTTAGGGAAACGAATTCCATTTTTCATCGTTTTTAATTTTTTTCCCCTACCTTTTAAAACTTTTTGGTTTTTAAAACTCTTTTTACAAAAAAAAACCCGTAATTTTTTTTTAACTTTTGCATTATTTGTTAAAAAATTTTTTTTTTTTCTTTCAAGGGGTTTTTGCGCGCCCCCGGCCCCCTTTACATCGTAGTCGCTCTCAGTTTTTTAAATTTTTTCTTTTTGGGCCCTTCACAAGTCTTTTCCACCCCACATTACCCTACCTTTTCGAGTTTACAGGTTTGATCTTCGGAATTGACGGTTGGGCAGACGTAAAAGATTTGAACCGATCATAATTTTCAAGTCTTGGGTTTTAATCATTGGGTCTATTTGGGGAAAAGCCCGTAATAAATGGTAAAATTTATTCCCTTGCAACTTGTAGTTAATTTTTTGGGATTTTTTCTATTTAAACCGGGTTAGAACTTAAGGTTTCAAATTTTTTTTATAGGTATGGGTCGTTGTTCAATGTATCTCGAAGTATTTCCCAACACATAAGGGCGCAGTCTGGGGTTATTAAAGTGGTCTTTTCATTGGTTGATGCTTTTGGGTTGTGGGAATGCGGTTATTCTCCCTATTTAAAAAATAAAGTGATGAATAACAAATTCTCAAAAAAGATTGCTTTATATTTACTGGCGTCTTTTTTCCCCCAAAAAGGCGAGGAGCGTTGAAACGCCATTGTCAAAAATTATTTTTTTTTGGTGCAAGGAACGAAATCAGTATTAAAAGTATGGTGTGTGAGGTGTGGTGTGTGTGGTGTTGGGGTGGTGTTGTGTTGTGTGTGTGGTGTGGTTTGGGGTTGATGGGCGTTGTGCGTGCGGCTTTGGGGCGTGGCGTGGGTTGTGTGTTGGGGGTGTGTGTAAAGCGCGCGCGCGCCTGCCGGGCGCGTGTGTGTTTTTGTGTGTGTGGTGGGTGTGGGTGGTGTGGTGGGGCCCCTAAGCAGGGTGGGGTGGAGAGGGGGGGGTGGGGGGGGGTGGGGTCATTTCCAAATTTTTTACAACAAAGGGTGGGACAAAACTTTCAATTTCAGCCCCAAACGGGGGGAGGAGACCTATCTTCCAATCATTGAAGTGGGGGGGCGGTTGGGCTGGGGGGTGGGTGAGGGGGGTGGGTGGTTGGGGGAGGGGGGGGGGACGCGATTCGGGCAGAGAAAAACACAACCCGCGTCATCCTGTGGCCTTCAAAGCTTTTTTCTCGGGGACTCTTTCCCTTGAAGCATTGAGTGAAAGGGCGCTGGAGAGCAAAAGTATTTGCCCCCCAATGTTTTCAAAAGGGGAAGGGGGAGGGGGTGGGGGGGGGGAGGGGCGTGCCACCTGGTCCCCTGGTTCAATGCCTTTTGGGAACCCTTGACTACCTTTGTCATTCCTCTTTTGGTCAAAAAAAAAAAATGTTTAGCTTCGTTTGCCATTTTACTAAACCGCATTCTGGATCCGTTTACCGATCCAGATCTGCAGTATGGCTCATTACCAAAGTGAGATGGGTTAGTGGGTAGTAACACATTTTAGCTCTCCACCAGTGTCACTGTTCAGTAGCTTTGGCGTCAGCCTCCTGACGGACAAACAAACAAACAAACAACGCTACAGACGCAGGTGTGTGTATCGCTTCTTTTGGTGGAGGTGATAAACACAGCGCCGGACGATGCCTGTGTGCTTCAGCTATTCCCAACACAAATCAAAGATGCACATTTGTCGGTTTGTCACTCAGATAGATTCCTGATCAAGTGCGTAAACCTCTTGCATGGTCTTCCACCAACACGATGCATTGTTTTCTTACCACAGCTTTACTTCTTTCGATAACGCTAAACCATGGAGAGTGACAAGTTTCATCATCTGCGAGTATGGAATAACGTTTCGAATATCGACGGTACTCTTCTCGGAATGGCAGCCCAGGGTGCTCACTATTTTTCGGAACCTCATAAAAATGCCCACACACCCATTGTAAATACCTCGCATGGCGAAAGGCGGCTAGAACACCCCCTCGGACTTATGATGTTCGCCCTCCAACTCCACAGCTCTTGTCTGTGTGTAAGAAGGTGTGTTCGTCTCCTTTACCGACAAGCATTATCTGAGGTGAATGTATTTTATAATGGGGTCCAAATTTACGGCACCAGTAAGCCAATAATCACGCGGAGACGACAACCTAGTCCACCGAACCAAGGCAGATGGATAAAAAAAGAAATGACGACTTAGAGCGGTTGGCAATCGTGGATCGGAATGATATTTGTCCATGCACACGATGTAACATGTGTGTTGTGTGTTCGAGTAAAAGGAAATGGACCACTGTTGAGTTGAAACCTGAAACAATGCAAAATCTGTGTGGGAAAAGTACACAGGACGTTTACATCACTGGTCTAGGATTTCACCACAGACTGGTATTTTTTTCTCGCCATTTTGCATGTAATGACTCACAAGGTGCGTCCTTTTGCGGACAAGAGAATCAAAGTTGTCAATCGGATTGTCGAGCGAATTGCAGAGTTCAGTGATATTACAAAAGCAGCGCGCTTCGACTCATGAGTCTTTAACAGGCAAGACAAAAAACATGACCACGCAAGCGCGCGCACACACACACACACACACACACACACACACCACACACACACACACACACACACACACACACACACACACATCACACACACACACACACACCACACACACACACACACACACACACACACACACACAACAAAATTACCCGTGCTAGAGGTCTGTTCAACTGGCGAGTAAGACGTTTGGTGGCCGTTATGTTCTCGTGTAAAATGAAAACAAAACCAGGGAAGAATATGAGAAGGTGTGCTTAAGGACAAATAATAAGTAACAGAATAATAGATAGAATAAGAAATGAGTAACAGTAAGTGTCCAGAGTCTGATGGCTTTACTGCAGAATTGTGCAGTTCTTCTTTTTGTTTGTTCTCTCAATGCAGCTTTCAAGAAGGGTAAATTGTCGGTTACACTAAAGCGAGATGTTATTGTATGCATACCTAAATATAATAATCCAAAATAACACTTAAAAATACTGGTGGCAAATTTAATTCTTTCTATAATTGCATATAAAACCTGTTCCTCGCGTTAAGAGCGTACAATCAGACTTGTGATATCCAATATAATCCATACTGATTTACACGGATTCTAAAAGGGGGATTCAGTGGGGACAACATTGAGAAACAGTTAAAACAGTTAAGAATAATGTTCCTGGCCTGTTAACTTTAGCAGATTTTAACAATGGCCTTTAACTCGTGTCCTCGACCCTTTCTGACAAAAGGCAATAAAATTTCGTTGATTTTGGTTCTGAAATAAGCAGATGGGTCGAGGTGTCTTATTTAGATAGTACTCTATGTGAACGTGGTCAGCATTCGCAGCACTCGTCACGAAGTATTTAGTTGGCGACTGTCATGATGACTGCTATCAGAGGACCACTCTTCGTGTTTATTTGCCGATCGTAACGTCTGTAGAAGACACATATATTCTGAAAGTTTTATGATCTGTTTTGTACTGCACACAAAATCTGCGTTCCTGTACATTTTGTGTGTGTGTGTGTGTGTGTGTGTGTGTGTGTGTGTGTGTGTGTGTGTGTGT
This sequence comes from Conus ventricosus, assembly GCA_018398815.1. Taxonomy (NCBI): domain Eukaryota; kingdom Metazoa; phylum Mollusca; class Gastropoda; order Neogastropoda; family Conidae; genus Conus; species Conus ventricosus. The sequence continues at coordinate 20,191,088 of CM031627.1, forward strand.
GTGTGTGTGTTGTGTGTGTGCTCGTTCGTATCTAAGCCTGATTTCCAGCAAAGCCGCATTGTTTTATTTTTTGGGCTGCTAGGTAATGCGGGTTTCAAAAATTGATCGACTCAGACAAACCACAAAAGGTCAGTTACGATTATTAAAAAAAAACCATACACCTGCTCGATGAAAACATTTGACCTTTGAACCCTTGGAATCCGAAAACTGCGTCCAGTGCCACGAGGTATCCCCTTTTGAGGCTTTCCCCCTTTTTGGAAATTGTTTTTCGTAGAGGTTTAGGTATAAAAAGGAAGCAAACCCTTTCAGGAAAGGAAAAAAAAATCAGAATAAATGTACGCCCCGAACTTTCTCATTAAATATGGTTAGCCTCTCGCTGTCTGGGAAGCGTGCTGAGGAACGTGCCTGTTCTAAAAGGAAAGGGAGAGGGGGTCAGCGCCCAAGCAGCAATCAAGTCTGGCCCCAGGGTCGGCTTCTCTATCTAGCACCGAGGGTCGGGCAAAAAATGGGAAAAACTTAGAATTTAAAGGCCCGGGTCAGAAACACTGATTGCGAAAGGGCTTCAAATTTTTCGTTAACTCTCGGCTAAGGTGGTTTAGGAGGAAGTAGAATCTTAGGAAATTATGTATAAAAAAATGAAATCTGTGCATGGAGAAGGGTGGGTGCCTGGGGCGGTAGGTGAGTGCTGGGGAGAAGAGAGAGGGGAAGAGAGAGAGAGAGAGAGAGAGAGAAGAGAGAGAGAGAGAAGAGAAGAGAGAGAGAAAAAATTATCAAGAAAGTTTTAAAATAAATGTTGCGAACCCCCCAGAGAGTGGAAAAACGAGTCAAAAGGCAAAAACAACCGTTTAAACCTTTTAGGTTTGTCAGGTGATTTAAACGAATAAAACAACGAAATTCCCTTAGTTTTGATCGTTCAGATCACTTGGGGTTCAGCGAAGGAAGAAGGGGCGTTGAATGAGAACGGGGGTGTTGGAAGGAAATAGTGGTGAGTAAAAGTCTAAGAGTAATTTTACTGATAAGAATACTAAAAAAGGTCAAAATATTGGGGGGGGGGGGGGGGGGGGGGGAAACAGGTAAATCTTGGTGTCAAAATTGGGGTTTGGGAAAAAGGAGAGTGGGTTGAGGATTCTTAAGCAGGGGTTCCGTGGAAACAGCCCCAGAGGCAAAGGGCGATGTGATTTCAATGCTGGGGTAGTATAAATAAAGAATAGTTTACTGAATGATACTGCTAACAACGATAGTGAAGGGTTTAAAGGTAACGAAAGCATGATACAAAACATATTTATAAAATACTTTTATAAAAATCAAATAAATAAATAAAGGGAAAACTTTTTAAAAAAATAAATAAATAATAAAAAAATAAAAAAAATAAAATTTTTAAAAAAATAATGATAATAAATGATAAAAAAGTAGCTATAATTTATTGTGGGTGAAAGTGGGAGTAAGGGATATGTGTGTGTGTTGTGGAAGGTATTTGGGGTGAGATTTAAGTGGTGGGTTGGTAAAAATTACTTTTTAAAGGGGTTGATGCTATGAGGGTGGAGGGGAAGAAGGGAGGGTTTACGTATAACTGGGGGAGGGGGAGGGGGGGGGCAACAATTCACACCTTCCCCCAAAATTCTCTTTCCCCCCTTCTCTCTCTCTCTCTCTCTTCTCTCTCTTTCTTCTCTCTCTCTTCTTCTCTCCCCCCCCCCCCCCCCCCCCCCCCCCCCTTCCCCCGAAAAGGGGATAGCTTCTTTTCATTATGTTGTGTTGTGTGTGTGAAGGGGGAGTGTGGTGTGTGTGTGTGTGTGGTGTTGTGTGTGTGTTGTTGTGTGTTGTGTGTGTGTGTTGTTCATGTGTAATATCGCCTATTCATTTTGGTTTCCCCCCCCTCCCCCCCCAACAACCGCCATACCCCACCAAAAACCCCAACACATCTTACAGGGGAGGGGGGTTGGGGGGGGGGGGGGGGGGTTAAGTCGATTGTGTAGCAAATGGAGACTCAGAGAGTGTAGGAAAAGGGAAGGGGATGATAGCTGAACCTATGTCTGGGAAACGAGGTAGGGTGTGCGTAGGTGGAGGGAAATTTCAGGCTGGAGTCAGAGTGGAATGGGCCCTATATTTTGGACGTTGATGCCAGAGGGGGGGACGGGCCCCGTTTGGCAATGAGATGAGATTCCCCGCATAACGCTTCCAAGTTGTCACTCTTAGATTGCCCAAGTGCCAAGACTTTGACATGGTTGATGTTTGTTGGATGGGAAGTGTAGAGCAACTGGGTTTTGGGGGGGTGGGGGGGGATGTCGGCCCGGTGTTCAGAGAGTGGTCTCAAGTGTGCGAGATGTCTCCCTACATAGACTTACCCACAGCTGACAGTGGATGGCATCCAAAATTTTTGGCTCTGGCAGGGGAAAGGGTTTAAAGTGAAAGACCTTGGGCCATGTAGGTGGGTGTCTGGTTTGGTGAGAGAGCAGATTTAGTTTGGGTTAGGGGGGTTAGTACCAGGTGGTTAGGGGAAGATTTTGTTCAGCTTAGAGCGCAAGTAGGTGTTGAGGTTTTTTTTACGTTGAAAGTGATCAAGGTTTCGTCTCAAAGGAGGTTTAGATTTTTTTTTTTTTTCCTGTGCCCTAGACTTCAGGGGTCCTGCGATGGGCAGATTTTTGAGGATGGGAAAGAGGCGGAGGGGGTTGCTGTTCTTTGGAGGTTTGTTTCCAGAGTAGATGTTTGGATTTTGCTGCTGCGGTGGAGCATCATTTTGAGGCACTAGGTACCCCGGTTTTGGGGAAAAAAAAAATTTTGGCTGCTTTTATAGGAAATCTTCTTCGCTAAGCAGAGTTGCGCAGGGGAAGGAAATTTAGATATGGGAATCATTTTAGTGATGGTTTGGGGGAGATGTGTGTCCCGGGATGAGTGGCTCGTAAGGTTTGAGAAGACTGAGGTTTGAAGCGTCAACTTTGAGGGAGATAGTGTTTTCCAGGAATTTCGCTGTGAGAAAAATTATATAGTCATTCAGAAGAATTTGGGTTTTCCCCTTTTGATGAAACAAATGTAAAAACAAATTTAATGGAACGTGAGGGTAAAACTATATTTTTATGCTTTGTGATGCCAACAAAACCTCCCCTGACTCAAAAATAAATGAATAAATGAGTGAATGAATGAATGAATGAACACAGAAAGAAACAAAGAGAGAAGGACATACAGAGAAGAAAAGAAAGAAGAAAGAAAGAAAGAAAGAAAGAAAGAAAGAAGAAAGATGAGATACATGTCCACTCTCTATGTTCCCTGCGTAATCGTCATGGACAAAATGTCATGGCGAGAAACGTCTACCCTCCACTACACCCTATAGACCATCTTGAACCAGGAGTCTTTGCGAAATACGTGTCCACCCTACACTGTACCCTGACCAGACCATTTCGCAAGGTACATCGGAGGGTGGGCATGTAATTCACCATGGCTGCCTGTCCTAGATCATTCTACAGGATGCATTGAAGGGTGAACATGTATCTCTCCATGACTCCAGTCCAAGACCATTCTACTGGGTACAGTGGAGGGTGGACATGTATCTCACCATGACTCTGTCCAAGACCATTCTACAGGGTACAGTGAAGGGTGGACATGTATCTCCCCATGACTCCCTGTCCAAGACCATTGTACAGGGTACAGTGAAGGGTGGACATGTATCTCACCATGACTCCCTGTCCAAGACCATTGTACAGGGTACAGTGGAGGGTGGACATGTATCTCCCCATGACTCCCTGTCCAAGACCATTGTACAGGGTACAGTGAAGGGTGGACATGTATCTCACCATGACTCCCTGTCCAAGACCATTGTACAGGGTACAGTGAAGAGTGGACATGTATCTCCCCATGACTCCCTGTCCAAGACCATTGTACAGGGTACAGTGAAGGGTGGACATGTATCTCCCCATGACTCCCTGTCCAAGACCATTCTACAGGGTACAGTGGAGGGTGGACATGTATCTCGCCATCACTTCCTGTCCAAGACCATTCTACAGGGTACAGTGGAGTGTGGACATATATCTCACCATGACTCCCTGTCCAAGACCATTATACAGGGTATCATGCTACTTGTGTCATATTAAGACATTTGTTATATTGTTAGAGGCACCATCAGAAATCAATCTTGCGCCACGTGCTCGTCTTTGGCCATGTCGGTTTGTTGTTGTTGGTGTTTGTGTGTTGTTGTTGTTGTTGTTGTTGTTTTGTTGTTGTTGGTTTAGTTTTGTTTTGTTTTGTGGTCGTATGTGATCACTCAGTACCGCATGTTCAGATGTTGGCACACTTCATTTTTTTGTACTCCCAGTTCTTATAGAACAGGGAGTACTTTAGAATGGGAACGAAGAAATGCTGTCTGTGTGTCTGTGTGTGTGTGTGTATCTGTCTGTGTGTCCGTGGTCAAAATGTGTTCCACTCGCTCCAGAAAAAAACTACTGGGCCGATCTTTCTGAAAATTTGTAGGTATGTTCATTATGGGCCACGGATGATGCCCGATGTTTTAGTTTACCGCTATAGCCGTTACTAACGGCTGTAACGGCCTATAACGGTTTTTCTTCTTTATGGAATATATCAGAAAGTACTTGGCCAATTTATAAGCGGTTTGGATGATCTCGTGACAAATCGGAGTCTCTGTCCATATGTAAGTGATGTAATACTGAAAATTGATTAAACAACCTTTAAAAACCGTTATTCTACCGTTATTTCTTATATATAGACGGATTTTAATGAAATTTGGTATATAGAAAGGA
>CM031627.1:20205832-20218332 GCA_018398815.1 Conus ventricosus
GTGCGTGTGTGGTGTGTACGTGCATGTGTGCGCGCGTTGTGTGCATGTAATCAAAATGAAAAAAGTGAGCCATTTTTTTGCATGGACAGAGAAGAATGTAGGTGTACAAACACCCAGTAAAATGACATAACAATAAGAATTTCCTGACCTAGACATCTGATACAATTTGTGAAATCTTTACAGGAATGGGCCTGTAGCAGAATATGGAGGTGTGCGTGCTGTGTGGAGGTGCCCTGGATGCTGGTGGGAAAGATTTTGTGCCGACAGCTAAAGGAAGAGACTCCAGATTGTGAAAAAGAGGAAACCTTGCATGCCCAACTGCCATCTGAAACTACAGAAAACATTCAAGCTGAGGCAGACCTCTCCCAAAATGAGGCACAAAAGAGTGATCTGGAACGAATGGTGAAACAGAACTACAACTAGTTCGCACATCTGACGTACCTGAAGATGTGGGTACAGTAAATCAAATGCCTTGAATGAACTCATGATAAGGAAGATCTTCAAATGGTGTCTGCCCTCCACAGTCAACTTTGAAGGGTGCAGTGACACCAGATTCAGTCAAGAACAACGATTGTCTCAACAGGATTGCCAGTAAACTTAACAGCAAGAAAATTGTCACTCATTGGCAGAACGTGTGAACTCTGGCTCCAATACAGGCTATGGTTGACATACTGAAACGTTTTCTGAAGGCTGAAAGAACTGGAAATTGGCTCCTTCATCTGTCTGTCGTACGAGAAATGCTCCCATACCTTGCTGCAGCTGGACACAACTCTTATACCAAGTCTGCCTATTTGTCCCTTTCAGATGATGAACAAGCTTGACAAAGTCAATCCCGTTGTCTGCAAAAGCTTTGTCGAAGGACATCATGTTGTGAGACGAAGCAACAGATACTGGGCTGGCATTTCGTCTGACTTGACTATTGAGCAAACCCTGATGCGAGGTTTGAAGACAACTGGTGGCTCACCCGAGGAAGGGGGATGACCGAGTCCCAACGTGCTAAATGGGTACTTTTCCATGCCAGCATGTGCTGATGTAAAACACTGCCATGCAAGAAGTCACTGATACCAGTCGACTTACAAGTGATCAGCACATAGAAATGGGGTCTTCTCGAATGGCAAAAGACACAAATGACATGATGATCATCACATCATATCTTTGTGAAAGGAACCCATTTGCTAATGACCCCAGCCTCAGAAACATCGACAATGGTGTGGTGGCAGACTCATCTGTGAATGTAGACCAAGCAAAAGCAGTTGGTCTTGGGAATTATGAATGACATGGAAGGCCAAGCAGTAGCAGATTTGATCTTGAAGAAAAAGAACCAGGTCAAAACACTTGGGGCGAAGAAGGCAGTCAAAGTGGAAGGCAATCCAATATCAATAGATCCTCAACTTCTTTTCCAGCGCTTTATAACTGCAGCCAACACCACATCTGTTGATGAAAGAGACTGTTAAAGTATGAGTTGTGTGGTGTCCCTTCCTCATTGTTTGAGTCACCAGACTTCATGCGCCAGCCAAACAAGGCAGCACTGGCTGATGAGCTGTGGAAGACTGTTTGGCCAAAGATGATGTCCCCAGTCTTATCCACCTGACGTGCAATTTGTGGTTGATGGAGGATCTTTGCTTCAGCGACTTCAAGCACCATGGAAACGTGGTAGCACTTTTCAGAGCATTATTGACGCCTATGTGAGTTTTGTAAACCATCACTACCCCAAAGCTGTCATTGTCTTTGATGGGTACATGTCTGGCCCATCTACAAAGACATGACTCACCTTCGGGCGGACCAAGGAACGGAAAACAAGTTCTGTGCATTTCAAGCCAGACATGACATTCAGTTCTACGAAAGACCAGTTTCTGTCGAACTCAGAAACAAGCAACGTTTCATTTGTGCACTCGGAGCTATCTTTGAAAGCATATGCACTGTCATTCACGCTAGTGCTGATGCTGATTTGCAAATTGTCACTGTTGCAATAGGATGCGCCCAAAACACCATCACAGCAGTAATCGGGGAGGACACAGACCTGCTGATTTTGTTGGCTCACCACACTCAAATTGATTCCTATGACATCTTCTTCTATTCAGACAAACAAAAGGGAAAACTACAAAAATTTGGAGCATAAAACATCTTATAAACAGCTCTTGGACAGTTGCGTCATGCTCTTCTTTTTCTTCACGCATTCACAAGTTGTGACACCACTTCTCGGGCCCTTTGGTGTTGGAAAAGCTGTAGCTTGGAAAAAAATGAAATCCAGTCCAGAGATGCAAGCTCTTGCTGACATGTTTCTTCGCGATGATAGCCATAGACAGCATTCAATCGGCAGGTGAAAAGATGTTTGTCTCACTGTAAAATGGCAATGCAGGAGAGGGCCTGGATGAACTTCGCTACAGACTGTTCTGTTCAAAAGTAGCAGTTGGACCAACTTTTGTGCAGGTCCACACTCTTCCTCCAACCTCAGCTGCAGCTCGATTCCACAGCTTGAGAGTTTACTTCCAAGTGCAAGAGTGGCTGGGAGGCAAACTGTCAGTAGAACCGACACAAATGGGTTGGAGACTTGAACACGGGGAAGTTGGCGCCAGTCACAACGGATCTACCAGCAGCAACCAGCAGACTTGCTACAAGTAATCAGGTGCATGTGCAGAAATAATTGTGACACAAGGCGATGCAGCTGCAGAAAACATGGACTTGAGTGCACACCTAGCTGCGGAGAATGTTCCGGCATTAGCTGTTCCAAACTCGCCAGTACGTGCCATAGACTATGACTAAAGTAAGTTCCTTTGTTTCTTGATTTCGTCAAGCCTTCTAGTTTAATACCCTGGGTGTCTCTGTGTGCTGGGTGTGCATGCATCCGATCCTCGTCTTTTCTGCACCCTCGAAAACTTTACGATGTTCCTATAAAAAAAAAAAGCCTCAACCAAAGTTATGTACCGAAACTAGCCTGGCCCCCCCCCCCCCTCCCTTTGACCTCACTGATACCGCCCCTGACAATGTTAAATGGTTATTATTTGTAATCATTAACATTACAACTGTATTTTTTTTCGTTATCTGGAACCTTCTTCCTGAGATCTTTCGAATGAGATGCAACATGACAAGGTTTTCAGCAAAATATGTCGGGTCACATGGTTAATATGTATGACGTAATCAAACCATCATAAATCAAATATGCAGAGGTGCACACAATTATAATTTTTACAATATGCAGACATGATCTTAGTAAACATGATGCAAAAAGAGAAACTTTTGTAACAATTAGTTTTGGGTCATAGTTAATTTTTGTCACAGGATGACTACACTATTATGAATAGAATAAGCGAAAAGTACTATCGCATTGGCGGCTGGTTCAGCGTGTTGTTTCGAGTTCTTACCTCATAGAGAAAGCGTTTATGAATAGAATAAGCGAAAAGGACTAAACGCATTGGCGGCTGATTCAGCGTGTTGTTTAGAGTTCTTACATCATAGAGAAAGAAAAAAGCGAAAAGTACTATCGCAGTGTTCAGGGTGTAGGCTATAAGCACTACGGTAACATTCTTCACGAGTTAATATTTCTAGCATGTTACATCACTGACGTCCCACTGTGTACCATTCCGAAGTTTCTCTAGATGGAAGAGCAACCATTCACTCTCCTTCCGATGTGATGTCTCTCCATTGTGATTTCTCTTTCCATCAGGAGTAACAGTGAATTTATACGACAAAAAAATACCCGTTATTTTCTGGAAAAAAGCAACAACAGACACACAAGCGCGCACAAGAAAGAATCTCTCTAAGAGAGAGAAATTATCACATGATCAGAGGTTCACTGAACAAATTCCACTCGATAGCACCTCTCAAAATTTGTGGCCCTGCTCTCGTGGCGAACTGTTTCGGTTTCCTTCTTTTTCTTTTTTCTTTTTTGTTTGGTCTAGGCCTTCATGAGTTTGTGCCGAGATCGCCTGTATCTATCTTGAACCGGCGCCCTCTTACTCACACTAGGTCCATGACAGGGCAGTTAATACCCGTGGGTAAGGCGCTTTGCCGGATCAGAACAGGCATAACTGAACACCACCGCAGTGACTCGCCAAGCAATGCAGCGTCTCCTCCAGTGTGTGGCATCCTGACGACTTGACATTCTGCTCCTTTTGGACTGCGGCGGCGAAGCTGTGACAGGACAAGTCTGGTCCTACCCCCCCAACCCCCAACCCCTCCATTTCAGCCCCCTCACCTCGCCGCCCCCCCCCCCCCCCCCCCCCCCCCCCTCCCCCCAAGCAGTTGTCATTCTGTCCATTTCCAAATCCTCAGCGCAGGCTGTGGCAGCCGGAGAGAGGAGGAACAGGGAAGAGATCCGGCAGATCTGGCGCACCAAGCATGAGCACGGACCGTACATTCACGTCGCCCACACTGGCATACAGGGCAAAGACAGGGCAGACCAAGCAGCCATGGTTGCAACAGAGAACGACATACCCACCCCCTTTCGGACTGTCACGGGACCGAAGTCATAAAACAAAGCATCAATCAGCGGTTCGCAGTGCACGTGATGATTTCCGCAGGACATTTGCGATAGGATAGGCTTCACCTTCCTGTGTAGGGGAAGAGAAGATTAGACCAGAACACACACACACACACACACACCACCACACACACACACACCCACACACACACACACACACACACCCTCCCCCTCCGCACAAAGAAACGGCTAGAGCTGATTCAGGAGGTTTCGAACAGTGTCACAGGGGTGCCTTCCTGGGCATCAAATCTACGTACGGGAGTGATGTCTCGTTCAAGCATACCTTCAGTGCGTGGCTCTTCCTTTGTGACACACAGTCGCTACCGTAGATCTTCAGAAGACCCCCATGACTTCAGAGTTCAGGACTTCCTCAAGCCACACCCCTCCCTGGAGATGCAACCGAATGCAGACTCCTGTGAGACTCCCTTCTCTCCTCCAGTACAGGCGACTGGCTTTAACTGCCGCGAAGGAAAGAAGAATGGACAGTACCAAGGTCACAGAGAAAAAGGGAATCCCCAGTGCCCCAACATTGAATGGAACCCTAGTGTTTCATCCCTGCCCTCTGCTTCAAGCTTTAATGATGGCCTGTAATGTTGTCCTATCTGTCCCAGCTGCTCAAACCGGATCTCGTGGATCCATACCGGATCGATATCGGCCCTGAGAAGGACCTGTTTTCAGATTCAAACCACTTCACCACAAAGAACGACCAGATTCAAACCATTTCGACGCGAAGGACCACCAGATTTGAACCACCAGCCACAGAGGACCACCAAATGTGAACCACTTCACCCCAGAGGAGCACCAGATTTGAACCACTTCACTATGAAGGATCACCAGATTCAAACTACTACACCCAGAAAGATCACTTGATTAGAACCATTTTACCACGAAGAATCACTAGATCAGAACCGTTTCACCATGAATGGCAATCAGATTCAACAATTCGACATTTGTTCTCAATGATCCTGACAACCCGTTGACCACACCGCTACCAGGAAGGGGGGGGGGGGGGCGGACATGAACGACCCTCATCGAATACCCCCACCCCCATCCTTCCTGCACCCTCCTTACCCGCCACCCAAACAGAATAGACCAGCATCGGCGACCTGTACTTCCTCTGGCTGTTCAGTCGCTGCTGTTTTTCTGCACGTTCAACGGTCTACGTGTCTGTCGCTTCAGATCGAGACGCCGAGTCTTTGATGAGGAACGTTTTTCAAAATTGGCACCATGTACCTTGAAATATTTGAACGAGGATTTTGTTTTCTTTTTTTTTTATGCCGATGTTTGAAGGAGGATTGTTTTTGATATTGAGTGGATATTTCTTTGTATCAAAGCATGTTTATCAATAGAGCATAAACACTGAGGGTTCATGTTCACCCGGGGATTTGTGTGTGTGTGTGGTGTGTGTGTGTGTGTGTGTGTGTGTGTGTGTGTGTGTGTGTGTGTGGTGTGTTGTGTGTATTGAGTGGTGGCGTTTATGCCCACAACCGAAGGAGGATACATCCTGACCTGAAATGCGACTACGCTTCAAGCATCAGTTTCAGAAAAGGAAATGTAAGGTAGTGGGAAGTGGAAGTCGAGGGATGGCAGTTAAACTGCCTCCAGGAATCACAACGCTTCAAGCATCAGTTTCAGAAAAGGAAGTGTAAGTCGAGGGATGGCAGTTAAACTGCCTTCAGGAATCAGACAGAACGCCGAAGGCAAGTTTTAGAGAGAAAAAAAACCCACAAAAAACAGATGTTCTGCAGTAGACACCAGGTCTGGCACTTATCATCTGTCAATGAGTGTAAAAAATCTTCAAACCTGGGGGCTGAGGAGAGAGAGAGAGAGAGAGAGAGAGAGAGAGAGAGAGAGGAGAGAGAGAGAGAGAGAGAGGAGAGAGAGGGAGAGAAGAGAGCAAGTAGCACACACACACACACACACACACACACACACACACACACACACACACACACACACACACACATACACACACACACACACAACACACACACACCACACACACACATACACACACAGAGAGAGAGAGAGAGAGAGAGAGAGAGAGAGAGAGAGAGAGAGAGAGAGAGGAGAATTAAACCTATATTCAGTCAAGGACTAGGGAAGAGAGAGAGAGAGAGAGAGAGAGAGAGAGAGAGAGAGAGAAGAGAAGAGAGAGAGAGAGAGGGAGGGAGGGAGAGACGGCACGGAGTCTTAATAAACAGGAAATATCTAATTGATGACATGAAATACACAACAACGTCCAAGACTGTATAGGCAAGTCTAAAATCTAGAAACTTCAACAGGTTTTTAAGAATTATGTAAATATTGACTGATGAGCATTTCAAGACTGAATAGAATTTTCATATATCAGTTGTATTCTGGCTGTGTAGTTTTCAGTCTTATGTAATGTAATGTATGTTACGTAATTGTATAATTTAGCTTAAATATTCGATTTTTTTTCATAGTTTCATTTGTTTGAATGTTTTTTGTTTGTTTGTTTGTTTGTTTGTTTTTTTTACCAAACTCATGTGACCAGGTGTTTGCTAAATCGGAAAGCACCAGCCACCGTATTTCTCTGAAAAAAAAGTCAACTGAAAACCTATCCAAATGGTTTGAAGAATCTGACAGTTCAAAAATATATGTTGAATATTTTTCTAATCAGTTTTACAAAATCAACATTTACTGCTTTCATTTTTACTTCATGTTAATCAGTAACATTGCGTCGGTGCCTAAGATTCTGTACACAATTCCGAACTTGAAACCACTTTAACCTCACCTCTTTTGTTTTGTAAATATTTCTTAAAATGATCTTCTTCTTCACGCTTATGACAAGTCTCCCGTCCTAATTCTGGCGATCATTTTAGGTTCTGTTGCTTTAGCTGAACAGTCATAGAATCGTCTCGCATCATTTGGACAGAACATGTACAGAAAGCTTAATTAGCCAGTCTCGCGCGTTAGAATGGTTCTGTTAGTCTGCTGCGTTATGTTTCTACGAATATAATCTTTTTTCTCAGAATTTTATTCCCATATAAATAATGAAATTTGTCTTTCAAAAAAAAAGTATGAGATGACCTTCCCCCCTCACCCCCCCCCCCCCCCCCCCCCCCCCCTCAAAAAAAATCTTCTAAATACTGGAAATCACCAGTATCAGAGCATATTTCTCAACCCAGTCTGACTACAAAGGGATCGTTTTCGCTGTCAGAATATAATCATCATTTTCTATTTTCAGGATTTTTGTTCTCCTTTACTTCTTCATATGCTTTAAGAACATCAGTATAGAACATATTTTTGGCTTTATCAAAGAGTATCTTTGTGCCGGCTTTTTTTTTTTTCTTTTATCCACTATTGAATGTCTAGATTTCACCTTCCGGTGTGGTACAGTGATTAACACCTGGTAGGGAGATCGTGGGTTCAGTCCCAATAAAAGCCATTTATTTGTTTGTTTTTTTTTGGTCCTGAGCGGCTCATACCCAAAGGTGAGCTTACTAAACGCTTTGCTGGAAACACGGAAAGCAGACAGTCGTGCTTTATCCATGTAATCATCAAATAACGCGTCTCCGAGAACGTTGTTGAAATTTCTTGACCACATCTACAGGTGCATGTATGAACTAGGGCCTGAAAATGCTGGGATATTTCATGAAAAGTAAGCGTGGGAGTACAGCATCATCTTCATTATATTTTATCATCCTCATTCATCAACCAAACAAAATCTCTATGGCCCTACACGCTCTTCCTTCATAATGATCTCAGCCTCAGTTACCTCTCGGCATCTATGCCCATAGTGAATTGGTGTCGTGGTCACCCATGGTGAATTGGTGTTGTGGTCACCCATAGTGAACTGGTGTCGTGGTCACCCATAGTGAACTGGTGTCGTGGTCACCCATAGTGAACTGGTGTCGTGGTCACCCATAGTGAACTGGTGTCGTGGTCACCCATAGTGAACTGGTGACGTGGTCACCCATAGTGAATTGGTGACGTGGTCACCCATAGTGAACTGGTGTGGTGGTCACCCATAGTGAACTGGTGTGGTGGTCACCCATAGTGAACTGGTGACGTGGTCACCCATAGTGAACTGGTGTGGTGGTCACCCATAGTGAACTGGTGACGTGGTCACCCATAGTGAACTGGTGTCGTGGTCACCCATAGTGAATTGGTGTCGTGGTCACCAGTATCGGCAAGTTCACGGGGGAACTGTCGTCAGACGGACGTCGTGGCGCCCTTCGAAGGGAGACACTCATTCCGGCTCCGCGACTCGGTAATCACTGTCGACGGTAAAAAATCCTGAAAGATGGTGTCCCGTGTATGCTGGATCAGAACAGACAACCGTTGAACGCCACCGAGGAGACAAGGCAGTTGTGCAGCGTCTCCTGTGGAGGGGGGTGGGGGGTGGGGGTGGGGTTGCCTCCTAACGACTTGACATTGACTGCTTCCCGTAGATCTAGTTGCAAAGTGAGACGACTGCAGCGGACATCTAAACAAATCTTAGGTAAATGTTAGCGAACCGCCAAGAGAGAAACATGGACAAACGAGTCACAAGACAAAACGCGACGCGTTTCGACCTCTTAGGTCTTCTTCAGGCAAGACACAAACAAATACCGACAATGAAAATGAACGAATTTGTTACTTAGCTTGGGATGCCTACCTTTTCGCTGAACAGATCTAAGCTAAGTAATACATTCGTTCATTTTCTTTGTCGTATTCGTTTTTGTCTTGCCTGAAGAAGACCTAAGAGGTCGAAACACGTCGCGTGTTGTCTTGTGACTCGTTTGTCCATGCTTCTCTTGACGGTTCGCTAACGTTTATTTAAGATTTGCTTCCAACAGGTTGCCGGTGCCGGGACTGCCGGGCTGTGGCTGTGGTATGAGTGGAATGGGGGGCAGGGGGGGGGGGGGGGGGGGGTAATGATACTAGAGTGGTTTGGAAAAGAGGGCAGGAAAAAGGGTCTTGGTTTTCCCCATTTCTCTTCTTCTATGTCAGTAAGTTTACCTTGGCTTAAAATGCAGCTTCCTAACCCATGTGATTTTTTTTTAACCCTTTCACGTCTGTAAGTACATCAGGAATTGGCATATCGCCTTGGTTTATATTTTGCTTCTCTCTCTCTCTCTCTGTGTCTCTGTCCTGTCTGTCTGTCTCTCTCTCTCTCTCTCTCTCTCTCTCTCTCTCTCTCTCTCTCTCTCTCTTCTTTTTTTTGTCCAGCTGGCATCGTCATCCTTCTCGTGGTGCTGACGTCTCCGATGACGTCAGGCTGCCGGTGTCCTTCCTGCCACTACCTTGACCCCAACGAAAACTGCCAGTGCTGTGTCTACCGCCAACTGGGCAAGCGCAATGGCCCGGCCTTGACCTTCGACCCCTTGGCACCCTTCTCCATGGCCGTCGCCCCTGGCACGGCCCTCCAGCACGCCGCTTCTCTGCGCGTGCCCAACCGGAAACGCGTGACCCCTAAGGAATGGCCGGCGTATGTTAGGGGCGACTACTTTGATGCGATCTACGGCGTCAAGAAGGGCAAGACATCGAAAACCGGGGTGAGGGAGGATGCGGGGATGGCGACCCGGATCACCAACAGCCTGAAGGTGACCTCGGGGTCGGAGGCAGCCAGGAGATGCCTCCTCCACGCCACGCTCACCTCTACGACTACGGCAACTAAACGGCGCTCATTCTTCACTGCAGACTTCGGCCACAAGACCAGGCGTCATACAAGAAAGCACAAAGTCCTTTTTTTGAACTCTGATACAAACAAAGAACAATGCAACGCAAGGTGTAGGAGAAGGTTGGGGGAGGGGAGGGAGATGGGGGAGGGGTAGCAGTTTGAGAATAGGGGAGTGGGGGGGGGGGGGGAGGCGTGATAAGACATGCCGTGTCTATTTCTTTTCTTTTTTTTAAATCATTATTTATCCAAATTTTAATTGAGAACAAGTAGCTATCATAGCCACATCTTGTTACATACATTTCCTGTTCAGATGTCCACTCCAACGATCCAGATGAAGGTTACTGTCCTTCTCTCGTCCTCCGGGGTGCCTTGATATCTGGGATCGTTAGTGTCGGTCAGACTCTGTTCCTTACAACTTGCCATGGGCAGATAGAGAGAGAGAGAGAGAGAGAGAGAGAGAGAGAGAGAGAGAGAGAAGGAGAGAGAGAGAGAGAGAGAGAGAGATCGATCGATCGATCGATCGATCGATCGATCGATCGATCGATCGATCGATCGATAGATAGACAGACAGACAGATGGACAGACAGACAGTTTTGAGAGAAAGACAGGACACCCTCAGTCTGACCTGCTCGTTTGGGCTAATGTGCAGGCAGATATCTGCTACGGTGCATCCATGAGACACTCTTGTCATCTTGTCATCTTCGTTTATGTATCCATCGGCTGTAAATCTCGCGAACTCTGGTCTCATGTTTTAACATAATGTGGTGCAGCGCACATGGACTGGTCCGTATGCAGTAACACCTCCTTGCTGAAACTGAATAGAGTCAGAGAGACAGACTAATAAACTGACAAATAGATACGCTGAGGACTGACAGATAGAGACACATACATACATACATGCATACAGATAGAGAAACATAAGAGATAGATGAAACATACATTACATACATACAGATAGAGAAATATACATACATACATACATACATACATACATACAAACACGCATACATACAAAGACACATATACACTTACATACACACCTAAACACATATGCACCTACAAATACACACACATACATATATAAATACGTACGGATGAACGGACGTGCGTACTTACGTACATACATACGTGCATACATACATACATACATAAACACATATACATATTTCTTCACATACATACATACATACATACATACATAAACACATATACATATTTCTTTACATACACACACATACACATACATACACACATACATACATATACATACTACATACATTGCCTGCATGCACGACAATACGAAAGAGCGACAGAGAAAGAAATTAAAAAAAAAAAAAAGAGACGGCGATGACAGAGAACGTTCCCATTTGACGTCGCTGTCGTTTTTTTCCCTCACTTTCGATTACATTTCAATCCGAAGCAGTAATCTATCCCATCACTACTTACATACACGAAGAGCGAAACAGGGGCGTAAACTTATGCATCAATACCATGAGTCATGGTAAAGAATCTGTCTTCAAAGAAAAATCCTGACGAGAACAGAGTGCACGGCATGAGATTTCGCCACAAAATGAACATGCAAGACATGGGTTAAACTTACACAGGAACTGGAGGCAGAAGAAAATGGAGAGAGAATAATCACGATGACGTTAGCTTAAAACAGATGTAACATAGTCCCACACAAAGAAAAAAGAAAAGCAGAAAGGTCAGTATAGCTGTTCCTGTTTCTGTGACAATGTGAACGAAACGCGTGAAGTCAATACTTGATCATTTTAAGGTGTGTGTGTGTGTGTGTGTGTGTGTGTGTGTTTGCTTGCTTGCTTGCTAGCTAGTGTGTTTGTTTTACACACCTCCATAACAAAATTGGCACACGCTTTCAACACTTGAGACTGATTTAAAATCAGACCAGCATTGTCAATACTACAGTCTATCATTAAAAAAAGATGCTTTTCCACAATCAGAAAATGCAGGAGGTGCTGTTATTTTTAAAGTAGATACTCTCTTTTCAACCCAAACAATATCTAAATTCCATTTCTTTCACATACAAGAAACATGTAATTGCTTGATTTGATGTGACTGACTTTCTTCCTGTAAAGGTAGAACTTTGACCATTACCTAAATGAGTCAAATGTGTCATAAGTTTGTGTTTTTCAGTAGGTTCAAATAAACGAACTCTACATTTAAAAATCATTTTGTGCATTTGCTCATTTTCCACATTGGTTTTTGCAATTCCTTCTTGAAATTATATCACGAAAGTTGAACAAGAGTTTTGTACCTAACCAGATCAAACAAAACCTGTATCTTGAAACTGTCAGTCAGATTCAAAACTGTTTTAATAGTCAGTATGAACACTGGGTTCTCTCCCAGTTAAATAGTTTATGTTAAAGATTT
>CM031627.1:20220832-20223332 GCA_018398815.1 Conus ventricosus
TTCAGCCTTTTCATATGCGCGTCGGATTCGCCCTTTGAAATTCTGTTTCGCGTGTTTAATCACCTTCGAATGAAAAGTACTACTAGGGCGTTCAGTTTACGGAAACAACAGTGGTCAGCGATTGTAAGAAACTTCGGTCATCAGCGGGAGAATTTCTGATCCCGCAAATCAGCAGAAAGTGATGCAGAGAGCCACATCAACGCTGCAGCGATACATAGACCACACCGCGTGCGGTAGTTCTTGGGACAGGCATGCAGCAACCAATCATTTTTGGTAGGAGACGAAGGTGTGGTCAAAACGTGTGTGTGTGTGTGGGTTTTTTTTTTTTTTCATTTTCTCTTTTTTTTTTTTTTTTTTTTTTTTTTTTGCCGAGTTGCAAAGTGAGGCGACTGCAGGCAGAAATCTAAACAATTTTTAAATGTTAGTGATAGCGTACCGCCAAAAAAAAAAAAAAAAAAAAAAAAAAAAAGAAGTAGACGAACGAATTCACAAGACAAAACACGATGCGTTTCGACCTCTTAGGTCTTTTTCAGGCAAGATACAAAACACTCAGGACAACGAAAATAAATGAATCCTATCAACGCCTATCTTGCGCCGACGTGGATGAAGATAAGCGATTGCTCGTTCATGTTCGTTGTCCTAAGTGTTTTGTCTCTCGCCTGAAGAAGACCTAAGAGGTCGAAACGCGTCGTGTCTTGTCTTGTGATTCGTTTGTCTACTTTCTTTTTTTTTCTTTTTTTTTTTTTTTTGTTTGTTTGGCGGTACGCTATCACAAACATTTCAAAATTGTTTTGTTTTCTATTTCACACAAGGTGAACGCCTTCGCACTTTTCGTACTTTTTCAGGTCTTTCAAGGAAATCACGTCGTCATCTTACTAGACGTGGCTTAAATAAAAACATCAAACAAACAAAACAAAAAACCAGAAAGGGGGAAATGCCGAGTCATTTGTCTCGAGGGAAATACAGATTAAATTCAAAGCAACAGCGAAAGAAGACAAGCCATCTTGCTCAAGCTGTAATCAAAGTGCAAGTTGAGTTTTTTTGTGCTTCTCTTCTTCATACTTTGAATCACAAAGATAAATCTCTTGCTATTGTTATGTCTGTTCAGCTTACTTAATAATGACTCACTTTTACTGAAATCAGCCAAACACGTGCATGTTCACAGAGAATAAACTAATATAGAATAAACCACATCCAGGAGGAGGAAACACATTCAGTGGTAAGGCCTACCGCGCATAATTTTTATCACCACAAGGAAAAAATATCCAGAAAATGTTCCATAGGGTTGGGTCAGTGATCGTGTTAGTGATGAAACACTCGTCTAATTCTTTCTATGCATACAAGGATGTTCCTCTGATAGGTTTCTTGTGTGATAGTTGCCAAGCAGACCATGGTCACCATGCACCCCCCCCCACCCCCCAAGACTTAACCTAAGTGGATCCACAATGTACCTTAGGGACCACTGAACACGTTTCTGGTTGTTCCCAAGAAAATAACTCATTTGGACTATGAGTTATGGCCCTTGATTTAAGGGTACCCCCCTTGTATGCTGACCACAATCATCCATTTCAGTCAAATGTAGTTCATGTGAATGACCAGAAATCCACGTTTCTGTTACTTTTGTAACTAAATCAATGACTTGCCGTCTTGAAAACCCTTTTGTGTGGTCCAATATAGTATATCTTGGCTTCAGGTGTGCGCTATCTACTGAAACCGTCATTTTCACACTACGGACTGTATGTCATCTGCCAGACATTGAAAATGATAGAAAGCAGGGTACAAAAAGCTGCTCACTTCTAAATAGGTGACGCACTGTCATGCACAAAAGAATGTGGATCCACTTAGGTTAAGTCCTCGGTGGGGGGGGGGGGGGGGTGCATGGTGACCATGGTCTGCTTGGCAACTATGAGTATGACATAAAGAAAAAGAAGCGTAGCTGTTGCTGCTTCATTGAGCATAAAACATTAGGTCAGACAACTAGAACAGGTCCAACATACTTAGTAAAGACTTCACAGCTGGGTCCAGCAGCAGAGTCCTAGAGTTAGCTAGGAAAATTGGGGAGGGGGTGGGGAGCGTTAAAACAAAACCTGACGTGTTCGTTGATCAGTCTATGAGCACAGTATGGTGTTTTTATCTTTCAAAATATCACATACAAATTGAAAGCAAAGTCTAAAGCAATCCTTTAAGTATTAATGAAATGGGTAGCCTTGCGAGCGCGCGCGCGCGACGCACGCACGCACGCACGCACGCACGACGCACGCACGCACGCACACACACACACACACACACACACAACACACACAACATATATATATATTATATATATATATATATATATATATATATATATATATAATATATATATAATATATATGCAGTCATTGCAACACCAAGCTGCTCTGTAAGTTGCTGGAATGGTGCTCGGTACTTATCCTGGATTATTGTTTGTTTGAATTAAATATATATATTATATATAGTTATATATATATTATATATATTA
>CM031627.1:20233332-20238332 GCA_018398815.1 Conus ventricosus
AGACCACATTTTCTCCTGAGGTTGCGTGTGTCTGTGGAGAATTCATCTCTGTGCATCACCTTCTATTAGATTGTCCAGTTTTAACTAAAATGTACAAGGCGAAAGGTATCAGTCTTGACAAATATGAAAATGAGAGTCAAGTTCTGTCTGACTCATGCATAATTGAGTTTGCCGCCACTTCCGCCAGTTCTGAGGTAGCTAGACTATTATGAGGGTCCTTAACTGATATGCTGTTTTCTTTTTCATGAGTGTATGCAGATGTATGTGTTCAAATGACTTAAGTGGTGGGTTGTTTTTTTTTTTTCCCGTCTAATATCATCCGCCAGACGAAAAGACGTAAAATAAAACCACCACCATCACCACCGCCGCTGTTGCTACAACATCGCTCACTGTAGCTGTCTTACAAAGAACCACACCCACGTCCGTCCTGTCGCAGCGTCCAGTGAGACGCACATGGCATCAACACCAGGTTGCTACGAGGCAACACGTCAGCGGAGTCCCTGCACTGCTTGCTGGGTCATTTTTGGTTATGCTTAGTGTTGATTCGTTTTTGACCCAACCTATGCAGGAAACTATCCACTGACGACCAAAAAGCGCCGGCTTAGTTGCAGAACCACGGGAATGGTGGTGTTACTTTTGGACACCCCATGACATTTCCCACCAACCATGGATACCTGTCCAAATCTCTCTCTCTCTCTCTCTCCTCTCTCTCCTCTCTCTCTCTCTCTCTCTCTCTCTCTCTCTCCTCTCCCTCTCTCTCTCATCTCTCTCCTCTCTCCTCTCTCTCTCTCTCTCTCCTCTCTCTCCCTCTCCTCTCCCCCTCGGGAGCTGGAGTGGATGTCAGCCAGTGAACACCATGTAGGATTGCGTCTGAAAAAAGTACGCAATTATAAGTGTTATAGGCATTGTTGTTGACTCATTTCTGGCAGAGACTGCTGTGAGGTGCCATGCCTTCAGAAACGTTGGACTTTAGACAGCAATGTGGTCTCTTTTGTCTTTGTTTTTGTGTCGTTTATGAAGAAACGTGCAAATTCAAATCTACCGCGACTGGACTGACATTGAAAACTAGGACAACCGGTGTCGTGTGTGGTTTCCTCCTCCACCTATTTCTTCTGGGGAGTTTGCTGCTGTTACGATGCGGCGACGTTGAACTGAATCCAGGACCCCGTACTTCCATGAAATCAAACGCAACTTGGATCTCAGTCCTCACGTTCTCCTAGTGCTAGTGCACGAGACACACCATCGGATGCTTCCCAGAACCGAGATCGTGTTCTAGTGATGTCTTGTCTATGCTCCATCAGTTGAATCTGAAGTTTGATGCGGTGAGGGATGACATCAGAGGCCTCAGAGATGGTTTTGATATGATGTACGAGGAAATGAAGAACATGAAAGAAGAATGCACCTGTCTACGAGAAGAAAACGCCGCACTGAGGGAGAGTAACAACCGCCTAGAGAAGAGGATGGAAGAGTTGGAGAGGAAGACTGACGACCGGAATGCAGATCCAAACGAAGAACGTCATCATCCATGGGCTCCACAAACCAAGAAGGAGTCGGCAGTGACCTGGAAGCTGCTGTCAGGGAACTCTTCACTGACCGACTGGAGCTGGCCAAGGACGTTCCCTTCGACTGCCTACATCGTTTGAACCAGAGGCCCAACGCTCCGATATTTACTCAATACCCGTTCAGTGCCTAAAAATAGTACAAACAAAAGCTTTCCCAGTGCCAGGGAAATCTCATGATTTGGGGTAATAATTAATAAAAAAATTCTAGCTCAGAAACTACAAAAGATAGAAAAATGAAATCTATATAATTTTTGAAGGAAAATTGAATGAAGATTTTTGAATCTGGTCTTCTTGTGTTTTAATTTTGATAAAAAAAGTATTTAGGCTTTAGATTTGGATAGATTTTTTTTGCACGATCAAAAACATATGTATTTTACCACTACATCTTCACATCCAAACAAGAACACAAAGCAAAAATGTTGAAAATAAAGTTTGTATTGTCACACTACACCAGTTTGAAGTCTATCAAGACGCTCCCACTCTATGCAGACTGACCAGTCCACGACCACCCCCCCCCTCTCCCCACCACGCTCCTTTGCTGGACTTCAACCCTCTCTTTCACCCCTCATCTTCCCCTACCTTTCCGTCTGCACCGTGTCACGCCGCGAGCAGGCCACGCTCCCCTCTCGCGCTGACTTTCACATCACTGGCCACCAGCACGCAGTGCAGAGTACACACTAGGCTAGCAGTGCAGAGTACACACTAGGCTAGCTCGTTCGACGCAGTCAGCTGAACACACACTGAGGTCACAGAACCCTACTCAAAAAACTGACGAATATGGTCGGCAATTCCACCACTATCATCATCTCACCTTCATGCTCGAGTGAGTCGTTGAATAAAAGATTATTTGTCTTTGTCAAAAATCATCAGCAGAGCCTGCTCAGCTGTGTAAGTACGTTGATTTGGTCGCTGGGCTTGTCGAAGGTTGCGCCGCCATCTTTGCAAGCGAAACGAAGTGCTGGCTGGTCATCCAGTCAGTGATGAGAATAAATGGGCTTTCCCCTCACGTGTGGTCATTTACATATTATTTTAAGACTACAGACATATAAGGCTTTTTACGCACACTCTATTTGAGTCTGTTGATAGAAATAGTAACGAATGAAAATTCAAGAAAAATGCATGACGTCAGTGGACACTGGGAAAGCATTTTTACTTCGGCGTCGACTGACGGCCTAAAGGCACTCTTTGGGTTAAAAACAAGCAGTTCGATCAACAGAAGGAATTCTCAAGACAAAGTGCTGAATAAATATGGTAAGCTTATGTTGAATTTATGTACTACATTTGATTTACGTATTCTGAATGGTTGCATGTAATGGCGACCACAATGGTTGCTACACATACATCTCAGATTCAGGCAGTAGTGTGAATGATAACTTTTTCATGTCAAATGACTTGTTTGCCATATTTGAATCCTTGTGTGAACTCAATATTCATGATATGTTTCATTCAGATCATATGCCACTTGAATTACACTTAAATATTTCGGAAGAGCATGGCAGTATGAAATCTCCAGATGTGAAGCAAACATTAAATAGGATAGTTTGGAACAATGATACAGCGCCAGTGTTTATTAAACTCAATGCACTCCGAGGAATCTCGTAGAAATTAGAGCTGGCTGTTCGTTTAATCGACTATGATATTGACAAAGCTTTGTCTACTTTTAATGATTGTATTAAGCGATGCCGCTGAATGCATGAATAAGCAGATCAGCACTGGTGACAATGATAAATCAGATGACTGGTACGATCATGAATGTTAAAACAACAAAGAAAAATTTAAGAAAGCTTTACAGAACAGCCCGTCGAACAGGAGATCAGGAAGACGAAAATGCTTTTTGCATTGCACGTAGAGAGTATAAGCATCTGTTTTAAAACGCAAAGAGAACGATTTTCATAAGTCGTTGTTAAATGAATTGTTATCTTCTGTGAATAATCAAAAGCAATTTTGGGAAAATGTAAATAAAATTTCATGTAAAAGAAAACACATTAGTAATGATATCACTCTGGATGACTGGTTTCAACACTTTAAAAATTTACTCGAAAAAGAAAGTGAAGCAGATGATGACGAATTTAATGTTGATGATAATGATAATTATTTTAATCGACCAATTTCAAAAGAGGAAATTCTTTTAGCAATTAGAAAGATTAAATTGAAAAAAAAGCTGCTGGACCGGATGGAATAAATGGAGAGTTGTTAAAAAATGCAGGTGATTGTGTTGCAGATTTCTTTGTCATATTCTTTAAACGCTTTGTTTCAGAAAGGTATATTCCCTAACACATGGACAGAAAGTATTGTATTTCCTCTGTACAAAAAGGTGATGTCAACAATCCTAACAATTACAGGGGCATTTCGCTATGCAATATTAGTAGTAAAATTTATAGTACAGTTATTAATCATCGTTTACAAGAGTGGGTTGAAGAAAATAACATTACTGGGGAATACCAAGCAGGGTTCAAAAGAACTATTCGACTATTGATCACATGTTTACTTTGTTGCTCTTGTTCAAAACAGTTCTCTTTCGACAGAAAATTATATGTTGCATTTATTGATTTTATAAAAAGCTTTTGATACTAATAAACAGGAAATTCTTTGGTCAGTTCTAGTAAAAAATGGTATTAAGTGGTAATCCATACCATTGCATTAAAAGTATGTATAATAATGTTAAAGTTAAGGTACGGTGTGGTTATAAATTAACTGATTTTATCATGTGCACTTATGGTGTTAAGCAAGGGGATGTGTGCAGTCGGTTTTATTTTCTTTGTTTATTAATAAACTTGCGATAGAAATAATTCAAAATGGTAAACATGGTGCAATGTTTACAATCGACTATTTTGAGCTCTTTATCTTACTACTCGCAGATGATGTTTGTACTGTTATCAGAGACAATTATTGGTTTGCAAACGCAGTTAAATAGTCTGCAACGTGCAGCTTTTTCTCTTGATTTGAAAGTGAATTTAAGTAAGAGCAATATAATTGTGTTCGGAAAAGGTGGTTATTTAGCAGCAAGAGAGCATTGGACGTATAACCATGCTGTGATGCTGTGGTAAATGCTTATAAATACTAGGGTATCTTGTTTTCAACAATAATTCAGCTTCACATTAGCATGCAATGACCTGGTAAAGTAAAGCAAAGAAAGCTCTGCTTTGTATTATGAGAAAACTTCGTGTTTTGAAGAATTCTAGTTTAGATTTGTTGTTGTGAAGTTATTTGATTCCCAGGTTTCAGCCCATTGCTCAGTACGGTGCAGAACTTTGGGGACTAGACGTTGCAGCCCGCCAATGCGAAAAAGTACATCTTTTTTGCCTTAAAGAAATTTTTTAGGAGTCGAAATACGAACACCCAATGACCTTGTCTATGGAGAGACCAATAGATATCCTATTTACATAAATTCTGTATTAAGCTGTATTCGATACTGGTTAAAATTAACTAAAATGAATG
>CM031627.1:20258987-20266487 GCA_018398815.1 Conus ventricosus
CATAACAGTTAAAATAAACATGCTATCAACCTGTTCTTCAGTAACGTTTTGGCATTAAAATAACACAATTAAAACACAGTGGTCACAACAGACGAAACAACAGCCTTCTTGAGTGTCTCAACAAAAGACGGCCGTTCGTGCCACGTCGACAGCCTCGATCTGATGGCAATCTAGACTTTTCTAATGTGGTGCAACCCAACTGAGTGTGCTTCATTTACACAGGACAGGCTAGGTGCAAACCTGCCGCGAGCCGTAAATTAAGTGATCGAGTTTCAGCCCCGTGTACAAAGTTTGTAGGTGGAAATTAGTCAGAAGAAGTGTGCGGATTTTATGTCATTTAATTGAGAGAGAGAAAGAGTGTGTGTGTGGGGTGTCTGCCCGCCTCTCTGTCTGTCTGTCTGTCTCTCTCTCTGTCTCTCTCTTCTCTGTCTGTCTGCCGGTGATTCTCTCTCTCTCTCTTCCGCCACAGGAAAAGGCTGCTTTTAGGCCACTTTTGCCCAAAAACTCGGTGGAGGGTGAAAGTGGCTTAAAAATGAAGGTTTCCCTGTTCTCTGTAGGAAACGGCGGGCATTATGAAGTCATACAAATAAAAAACAACGAGGCAAATATACTCTCCAAAAAAAGAAACTTGACACTATTGTAATTTGGATTTGTTTGTGAAAATAAGGGATGTAGTAACATTGTCATATCAGTATTTTGTAAAGCAACCACTGCACTTGCTAAACCTGCAAACTCACGTGCTGTGAACATCCAAATGTCCGTCTGGCTGATGTTACAATCAATTCCTAATTTTGCCCATTTTGCCTTTCACGTGCACAGTGGTGAGCTGTAACTCGGCATTCTGACACGTGCACAGTGGTGAGCTGTAACTCGGCATTCTGACACGTGCACAGTGGTGAGCTGTAACTCGGCATTCTGACACGCTTTTCCGTTGGGTATATAAAATCCAAAGCAACCAGGGGTCAAACAATGCACATAACCCACTACTCCCGGCAAAAGAAGAATGCCAAGGTTGTCTGATGCTCAACGCAATAACGCAATTGGACGATTGCAAGCAGGGGCCACTCAGCAAGGCGTGGCAAGGCACTTTGGTAGTCCAGACCGACCATTGCTGCATTATGGACCCGTTACAACATCGCTCACAGTGTGAGGGACAGGCCGAGGTCAGGTCGACCCTGGGTCACTACTGCTGCTCAGGATCGTTACATCCGTGTGCGCCACCTTCGAGACCGCACTACAACGGCAACATCCACAGCGCTCCAAATTCCGGGACATCGAAGAATTTCTGATCAAACAGTTCGCAGTCGTCTCAGGGAGGCCGGCCTTTTTGCTCGACGACCAGTTTCGACGGAATATTCTGAACGCAGGTCACATGGCAGCACGTCTTCAGTGGTGCCGATACAGAGTGGGGTGGCCACGTGCACGATGGAGAACAGTTTTGTTCACTGATGAGTCACGGTTCCTCCTTAGACGGGTTGATGGGCGTGCACGAATTTACCGACGTCAAGGAGAGCGTTTTGCCCCTAACTGCATTCAGCAAGTGGACCATTTTGGTGGTGGTTGTGTCATGGTGTGGGAGGAATACGGCACAATGGCAGGATGATCTCGTGCATGTGGCAGGGAATTTAACAGGAGCCAGATACAGGGATGAGATCCTGCAGCCTCATGTTGTCCCACACATGAACACCAATGGAGGAATTTTCCAGTACGACAACGTTCGCCCGCATGTTGCTCGAGTCTGTCTTGATTTCCTGCATGCCAGCAATGTCCAAACTCTGCCCTGGCCTGCCTGTTCCCCAGATCTGAATCCAATTGAACATTTGTGGGATGTCCTGGATCGACGCGTGCGCCAGAGGAACCCACCACCACAGACACTCCCAGAGCTTCTTGAGGCACTCCAGCACGAGTGGCACACCATTCCAGAACGTGTGATTGCAAACTTGATTGCGTCGATGGGGCCCTGATGCCAGGCAGTGATTGACGCCAATGGCGGTCATACCAGATACTGACATTTCGTGTACCCTGCTGTCTTTTCCACTGTCTGATTGGTTTACTTTTCAGTCAATAGAGTTAAATGTTTTCAACACGTGTCCATTGGTAATCAATTAGTACATGGGTCATAATTTGTTGTTTGAATCAAATCCGATTTTGGCAATAAAAAAATTAAATAGCGGTGTCAAGTTTCTTTTTGGGGAGAGTATATATATTTACCATGATTCTTATACTCACTGCAATTAAACTTTTCGATGCGGCATCCAATTGTGTTGAAAGAAAATTCGATCAATCCGATGCTGCACCAGAGAAAGATGACGATCGATAAACTTGGTAGAAGTCCTGGACGGAGGGGGCTGAAGTGCGCGTGAGAGAGCACATGCCACGACCTTTCCATTATATGATAGACGGGAACTGGGCGTTGGTGTTGTGCTTGTTGTTGCTGCTGCTGCTGTTGTTGTGTGTGGCCTGTACGTGCGGTCGCCCTGGGGCTAGTCAACGGTTGGAACTGACCAGGGCTTTCCTGTTGGTCACCGGCAGGTCTTCAGTGGCTTGAGGAGGGCAGAGACGTGCTGGTCAGCTGCATCCACAAGAACAGCGTCCCTACATGCTGCTATCTGTACACCGCGCTCTCGGAGGTGAGTCATGGAGGAGCGGGAGAGGGGGAGTGAAGGGGGGGGGGGGGGGACGAGGAGAAGGAGGAAGAGCAAGAGATCCAGAGAAATGGGAGATAGTTTTCCGCATTTCTCTGCAAGATACACTGGTCGGGGCAAGGGGAAGGGGAGAGAGGAGGGGGGGGGGGGGGGGGGGGGGGGGGCGAGAGAAGGGAAGTTTGCTTGGTCACTTCCACCACCATTACCATTACCACCATGGTCATCGTTATGATCCTCGTCTTCATCATCATCTTCATCATCATCATCATCATCATCGTCGTCGTCGTTGTCGTGGTCGTGGTCGTGGTCGTGGTCGTTGTCCGATGACTGTTGTAAATGACTGCATGTAGCTTCCGAGAGTCCCATTAGGACCTGGTTTTGTTTCGTTTTGTTTGATTTGTTTTCGTTGATAATTATAGTGCCTTTAATCGTTATGAAGATCAATGCTCATGGATTACGGAATCTCTCTCTCTCTCTCTCTCTCTCTCTCTCTCTCTCTCTCTCTCTCTCTCTCTCTCTCTCTCTCTCTCTCTCTCTCTCTCTCTCTCTTAACACTTACAACACTTAACATTCTTAACCGCTTTGTGGTTCCCCCCCCCCTCTCCGCTCCCCCCGCGCCGCCCCCCCCCGCCCCCCCCCCCCCCCCCCCTTCATGGGCACACAGGCCAAGAAGGCCCGCGACAGTGCCCGATGCCCGGAGGACCCGGCGAAAACGGGGCTTGGTGAAGTACAGCAAGTTGTGCTGAGCGACAGGCAAGAGGTGGACAACGCCCTCGACCATCTGCAAGCCTCGGCGCCGACAGACCGACCCACGGGCGTCCTCTTCGACTACATGTTTCCGGAGACCTTGTGAGTACACGCACGATCTCAGGCAGGCACTCTGTGTCGCTGACGGAAGGATGAGGTTCATTGTAGGCTACGTCTCGGGGTACCTTTAGGGTAGGGTCTGCTACCTATGTGCTTCAAAGCAGCAATGATACATGAAAGGGCGGGGGGGGGGGGGGGGGGGGGGTGGCGGGGGGGGTAGGAAGAAAATGGTACGGCGCTGGGCCCTGTTGGGACTGGACCAAGATGGTGTTGGGACCTAATGGTGCAGGGTCTTAGAGGTAGTGGAAGCAAGTAGTACTGATAATACTGGGTCCTAATGGTACAGGGTCTTAGAGGCAGTGGAAGCAAGTAGTACTGATAATACTGGGTCCTAATGGTGCAGGGGATTAGAAGTAGTGGAAGCAAGTAGTACTGATAATACTGGGTCCTAATAGTTCAGGACCCAGGTGATACTGATAACACTGGGTCCTAATTGTACAGGGTCTTAGAGGTAGTGGAAGCAAGTAGTACTGATAATACTGGGTCCTAATGGTACAGGGTCCTATCAGGCAGTGGAAGCAAGTAGTACTGATAATACTGGGTCCTAATGGTACAGGGTCTTAGAGGCAGTGGAAGCAAGTAGTACTGATAATACTGGGGCTTAATAGGTAGTGAAAGCGAGCAGGATTGATAATACTGGGTCTTACGGGTAGTAGAATCAAGTAGTACTGGCAATGCTTTGTCCCAATGTTACAGAGTCTTATAGGCAAAGGAAGCAAGTAGTACTGATAATACTGGGTCCTACTGGTACAGGGTCTTACAGTTAGTGGAAGCAAGTAGTACTGATAATACTGGGTCCTACTGGTACAGGGTCTTACAGTAGTGGAAGCAAGTAGTACTGAAAATTACTGGGCCTACGGGTACAGGGTCTTACAGGTAGTGGAAGCAAGTAGTACTGATAATACTGGGTCCTACTGGTACAGGGTCTTACAGGTACTGGAAGGTAGTACTGATAATACTGGGTCCAAATGTACATGGGCTTAAGGTAGTGGAAGCAAGTTGTACTGATAATACTGGGTCCTACGGTCAGAGCCTGTAGTGGAAAGTAACTGATAATATGGTCTACTGGTACAGGGTCTTACAGGTAGTGGAAGCAAGTAGTACTGATAATACTGGGTCCTAATGGTACAGGGTCTTACAGGTAGTGGAAGCAAGTAGTACTGATAATACTGGGTCCTAAGTCAGGGCCTTACAGGTAATGGAACAAGTAGTAGGGTCCTACTTGTACAGGGTCTTAAGGTAGTGGAAGCAAGTAGTACTGATAATACTGGGTCCTACTGTACAGGGTCTTACAGGTAGTGGAAGCAAGTAGTACTGAAAATATGGGTCCAAATGGTACAGGGGCTTAAGGTAGTGGAAGCAAGTAGTACTGACAATACTGGGTTCAAACTGGTACAGGTCTTACAGGTAGTGGAATCAAGTAGTACTGATAATACTGGTCCTACTGGTACAGGGTCTTACAGGTAAGGAAGCAAGTAGTACTGATAATACGGGGTCCTAATGGTGCAGGGTCTTAGACGTAGTGGAAGAAAATAGTACTGATAATACTGGGTCCAAATGTACAGGGCTTAAGGTAGTGGAACTAAATAGTTCTGATAGAGGTAGTGGAAGCAAGTAGTACTGATAATACTGGGTCCAATGGTACAGAGTTCAAGATAGGTGGGAGCAGTAGAACTGATAATACTGGTCCAATGGTACAGGTGCTTACAGGTAGTGGAACTAAATAGCACTGATAGAGGTAGTGGGAGCAAGTAGTACTGATAATACTGGGTCCTAATAGTGAAAGGGGACGGCACTAATGGTACTGGGCCTAAATGACAAAGGGCGCTAGCGGTAGTGGATCCTTGTGATATTGATGGTACTGGGCCCTAATGGCACTTGGTCCTAATGCAGTGGACCCTGACGCTACTGACAACACCAAGCCCTAATGGTACAGGGTCTCACTGACTAGGGACTACAGTGGTACCGAGAGTGTATTTGGCCTCAATGTCGCATGGTCCTATCGGTTAGTGGGTCCTGGTGTATTGATGGTACATGGCCCTGACGGTGCGTGGCCCTAGTGGTGGTGTGCCGTCGTTGCATTGATGGCACTGGGCGCTAAGAGGTATTCTAACTGATATTGGACCCTTAGTGTACTGATAACACTGGGCCTTTAGTGCATGGTCCTGATGGCAGTGGAACCTACTAATACAGATTGCGCTAGGCTCTAGCGGCACTTGGTCCTACTTGTAGCGAGTCCTAATGGTGCTGACAGTATATACCCATTTGTACAGTCCTAATGGTAGTGGACTCTAGCAATACGATTGTACTGGGCCCTAATGGCACAGGGTCCTAATGAAAATTGGTGCTTGTGGTACTGATAGTGTTGGATCCCAATGTACATGGTCCTTCCTAATGGTAGTGCACCCTAGTAGTACTGATAGTACCGGGGTCTAATGGACATGTCCTCATGGTAGTGGAACTTAGTAACACTGGGGGTATTGGGCCCTGAGGGTACAGAGTCCTTAAGGTAACAGGACCATGTTGGTATTGATAGTGCTGGCCCCCTAATGGCGCAGGATCCCAATGCTAATGGACCTTAATGGCGCAGGATCCCAATGCTACTGGACCTAATGGTGCAGGATCCCAATGCTACTGGACCTTAATGGTGCAGGATCCTAATGCTATTGGACCTCAATGGTGCAGGATCCTAATGCTATTGGACCTTAACGGCACAGGGTACTAATGGAACTGGACCCCAATGGTGCAGGATCCTTATGGTACCGGACCTTAACAGTGCAGGATCCTAATGCTACCGGACCTTAATGGCATGACGGTCCTAATAAGATTGGACCCTAATGGTGCAGGATCCTAATGGAACTGGACCCTAATGGCGCAGGATCCTAATGCTACCGAACCTTAATAGTGCAGGATCCTAATGCTACTGGACCTTAATGGTGCAGGGTCCTAATAATACTGGACCATAATGGTGCTAGGATCCCAATGCTACCGAACCTTAATAGTGCAGGATCCTAATGCTATTGGACCTTAATGGTGCAGGGTCCTAATGGAACTGGACCTTAATGGCGCAGGGTTCTAATGAAACTGGACCCTAATGGTGCAGGATCCTAATACTACCGAACCTTAATAGAGCAGGATCCTAATGCCATTGGACCTTATTGGTGCAGGATCCGAATTCTACTGGATCTTAATGGTGCGGGATCCTAATGGTATTGGACCTTAATGACGCAGGGTTCTAATAATACTGGACCCTAATGGCGCAGGATCCTAATGCTACTGGACCTTAATGGTGCAGGATCCTAATGCTACCGGACCTTACTGGTGCAGTGGTCCTAATAATACTGGACCCTAATGGTGCAGGATCCCAATGCTACCGAACCTTAATAGAGCAGGATCCTAATGCTATTGGACCTTAACGGCGCAGGGTACTAATGGAACTGGACCCAATGGTGCAGGATCCTAATGCTACCGGACCTTAACAATGCAGGATCCTAATGCTACCGGACCTTAATGGCACAGGGTCCTAATAAGATTGGACCCTAATGGTGCAGGATCCTAATGGAACTGGCCTTAATGGTGCAGGATCCTAATGGAACTGGGCCTTAATGGTGCAGGATCCTAATGTTATCAGACCTTAATAGTGCAGATCCTAATGCTATTGGACCTTAATGGTGCAGGATCCGAATGCTACTGGACCTTAATGGTGCAGATCCGAATGCTACTGGACCTATGGTGCAGTATCCTAATGCTACGGACCTAATGGTGCGGATCCTAATGCTACGGACCTGAATGGTCTGGATCCGAATGCTACTGGACCTAATGGTGCAGGATCCTAATCTACCGGACCTTAATGGTGCAGGTATCCGAATACTACTGGACCTAATGGTGCAGGATCCTAATGCTACCGGACCTGAATGGTGCTGGATCCTAATGCTACTGGACCTTAATGGTGCTGGATTCTAATGCTATTGGACCTTAATGGTGCAGG
>CM031627.1:20275280-20290682 GCA_018398815.1 Conus ventricosus
GGTAGTTGTCTTTGATGATGTTGGTGTGACCACATTCTGTTCAGAGAGCAGTTTCAATGTTTTGGAGTGTGTTTCAGTTGGAGCCATAAATACCTGCTGTACACCTGCAGCACGTGCCTCCCTGACGCGGTCTGCTGCCTCAACAAGTGCGTCTGTGTCTGTGGTGTTATGTCCAGCTAGAATGCTTCGTATGTCCGAAGGAAGGGTTGCCGGTGTAATGTGGTGAAACTGACCCCCTTCCCAGTTTAACTCCCGGAGTCAGTCTCGCACTGTCCCAGATTAACTCCCGGGAGTTAATCTGGTTTGCGCCATATCAGCCTCCCAACAGGATTAGAACAGCCCCCCAGCGAGTTAATTGGCATTGGCCCAAAACAGCCCCTCCCCTTGAGAGTTAAACTGAACCTGGCCCAGAACAGCCCCCTAAGACATCTGGGGAATTAATCTGGCACCGGACTGGAACAGCCATCCACTGGAGAGTTGAACTAAACTGCCCAGAACAGCCCCCTCCCCCTCCTGGAGAGTTAAACTGGCCCTGGCACAAAACAGCCCCCCCACCCCCCCCCCCGCCCGTCCCTTCCGCTTTCCTGGGAGTTAATCTGGCACCAGCCCAAAACAGCCCCTCTGGAGAGTTAAACTACACCTGTCCTAGAACAGCCTCCTTCCAGGGGTTAAACTGGCACTGTTATGGAACAGCCCCCCCCCCCCCCCCCCCCCCCCCAGGAGAGTTAAACTTGACAAGTCCCAGAACAGCCCCCTCCACCTCCTGGGAGTTAATCTGTCACTGGCCCAAAACAGCCCCCTAGAGTTAAAATGGATCGGGCCTAGAACAGGCCCCCCCCCCCCCCCCCACCCCCTCTTCTGGGGAGTTAATCTGGTTCCAGCCTGGTACAGGCCTCCCTGGAGAGTTAAACTGGCCCTGTCACAAAACAACCCCACCCCCCATCCCCCCTTCTCCTGGGGAGTTAATCTGGCACCCAGCCCAGAACAGCCCCTCTGAGAGTTAAACTGGACCTGTACTAGAACAGGCCCCCCTCCAGGTGAGTTAATCTGGCACCGTCATGGAACAGTCCCCCTTCCTCCCCCCCCCCCCTCCCTCCTGGGGAGTTAATCTGGCATTGGCCCGAAACAGCCCCCCTAGAGAGTTAAACTGGACCTGGCCTAGGGCAGCCCCCCCCCCCCCCCCCTCTCCTGGGAAGTTAATCTGTTCCGGCCTGGTACAGGCCTCCCTGGAGAGTTACACTGGCCCTGGCACAAAACAGACCCCCCCCCCCCCCCCCCCACGCCCGCCTCTCCTGGGGAGTTAATCTGGCACCAGCCCATAACAGCCCCGCTAGAGAGTTAAACTGCACCTGTTCCAGAACAGCCCCTCCAGGGGAGTTAAACTGGCACCGTTATGGAACAGCCCCCCCCCCCCCCCCCCCCCGGAGAGTTAAACTAGACAAGGCCCAGAACAGCCCCCTCCCGGGGAGTTAATCTGGCACCGGCCCCAAACAGTCCCCCTAGAGAGATAAATTGGACCTGGCCTAGAACAATCCCCCCCCCCCCCCCGTCTCCTAGGGAGTTAATCTGGCTCCAGCCTGGCACAGGCCTCCCTGGAGAGTCAAATTTTGCCCAGGCATAAAACAGCCCCCCTCCCCCCCCCCCCCCCCCCACCCACCACCTTCCCCATCCTGGGATTACTCTGGCATCAGCCCAGAACACCCCTCTGGAGAGTTAAACTTGACCTGTCCTAGAACAGCATCCCTCTAGGGAGTTAATCTGGCACCGTATGGAGCAGCCCCCCCCCCCCCCCCCCCCCCCCCCCCCCCCCCGCCCGGAGAGTTAAACTAGATAGAAAAGCCCGAGCAGCCGCCTCCCCTTCTGGGGAGTTAATCTGGCACTGCCCCAAAACAGCGCCCCTAAAGAGTTAATCTGGCACTGGCAGCCGCCCCCCCCCCCCCCCCCCCCCTCTCCTGGGAGTTAATCTGGCTCCAGCCTGGTACAGGCCTCCCTTGGGGTAAACTGGCCCTGGCACAAAACAGACCAACCCCCACCCCCACCCCCATCCCTCTACTGGAAGTTAATATGGCACCAGCCCAAACAGCCCCTCTGGAGAGAGATAAACTGTACCTGTCCCAGAACACCCCCCTCCAGGGGAGTTAATCTGGCAACGTAATGAAACAGCCCCCTTGGACAGTTAAATTAGACCCCTTGGACAGTTAAATTAGACAAGGCCCAGAACAGCCCCCTCCCCTCCTGGGGAGTTAATCTGACACTGGCCCAAATCTGCCGTCCAAGAGAGTTAAACTGGAACTGGCTTAGAGCAGCCCCCCCCCCCCCCCCCCCCCTCTTTTCCTGGGGAGTTAAAATGGTTCCCGCCTTGTAAGGCCCCCCCTGAGAGTTAAACTAGCCCTGGCACAAAACATCCCCCCCTCCCCCCCCCCCCCCCCCCCCCCCTCCCTCGGGATTTAATCTGGCACCAGCCCAAAGCAGCCCCTCTGGAGAGTTAAACTGCACCTGTCCTAGAACAGCCCCCTCCCAGGGAGTTAAACTGGCACTGTCATGGAACACGCTCCCCCCCCCCCCCCCCTCTCTGGAGAGTTAAACTAGACACGGCCCAGAATAGCCCCCTCCCCCTCCTGGGCAGTTACTCTGGCACTAGCCCAAAACAGTCCCCCTAGAGAGTTAACCTGTACTTGGCCCAGAACAGCCCCACTCCCCCCCCCTCCAGGGAGTTAATCTGGCTCCAGCCTGGTACAGGCCTCCCTTGGGGGTAAACTGGCCCTGGCGCAAAACAGGATCCCCCGCCCCCTCCCTTCCTGGGGAGTTAATCTGCCCACCAGCCCAGAACAGTCCCTCTGGAGAGTTAAACTGGACCTGTCCTAGAACAGTCTCCCTCCAGTGGAGTTAAACTAGACAAGGCCTAGAATAGAGCCCCACCCCCCTCCCCTCCTGGGGAGTTAATCTGGCTCCAGCCTGGTACAGGCCTCCCTTGGGGTAAACTGGCCCTGGCACAAAACAGGATCCCCCGCTCCCTCCTTTCCTGGGAGTTAATCTGGCCACCAGCCCAAACAGTCCCTCTGGAGAGTTAAACTGGACCTGTCCTAGAACATCTCCCCTCCAGGGGAGTTAATCTGGCACCGTCATGGAACAGCCCCCCCCCCCCCCCCCCCCCCCCCGCCCCCCCACCGCACACAACACACACCCTCCCCTCTGGAGAGTTAAACTAGACAAGCCTAGAACAGCCCCCTCCCCGTCCTTGGGAGTTAATCTGGCACCTGCCCAAAAAAGGCCCCCTGGAGCGTTTAAATGGACCTGGCCTAGAGCAGCCCCCCACCCCTCTCCTGGAGAGTTATACTGGCCCTGGCACAAAACAGCACCCCCCCCCCCCCCCCCCCCCCCTCCTGGGGAGTTAATCTGGCACCAGCCCAGAACAACCCCTCTGGAGAGTTAAACTGTACCTGTCCCAGAACAGCACCCCTCCATGGGAGTTAATCTGGCACCGTCATGGAACAGCCCCCCCCCCCCCCCCCCCCCCCCCTCCCCCCCTCTGGAGAGTTAAACTAGACAAGGCCCAGAACAGCCCCCTCCCCCTCCTGGGGAGTTAATCTTGCACTGGCCTGAAACAGCCCCACTAGAGAGTTAAACTGGACGTGACCTAGAACAGCCCCACCCCCTCCCTCTCCTGGGGAGATAATCTGGCTCCAGCCTGGTACAGGCCTCCCTGGAGAGTTAAACTGGCCCTGGTACAAAACAGCCCCCCCCCCCCCCCCCTCCCCCCTTCTCCTGGGGAGTTAATCTGACACCAGCCCAGAACACCCCCTCTGGAGAGTTAAACTGCACCTGTCCTAGAACAGCCCCCTCCCAGGGAGTTAAACTGACACCGTCATGGAACAGCCCCCCCCCCCCCCCCCTCTCTGGAGAGTTAAACTAGACAAGGCCCAGAACAGCCCCCTCCCCCTCTTGGGAGTTAATCTGGTACTAGCCCAAAACAGTCCCCCTAGACAGTTAAATTGGACTTGGCCCAGAACAGCCCCACCCCCTCCCCCTCCTAGGGAGTTAATCTGGCTCCAGCCTGGTACAGGCCTCCCTGGAGAGTCAAATTTGCCCAGGCATAAACAGCCCCCCCCACCCCCCCCCCCCCCCCCCCCACCCCCACCTTCCCCATCCGGGGAGTTACTTGGGAAATCAGCCCAGAACACCCCTCTGGAGAGTTAAACTGACCTGTCCAGAACAGCATCCCCCCTAGGGGAGTTAATCTGGCACCGTTAGGGCAGCCCCCCCCCCCCCCCCCCCCCCCCCCCCCGCCCTGAGAGTTAAACAGATAGAAAAGGCCCGGAGCAGCCGCCTCCCCCCTTCTGGGGAGTTAATCGGCACTGCCCCAAAACAGCGCCCCTAAAGAGTTAATCTGGCACTGGCAGCCGCCCCCCCCCCCCCCCCCCTCCTGGGGAGTTAATCTGGCTCCAGCCCTGGTACAGGCCTCCCTTGGGGGGTAAACGGCCCTGGCACAAAACAGACCAACCCCCCCACCCCCACCCCCATCCCTCTACTGGAAGTTAATATGGCACCAGCCCAGAACAGCCCCTCTGGAGAGAGATAAACTGTACCGTCCCAGAACACCCCCCTCCGGGAGTTAATCTGGCAACGTAATGAAACAGCCCCCTTGGACAGTTAAATTAGACAAGGCCCAGAACAGCCCCCTCCCCTCCTGGGGAGTTAATCTGACACTGGCCCAAAATCTGCCGTCCAAGAGAGTTAAACTGGAACTGGCTTAGAGCAGCCCCCCCCCCCCCCCCCCCCCTTTTTCCTGGGAGTTAAAATGGTTCCCGCCTTGTAAGGCCCCCCCTGGAGAGTTAAACTAGCCCTGGCACAAAACAGTCCCCCCCTCCCCCCCCCCCCCCCCGCCTCCCTCGGGGATTTAATCTGGCACCAGCCCAAAGCAGCCCCTCTGGAGAGTTAAACTGCACCTGTCCTAGAACAGCCCCCTCCCAGGGAGTTAAACTGAACCGTCATGGAACAGCCCCCCCCCCCCCCCCTCTCTGGAGAGTTAAACTAAAACAAGGCCCAGAACAGCCCCCTCCCCCTCTGGGGAGTTAATCTGGTACTAGCCCAAAACAGTCCCCCTAGACATTTAAAATTTGGACTGGCCCAGAACAGCCCCACCCCCTCCCCCTCCTGGGGAGTTAATCTGGCTCCAGCCTGGTACAGGCCTCCCTGGAGAGTCAAATTTGCCCAGGCATAAAACAGCCCCCCTCCCCCCCCCCCCCCCCCCCCACCCACCACCTTCCCCATCCTGGGAGTTACTCTGGCATCAGCCCAGAACACCCCTCTGGAGAGTTAAACTTGACCTGTCCTAGAACAGCATCCCTCTAGGGGAGTTAATCTGGCACCGTTATGGAGCAGCCCCCCCCCCCCCCCCCCCCCCCCCCCCGCCCGGAGAGTTAAACTAGATGAAAAGGCCCGGAGCAGCCGCCTCCCCCTTCTGGGGAGTTAATCTGGCACTGCCCCAAAACAGCGCCCCTAAAGAGTTAATCTGGCACTGGCAGCCGCCCCCCCCCCCCCCCTCTCCGGGGGAGTTAATCTGGCTCCAGCCTGGTACAGGCCCTCCCTTGGGGGTAAACTGGCCCTGGCACAAAACAGACCAACCCCCACCCCCACCCCCATCCCTCTACTGGGAAGTTAATATGGCACCAGCCCAGAACAGCCCCTCTGGAGAGAGATAAACTGTACCTGTCCCAGAACACCCCCCTCCAGGGAGTTAATCTGGCAACGTAATGAAACAGCCCCCTTGGACATTAAATTAGACAAGGCCCAGAACAGCCCCCTCCCCTCCTGGGGAGTTAATCTGACACTGGCCCAAATCTGCCGTCCAAGAGAGTTAAACTGGAACTGGCTTAGAGCAGCCCCCCCCCCCCCCCCCCCCCCTCTTTTCCTGGGGAGTTAAAATGGTTCCCGCCTTGTAAGGCCCCCCCTGGAGAGTTAAACTAGCCCTGGCACAAAACAGTCCCCCCCCTCCCCCCCCCCCCCCCCCCCCTCGGGGATTTAATCTGGCACCAGCCCAAAGCAGCCCCTCTGGAGAGTTAACTGCACCTGTCCTAGAACAGCCCCCTCCCAGGAGTTAAACTGGCACTGTCATGGAACAGCTCCCCCCCCCCCCCCCCCCCTCTCTGGAGAGTTAAACTAGACACGGCCCAGATAGAGCCCCCTCCCCCTCCTGGGCAGTTACTCTGGCACTAGCCCAAAACAGTCCCCCTAGAGAGTTAACCTGTACTTGGCCCAGAACAGCCCCACTCCCCTCCCCCTCCTAGGGAGTTAATCTGGCTCCAGCCTGGTACAGGCCTCCCTTGGGGGTAAACTGGCCCTGGCGCAAAACAGGATCCCCCGCCCCCTCCCTCCCTCCTGGGGAGTTAATCTGCCCACCAGCCCAGAACAGTCCCTCTGGAGAGTTAAACTGGACCTGTCCTAGAACAGTCTCCCTCCAGTGGAGTTAAACTAGACAAGGCCTAGAATAGCCCCACCCCCCTCCCCTCCTGGGAGTTAATCTGGCCCAGCCTGGTACAGGCCTCCCTTGGGGGTAAACTGGCCCTGGAACAAAACAGGATCCCCCGCTCCCTCCTTTCCTGGGGAGTTTAATCTGGCCACCAGCCCAGAACAGTCCCTCTGGAGAGTTAAACTGGACCTGTCCCTAGAACATCTCTCCCCTCCAGGGGAGTTAATCTGGCACCGTCATGGAACAGCCCCCTCCCCCCCCCCCCCCCCCCCCCCACCGCACACACACACACCCTCCCTCTGGAGAGTTAACACTAGACAAGGCCTAGAACAGCCCCTCCCCTCCTTGGGAGTTAATCTGGCACCTGCCCCAAAAAAGGCCCCCTGGAGCGTTTAAATGGACCTGGCCTAGAGCAGCCCCCCACCCCTCTCCTGGAGAGTTATACTGGCCCTGGCACAAAACAGCACCCCCCCCCCCCCCCGCCCCCCTCCTGGGAGTTAATCTGGCACCAGCCCAGAAACAACCCCTCTGGAGAGTTAAACTGTACCTGTCCCAGAACAGCACCCCTCCATGGGAGTTAATCTGGCACCGTCATGGAACAGCCCCCCCCCCCCCCCGCCCCCCCTCCCCCTCTGGAGAGTTAAACTAGACAAGGCCCAGAACAGCCCCCTCCCCCTCCTGGGGAGTTAATCTTGCACTGGCCTGAAACAGCCCCACTAGAGAGTTAAACTGGACGTGACCTAGAACAGCCCCACCCCCTCCCTCTCCTGGGAGATAATCTGGCTCCAGCCTGGTACAGGCCTCCCTGGAGAGTTAGACTGGCCCTGGTACAAAACAGCCCCCCCCCCCCTCCCCCTTCTCCTGGGGAGTTTAATCTGACACCAGCCCAGAACAGCCCCTCTGGAGAGTTAAACTGCACCTGTCCTAGAACAGCCCCCCTCCCAGGGAGTTAAACTGACACCGTCATGGAACAGCCCCCCCCCCCCCCCTCTCTGGAGAGTTAAACTAGACAAGGCCCAGAACAGCCCCCTCCCCCTCTTGGGGAGTTAATCTGGTACTAGCCCAAAACAGTCCCCCTAGACAGTTAAATTGGACTTGGCCCAGAACAGCCCACCCCCTCCCCCTCCTAGGGAGTTAATCTGGCTCCAGCCTGGTACAGGCTCTCCTTGGGGGTAAACTGGCCCTGGCACAAAACAGGATCCCTGCCCCCTCTCTTCCTGGGGAGTTAATCTGGCCACCAGCCCAGAACAGTCCCTCTGGAGAGTTAAAACTGGACCTGTCCTAATACAGCCCCCCTCCAGTGGAGTTCACTAAAAAAGGCCCCTAAAAATAGCCCCCCCCCCCCCTCACCCACCTGGGGAAATTAAACTGGTTTCCGGCCCGGGTAAAAGGCCCCCCTTTGGGGGGTAAACGGCCCGCACAAAACGGATCCCCCCCCCCCCCTTCCGGGGGAAAGTTAAATTTGGCCTTTCAGCCCAAAACAGCCCCCTTTTGGAAAAGTTAAACTGGACCTGTCCTAGAACAGCCCCCCCCCGGGGAGTTAATCTGGCACCCCCCCTTTGGAACGGGCCCCCCCCCCCCCCCCCCCTCTGGAGATTTTAAAACCCAGACAAGGGCCTAGAAAAAGCCCCCCCCCCCTCCTTCTTTTTAAAATCGGCACCTCCCAAAAAAAGCCCCCGGGACCCGTTTAAAGGGAAATCGGCCCTTTAAAAGCACCCCCCCCCCCCCTCTCCTGGCGAAAAAAAACCCCCCTGGCACAAAACCCCCCCCCCCCCCCCCCCCCCCCCCCTCTCCTGGGAGTTAATCTGTAAACCAGCCCAGACCAAAGGGAAAGGGGGCCCCCCCCCCCCCCCCCCCTCCCCCCTTTGGGAATTTAATCGGGCTTGGGCCCCGGGTACGGGCCTCCCGGGAG
Organism: Conus ventricosus; assembly: GCA_018398815.1. Lineage (NCBI taxonomy): Eukaryota > Metazoa > Mollusca > Gastropoda > Neogastropoda > Conidae > Conus > Conus ventricosus. Next base: position 20,283,662 of record CM031627.1, read on the forward strand.
ATTTAAAAACGGCCCGGGCACAAAAAAAACCCCCCCCCCCCCCCCCCCCCCCCACGCCCGCCTCTCCTGGGGAGTTTAATCTGGCACCACCCCAAAACCCGCCCCGCTGGGAGAGTTAAACTGCACCTGTTCCAAACAGCCCTCCAGGGTTAAACTCCCCCGGGTTTAGGAACGGGCCCCCCCCCGGGGAATTTTTAAAACAAAAAGGCCCAAACAGCCCCCTCCCGGGGATTAAATTTTGGCCCCCGGCCCCAAACAGCCCCCCCAAAGAGATAAATTGGACCTGGCCTGAAAAATCCCCCCCCCCCCCCCCCCGTCCCTAGGGAAAAAATTCTGGCCCGCCGGCACAAGCCTCCCTGGAGAGTCAAATTTCCCCCAGGCATAAAAAAAGCCTCCCCCCCCCCCCCCCCCGACCCACCACCCCTTCCCCATCCTGGGGAGTTACTCGGGCCCAAATACCCAGAAAAACCCCTCGGAGATTTAAAACTTGACCTGTCCTAGAAAACATCCCCTCTAGGGGTTAATCGGGCACCCGTTAGGGAACACCCGCCCCCCCCCCCCCCCCCCCCTGGGATTAAACAATAAAACAAGGCCCAGAACACCCCCCGCCTCCCCCCCCAGGGGATTTTAACCCTGGGAAACTCCCCCAAAAAAACCCCCCTAAAGAGTTAATCGGCACTGGCCCAAAAAAACCCCCCTAAAGAGTTAAAACTGGACCTGGCCTGGGAGCAGCCCCCCCCCCCCCCCCCTCTCTCTCTCTCCTGGGGATTTAAATTTCTGGCTCCAGCCGGGTACGGGCCCTTTCCCTTGGGGGTAAACTGGCCCTGGCACAAAATGAAACCCCCCCACCTCCCCCCCCCCCCCCTCTAGGGGGAGTTAATATGGCACCAGCCCAGAACAGCCCCTCTGGAGAGATAAACTGTACCGGTCCCAGAACACCCCCCCCCAGGGGAGTTAATCTGGCAACTTTAATAAAAACCAGCCCCCGGGAAACATTTAAAATTTTTAGAAAAGGGCCCAAAACCCACCCCCTCCCCTCCGGGGGATTTTAATCTGACATTTGGGCCCAAATCTCCCCGTCCAAAAAGGGGTTAAACTGGAACTGGGCTTGGGCCCCAGCCCCCCCCCCCCCCCCCCCCCCCTTTTTTTCCGGGGATTAAAAGGGTTTCCCCCCTTTGGGTAAGGCCCCCCCTGGAGAGTTAAACGGGCCCCTGGCACAAAACCCCCCCCCAAAACCCCCCCCCCCCCCCCCCCCCCCCCCCGGGAAGAAAAATCGGGCACCACCCCAAAGAAAGCCCCTCTGGAGAGTTAAACTGCACCTGTCCTAGAACGGGCCCCCTCCCGGGGATTTAAAAACTGGGCACCGTCATGGAACAGCCCCCCCCCCCCCCCCCCGGCCCCCCTCTGGAGAGTTAAACTAGACAAGGCAAAAAACAGCCCCCTCCCCCTCCGGGGGATTTTAATCTGGCACTACCCCAAAACAGTCCCCCTAGAGATTTAAATTGGATTTGGCCCAGAACAGCCCCACCCCCCCCCCTCCTGGGGGATTTAAATCTGGTTTCCAGCCTGGTACGGGGCCCCCCCTTTTGGGGGTTTAAACGGGCCCCTTTGGCAAAAAAACGGGACCCCCCCGCCCCCCTCCCTTTTTCGGGGGGAGTTAAATCGGGCCCCCACCAGCCCAGAAAATTCCCCTCTGGAGATTTAAAAACGGGGACCGGGTCCTAGAAAAAAGCCTCCCTCCAGTGGATTTAAAAACTAGACAAGGCCTAGAATAGCCCCACCCCCTCCCCCCCGGGGGAGAAAATTTAGGCCGGGCGGCCGGGTACAGGCCTCCCCTTGGGGGGAAAACTGGCCCTGGCACAAAACGGATCCCCCCCCCCCCTTTCCTTTTCCCCGGGGGATTTTTTAATCTGGCCCCCAACCCCCAGAACAGTCCCTCTGGAGATTTAAACGGGAACCTGTCCTAGAACAGCTCCCCTCCAGGGATTTTAATCTGGCACCTTCATGGAACACCCCCCCCCCCCCCCCTTCCCCCGGAAAGTTAAACTAGACAAGACCTAGACACCCCCCCCCGCCCTTTGGGGATTAAACTGGCACCTCCCAAAAAAGGGCCCCCCCGGAGCGTTTAAATGGCCCCTGGCCTAGAAAAGGGCCCCCCCCACCCCACTCCGGGCGATTTTAAACGGGCCCTGGCACAAAACAGCACCCCCCCCCCCCCCCCCCCCCCCCCCCCCCCCCCCCCCCCCCCCCCCCCCCCCCCCCCCCCCCCCCCCCCCCCCCCCTTGGGGATTTAAATTTCGGAAACCAACCCCCGGGAAACAACCCCTCTGGGATTTAAACTGTACCTGTCCAAAAAAACAGCAACCCCCCCGGGGAAGTAAATCTGGAAACCTTTAAAGGGAAAGGGGCCCCCCCCCCCCCCCCCCCCCCCCCCCCCCCCCCCCCTTCACTCTGGATTTTTTAACCAGACAACCCCAGAAAAACCCCCTCCCCCCCCTCCGGGGGAGTTAATTTTTTGCCGGTTTAAAACCGCCCCCAAAAAGAAAAAATTTGGACGTGACCCAAAACCCCCCCCCCAGCCCCCCCCCCCCCCCCCCCCCCCTTCCCTCTCCGGGGGAATTAAAACCCGGCCCCCAGCCGGGAACAGGCCTCCCTGGAGAATTAATCTGGCCCGGGTAAAAAACGGGCCCCCCCCCCCCTTTCCCTTCCCCCTGGGGAGTTAATCGGCCACCACCCCAGAACAGTCCCTCTGGAGAGAAAAAAACGGGACCTGCCCCTAGAACGGGCCCCCTCCATTTGATTTTAAACTAGCCCAAGGGCCCTTAGAATGGGCCCCACCCCCCCCCCCCCTCCGGGGGTTTTTAAACTGGCTCCAGCCGGTAAAAAGGCCTCCCTTTGGGGGGAAAAAACGGGCCCCCTGGAAAACAAAACAGGATCCCCCGCCCCCCCTTTCCTGGGAGTTAATCGGCCACCAGCCCAAAAAACAGCCCCTCTGGAAGAAAAAACTGGACCTGTCCTAAAACCAGCACCCCCCCAGGGGATTTTTTAAATCTGGCCCCCCGCCATGGAACACCCCCCCAGCCCCCCCCCCCCTCCCCCCCCCCCCGCCCCCCCCCCCCCCCCCCGGTCCCCCTCGGGAGATTTTAAAACTAGACAAGGCCTGAACAGCCCCCCCCTCCCCCCCCTCCTTGGGATTTAAAACCGGGAAACCGCCCAAAAAAGGCCCCCGGGATTTTTTTAAATGGCCCCTGGCCAAAAGCAGCTCCACACCCCCCCCTGGATTTTTAATACTGGCCCGGGCCCCACAAAACACCCCCCCAAAACCCCCCCCCCCCCCCCCCCCCCCTTCCTGGGGTTTTTAAAAACCCGGAAACCACCCGGCCAGAACAACCCCCCACCGAGATTTAAAAACTGAAAACCTGCCCCAAAAAACAACACCCCTCCGGGGGAAGTTAATCTGGCACCTTTCAGGGAACCACCCGCCCCCCCCCCCCCCCCCCCCCCCTCCCCTCTGGAGAGTTAAACTAGACAAGGCCCAGAACAGCCCCCTCCCCTCCTGGGAGTTAATCTGGCACTGCCAAAACAGCCCCCTAGAGAGTTAAATGGACTGCCTAGAACAGCCCCCCCCCCCCCCCCCTTCCTGGGAGTTAATCTGGCTCCAGCCTGGTACAGGCCTCCCTGGGAGTTAAACTGGCCCTGGCACAAAACAGGCCCCCCCCCCCCCCCCCTCTCCTGGGGAGTTAATCTGGCACCAGCCCAGAACAGCCCCTCTGGAGAGTTAAACTGGACCTGTCCTAGAACAGCCCCCCCCAGGGAGTTAATACTGGCACCGTCATGGAACAGCCCCCCCCCCCCCCCCCCCTCTCTGGAGAGTTAAACTAGACAAGGCCCAGACAGACCCCTCCCCCCTCCTGGGAGTTAATCTGGCCTAGCCCAAAACAGCCCCTGAGAGTTTAAAACTTGGACTTGGCTCTCAAACACCCCCCCCCTCCCCTCTAGGGAGTTAATCTGGCTCCAGCCTGGTACAGGCCTCCCTGGAGAGTTAACTAGACCTGATAGAACACACCCCTCCCTCCTTCAGTCTCTCCTAGGAAGGCGTTATCTGGCTCTCCAGCTCGGTTACAGGCCTCCCTTGGAGAGTTTAAAACTAGAATGCCTAGAACAAACCCCCCTCCTCCCGTTCCTAGGGAGTATTTGGTCAGTGGTTCAGGGCCTCCTTGCGAGAGTTAAACTAGACCTGCCTAGAACAACCCCCCCCCCCCCGCTCCTCGTCCTTGGGAGTTAATCTGGCTCAGCCTGGTACAGGCCTCCCTGGAGAGTTAAACTTGTCCCTGCATAAACAGGTCCGGGCCGCCACTGCTCCCTCCTGGGGAGTTACTCTGGCACAGCCAGAACACCCCTCTGGAGAGTTAAAAATACGGGACTGTCTAGAACAGCCCCCCTCCAGGAAAGTTAATTGGCACCGTTATGGAACAGCACCCACCCACCACCCCACCCCACCCTCACCCCACTCGCTGGAAAGTAAATAGACACAGGCCCAGAACATCCCCCACCCCCTCCTGGGGAGTTAATCTGGCACTGGCCCAAAACAGCCCCCCCCCCCCCCTAGAGAGTTAACAGTGGACCTAGCCTACCGGCAGCCCCTCCCTCACTGGAGTTAATCTGGCTCCAGCCTGGTAAGCGCCTCTTGGGGATAATAACCCGCCCCTCACCTGGCGTGTTAATTGGCACCAGCCCAGAGCAGCCCCCTCTGGAGAGTTAACTGGCCCATGTCCAGAAACACCCCCCCTCCAGGGGAGTTAATCTGGCACCGTAAAGGAAACACTGCCCCTTGGAGAGTTAACTAGACAAGGCCAGAACAGCCCTTCACCTATGGGGAGTTAATCTGGCACTGGCCCAAACACAGCCCCCACTAGAGAGTTTTTAAACTGGGACTTAGCCTAGAACAGACCACCCCCCCTCCCTCCTGGGAGTTAATCTGGCTCCAGCCTGGTACAGGCTCTTGGGGGTGTTTAAACTGGATTGGCACCAAAACTAGGGTCCCCCGCCCCCCTCCCTTCTGGGGGAGTTAATCTGGCACCAGCCCAGAACAGCCCATCTGGAGAGTTAAACTGGACCTGTCCTAGAACAGCCCCCTCCAGGGGAGTTAATCTAGCCCCGTCATGGAACAGCCCCCCCCCCCCTCTCCTGGGGAGTTAATCTGGCACCAGCCAGAACAGCCCATCTGGAGAGTTAAACTGGACCTGTCCTAGAACAGCCCCCTCCAGGGGAGTTAATCTAGCACCGTCATGGAACAGCCCCCCCCCCCCTTCCTGGGGAGTTAATCTGGCACCAGCCCAGAACAGCCCCTCTGGAGAGTTAAACTGCACCTGTCCTAGAACAGCCCCCCTCCATGGGGAGTTAATCTGGCACCGTCATGGAACAGCCCCCATCCCTCTCCTGGAGAGTTAAATTGGCCCTGGCACAAAACAGCCCCCCCCCCCCCCCCCCCTCCTGGGGAGTTAATCTGGCACCAGCCCAGAACAGCCCCTCTGGAGAGTTAGACTGCACCTGTCCGAGAACAGCCCCCCTCCAGGGGAGTTAATCTGGCACCGTCATGGAACAGCCCCCCCCCCCACCCCCACCCCCCGGAAAGTTAAACTAGACAAGGCCCAGAACAGCCCCCTCCCCTCCTGGGGAGTTAATCTGGCATTGGCCCAAAACAGCCCCCTCCGCCTCCTGGGGAGTTAATCTGGCATTGGCCCAAAACAGCCCCCCCCCCCCCCTAGAGAGTTAAACTGGACCTGGCCTAGAGCAGCCATCACCCCCCCCCCCTCCCCCATCCTGGGGTGTTAATCTGGCTCCAGCCTGGTACAGACCTCCCTGGAGAATAGAACTGGCCCTGGCTGGTGCCAGATTAACTCCCCAGGAGAGGGGGGGGGGGGGGCTGTTTTGTGCCAGGGCCAGTTCTATTCTCCAGGGAGGTCTGTACCAGGCTGGAGCCAGATTAACACCCCAGGATGGGGGGAGGGGGGGGTGGCTGCTCTAGGCCAGGTCCAGTTTAACTCTCTAGGGGGGCTGTTTTGGGCCAGTGCCAGATTAACTCCCCAGGAGGGGGAGGGGGCTGTTCTGGGCCTTGTCTAGTTTAACTTTCCAGGAGGGGGGGGGGGGGGCTGTTCCATGACGGTGCCAGATTAACTCCCCTGGAGGGGGGCTGTTCTGGGACGGGTGCAGTTTAACTCTCCAGAGGGGCTGTTCTGAGCTGGTGCCAGATTAACTCCCCAGGAGAGGGGGGGGGGGGGGCTGTTTTGTGCCAGGGCCAGTTTAACTCTCCAGGAGAGGGATGGGGTGCTGTTCCATGACGGTGCCAGATTAACTCCCCTGGAGGGGGGCTGTTCTAGAACAGGTCCAGTTTAACTCTCCGGAGGGGCTGTTCTGGGCTGGTGCCAGATTAACTCCCCAGGAAGGGAGGGGGGCGGGGGACCCTGTTTTGTGCCAGGGCCAGTTTACCCCAAAGGGAGGCCTGTACCAGGCTGGAGCCAGATTAACTCCCCAGGAGAAGGGGGGGGGGGGGGGCTGTTCTAGGCCAAGTCCAAATTAACTCTCTAGGGGGACTGTTTTGGGCCAGTGCCAGATTAACTCCCCAGGAGGCGGAGGGGGCTGTTCTGGGCCTTGTCTAGTTTAACTCTCCAAGGGGGCTGTTTCATTACGATGCCAGATTAACTCCCCTGGAGGGGGGTGTTCTGGGACAGGTCCAGTTTAACTCTCCAGAGGGGGCTGCTCTGGGCTGGTGCCAGATTAACTCCCCAGGTGAGGGGCGGGGTTTATCCCAAGGGAGGCCTTACCAGGCTGGAGCCAGATGAACTCCCCAGGGGAGGGGAGGGGGCTGAAATTTCATGTATGGGCACAATTAGCGTGATTAGTCGCGGTGACTCCTGAAATATATATCTTAATGGGTCGCACATGACCCACGCCATTGGGTGAGGAACAAGTTGCTGAACCGCCCTTTATCAGGTGTGGGTCTTACAAGGCCCGCGTGATC
>CM031627.1:20312191-20328456 GCA_018398815.1 Conus ventricosus
ACACACACACACACACAACACACGCACATACTCACACTACACACACTCACACACACACACTCACACACACACACACACACACACACACACACACACACACACACACACACACACACACACACACACGCACACACACACACGCACACACCTACGCACGCACGCACACACACACACCACACACACACACACACACACACACACACACACACACACACACACACACACACACACACAACGCGAGGTCCTAACCACTAGACTATCACGGCCAAGCTGAAGAACAACAACACACACACACACACACTACACACACACACACACACACACACACACACACACACACACACACACACACAACACACACACACACACCACACACACACACACACACACACACACAAACACACGCACATACTCACACTACACACACTCACCGCCCCCCCCCCCCCCCCCCCCCCCCCCCCCACACACACACACACACACACACATTACGAGGAACAATATTGGAAATACGAATGTGTAACATGATGTGAGAGAATCGATACTTTGGTTGAACAAGACCTGGATGTGATTGATCGATAGAATCGGCTAAATGTTTGTTTGTTTGTCGTTGTTGTTGTTGTTGTTTTCTCCTCATTTCTTTTCTATTACGAAATCTATCTTAAACGTGCTTGGACTCGTGGCATTGTATGCCTGTGACGGCTATGACTGGTGTGCTATGACTGTGGGGTCCTCCGGTATTTGTAAGATGCTGAGTTTTGACTGGTCAGTAAAAAAATGTGTATTCTGATTAGTTTAACAGTATTGAATCTAGTATGTCTGAGGCTTCTGCTGCAAGAGATCACTTATTAGTCTAGAGATCATCCATGTCGGTGCGTCTTTCTGTTCATTCTTTCATTGTACTCTCAGTTCTTTTAGAACAGGGATTACTTTAGAATAGGAACAAAGAAATGCTGTCTGTTTGTCTGTCCGTCCGTCCATCCGTGGTCAAAATGTGTTCCACTCGCCCCAGACAAAACTACTGGGCCGATCTTTCTGAAAATTTGTAAGGTATGTTCATTAGGGGACAAGGATGATGCCCGATGTTTTAGTTTACCGTTATAGCCGTCATTAACGACTGTAACGGCCTGTAACGGTTTTTTTTATGGAATATCTCAAAAAAGTACTTGGCCGATCTTTGTGAAATTTAGCAGGTATGAACATTATGGGTTACAGATGATGCCCGATGTTTTAGTTTACCCCGTTATAGCCGTTACTAATGGCTGTAACGGCCTGTAACGGTTTTTATTCTTTAAGGAATATCTCAAAAAGTACATCGCCGATCTTTGTGAAAATTAGCAGGAATGTTCATTATGGGTCACGGATGATGACCGATGTTTTAGTTTACCCCCGTAATAGCCGTTACTAACGGCTGTAACGGCCTGTAACGCTTTTTCTTCTTATGGAATATCTCAGAAAGTGCTAGGCCGATCTTGCTGAAAATTTGTATGTTCGTTATGGGTCACGAATAATGCCCGGTGTTTTAGTTTACCGTTATCGTTGTTACTAACGGCTGTAACTGCCTGTAACGGTTTTTCTTCTTTATGGAATATCGCAAAAAGTACTTGGCCGATCTTTTTGAAAATTTGTAGGTATGTTCATTATGGGTCACAAATAATGCCCGATGTTTTAGTTTACCGTTATAGTCGTTACTAACGGCTGTAACGGTTTTTCTTCTTTATGGAATATCTCCGAAAGTACTTGGCCGATCTCTGTAAAAATTAGCAGGTATGTTCATTATGGGTCACGAATGATGCCCGATGTTTTAGTTTACCCGTAATAGTCGTTACTAACAGCTGTAACGGCCTGTAACGGTTTTTCTTCTTTAAGAAATATCTCAAAAAGTACATCGCCGATCTTTGTGAAAATTAGCAGGAATGTTCATAATGGGTCACGAATGATGACCGATGTTTTAGTTTACCCCGTAATAGCCGTTACTAACGGCTGTAACGGCCTGTAACGCTTTTTCTTCTTTATGGAATATCTCAGAAATTACTTGGCCGATCTTGCGGAAAATTTGTAGGTATGTTCATTATGGGTCACGAATAATGCTCGATGTTTTAGTTTCCAGTTATAGCCGTTACTAACAGATGTTACGGCCTGTAACGGTTTTTCTTCTTTATGGAATATCTCAGAAAGTACTTGGCCGATCTTTGTGAAAATTAGCATGTATGTTCATAATGGGTCACGATTAATGCCCGATGTTTTAGTTTACCGTTATAGCCGTTACTAACGGCCTGTAACGGTTTTTCTTCTTTATGGAATATCTCCGAAAGTACTTGGCAGATCTTTGTGAACATCAGCAGGTATGTTCACTATGGGTTACGGATTTTGCCGATTTTTTAATTTCCGTTATAGCCGTTTCCTACGGCTTATAACGGCCCATAACAGTTTTTTTTTCTTTATGGAATATCTCGAAGGCACTTTGAGGATGTTTCTGAAAATTAGTAGGTATGTTCATTATGGGTCACGGATGATACCTGATGTTTTAGTTTACCTCGTTATAGCCGTTACTAAGGATTGTAACGGCCTGTAACGTTTTTCTTCTTTATGGAATATCTCACGAAATTACTTGGGATCTTTGTGAAAATTTGTAGGTATTTCATTATGGGTCAAATAATGACCGATGTTTTAGTTTACGTTATAGCGTTACTAACGGCTGTAAGGTTTTTCTTCTTCTGGAATTTCGAAAGTTACTTGGCCGATCTCTGTAAATTAGCAGGTATGTTCATTAGGGTACGAATGATGCCGAGTTTTAGTTTACCCCGTAATAGTCGTTACTACACTGTAACGCTGTAACGGTTTTCTTCTTTAAGAATATCTCAAAAAGTACATCGCCGATCTTTGTGAACATTAGCAGGAATGTTCATTATGGGTACGAATGTGACCGATTTTTTAGTTTACCCGTAATAGCGTTACTAACGGCTGTAACGCTCAACGCTTTTTCTTCTTTATGGAATATCTCAGAAATTACTTGGCCGATCTTGCGGAAAATTTGTAGGTATGTTCATTATGGGTCACGAATAATGCTCGATGTTTTAGTTTCCAGTTATAGCCGTTACTAACAGATGTTACGGCCTGTAACGGTTTTTCTTCTTTATGGAATATCTCAGAAAGTACTTGGCCGATCTTTGTGAAAATTAGCATGTATGTTCATAATGGGTCACGATTAATGCCCGATGTTTTAGTTTACCGTTATAGCCGTTACTAACGGCCTGTAACGGTTTTTCTTCTTTATGGAATATCTCCGAAAGTACTTGGCAGATCTTTGTGAACATCAGCAGGTATGTTCACTATGGGTTACGGATTTTGCCCGATTTTTTAATTTCCGTTATAGCCGTTTCTAACGACTATAACGGCCCATAACAGTTTTTTTTCTTTATGGAATATCTCAGAAGGCACTTTGAGGATGTTTCTGAAAATTTGTAGGCATGTTCATTATGGGTCACGGATGATACCTGATGTTTTAGTTTACCTCGTTATTTCCGTTACTAAAGGATGTAACGGCCTGTAACGGTTTTTCTTCTTTATGGAATATCTCAGAAATTACTTGGCCGATCTTTGTGAAAATTTGTAGGTATGTTCATTATGGGTCACAAATAATGCCCGATGTTTTAGTTTACCGTTATATCCGTTACTAACGGCTGTAACGGTTTTTCTTCTTCATGGAATATTTCCGAAAGTACTTGGCCGATCTCTGTAAAAATTAGCAAGTATGTTCATTATGGGTCACGAATGATGCCCGATGTCTTACTTTACCCGTTATAGCTGTTACTAACGGCTGTAACGGCCTGTAACGGTTTTCCATCTTTATTGAATATCTCCGAAAGTACTTGGCCGATTTTTCTGAAAAATTGTAGGTATGTTCATTATGGATCACGAATAATGCCCTATCTTTTAGTTTACCCCACTATAGCCGTTACTAACGGCTGTAACGGCCTGTAACGGTTTTTCGTCTTTATGGAATATCTCCAAAAGTACTTGGCCGATCTTTGTGAAAATTAGCAGGTATGTTCATCATGGGCCATGGATGATATCCGATGTTCAGTTTACCCCGTTATAGCGTTACTAACGGCTGTAACGGACTGTAACGGTTTTTCTTCTTTATGGAATATCTCCGAAAGCACTTGGCAGATCTTTGTGAAAATTAGCAGGTATGTTCACTATGGGTTACGGATGATGCCAGACGTTTTCGTTTACTGTTATAGCCGTTATTAACGGCAATAACAACCCATAACGGTGTTTTTTTATGGAATATCTCAAAAAGTACTTGTCCGATCTTTCGGAAAATTTGTAGATATTATGGATCACGGATGATGTCTGATGTTTTATTTTACCGTTATAGCCGTTACTAACGGCTATAACGGCCTATAACCGTTTTTTCTTTCTTCATGGAATATCTCAGAAAGTCCGTGGCCGATATTTCTGAAAATTTGTAGATATGTTCATTATGGGTCACGGATGATGCCCGATGTTCATGTTTACCGTTATAGCCGTTACTAACGGCCCATAATGGTTTTCTTCTTTATGGAAAATCTCAGAAAGTTCTTGGCCGATCTTTCTGAAAATGTGTTAGTATGTTCATTACAGGTCACAAATGATGGCCGATGTTTACCAGAAAAGCCATTACTAACGGTTAGACCAGCCCAAGACGGTTCTTCCTCTTTATGGAATATATCACACGTCTTCAGGATATACTGGGAGTACGTGTATATGCTTTGCATCTTGTTTTTACTTTAGAATTTTATAGACCACAGAGAGAGAGAGAGAGAGAGAGAGAGAGAGAGAGAGAGAGAGAGAGAGAGAGAGAGAGAGAGAGAGAGAGAGAGAGAGAGAGAACAGTTCACCAAAGTACTCATTTCTCTCAATCTCTCTCTATGTCTCACTCACGCGCGCGCACAGAGGGGGGGAGAGAGAGAGAGAGAGAGAGAGAGAGAGAGAGGAGGAGAGAGAGGAGAGAGAGAGAGAGAGAGAGAGAGAGAGAGAAGAGAGAGGAGAGAGAGAGAGAGAGAGAGAAGAGAGAGAGAGAGAGATTCGTGGTAACCAAGCCAAACGTATAGTGGACGCCAAAGCCAGTTTAATGCGGGAAGAGGCAAATATGACCAACACGAAAAGCTTTGAAAGTGCTTTCAACAAATATAAAGAAAAACATTTTCAAGATTAATGAAATATGCTAACATGTCACGACCCCCAAATCCCTACCACCCCCCCCCCCCTCTACTCCCCTGTCACCCTACTACTACTACTACTACTACTACTACTACTACTACTACTACTACTACTACTACTACTACTACTATACTACTGCTGCTGCTACTATTGTTATCATTGTCGTTGTTATTATTACCCAATCACAGTACGCCGTTTTTTGTTGACTCAGAAATGTTTACATTGATATAATTTGATGATAGACACGTCTCTTGCATTATTTGGCATAACGCAAACTATACATACAGACATAACTATGAATTCATGATTTTACTCGCAAAATTCTACGTATACCAATGTAGACTGTAAAATTGTACAACCACTTTTACAAAACTTCGTTACACAGTTAAAAGACATTTAATTCGAAACGTTTCATGACTGTTGCAAATGGAGCATGTACACTGACTGAGCAAAGCAGAGTGTTGTACTGTTCGATTTTTTTAAATTATCTACGCTTGAGTACATTCAAGGAGAACATACATACAAAACAGCGAGAAGATGTGTTTGATTTGTAATGTAACACGTTATGATCCACGCTTGCGTATGTTCAAAGAGATCATACAAAAGGCAAAAAGAACATGTTTCTCCTTTGTAATCCAACACATTTGCCAGGGCGTTGTCCTGACCGCTCAGATTTGAAAATTTGTTGGTATAATTGCAGCCGTGTGAACGATTTATGAGTGAAAAAATGTGGAACTTGTCACCTCCCTTCTTTTTCTCCCCGCCGCCCCATTTTTCTTTGTCTACTTGTTTATTGTTGCTCTCTCTTTATATGTTTGTTTATTAAGCATGTGTATTGTATGAATAAGCTGTGAGAAAAAAAGATACTTATAAAACAAGAGAGACCGTTTCAGGTGCTGTGAAACACACTCGTGCAGTCATGACCATCTATTGTCCATTGTTGTGAATCCTACGCAACAAGGAAGAGGGAATCGTGGCCAGTCTTAACCTTTGTGATTGATGACTACGAGGAAAGATTGTTGTGTGTCATCGCTTGTGTTGCCACCCCCCCCCCCCTTTCTTCTTCCCTCTCCTCACAGCATCATTAACATTTCTTGTATGGAAAGTATGAGGTGCTGAGCAAATGTCCTCTGGTCTTTTTGCATGTTTGAGGGGTTTTTTTTAATGCAAGATTCGTTTTCTGTATTTTTCCCTCTGGTGTTCCAATTACAATCTTATGTGTGTGTAGTCAGAGATTAAGTTAGGGCCCTAGTGAAGGGGGGGGGGGGTGTCTAGGGAACTTTGTATATCTTGACTTTGTGAGCACTTGTCTCTTACCTCTCTCTTAGCAAACAGAACCGATTTCAACGCCAAGACTTTCACGCTTAAAACTTGCATTGCATAAAGACACGCCAGTTTCTGCACTGATGGCGACAGGGCAACTACAGATCCTGACACTTTGAATTTCAGTTCCCCGCCTTTTATAGTTGGCTTCAAGCACTTCTGAAGCTGAATAATAGGTTAGAGAGTGGTCGGTTAATAGTTCATCTCAGATAATCTGTCAGGCGGATTGCACGTGTGGTGTGGCTTCAGATCTGTTAGATGATTTGAACCCTAACGGCTGTGGGCTGAGTGGGTCAGTGGGCCCTTCAGAAAGTTTCGACGTCTGAACGTCTGTAAACGGAGTGTGGTTTTAAAAAGAAAAACCGGAATCGAACAATGTATAATTTGAATGGCTGAACTCCAGACATCACCAGAGCTGTGATCTAACTGAGCAGCTCTGAACAGCCTTACTGTTTATGCATCAATTGAGGCCTTACTGTTTATGCATCAATTGAGGCCTTACTGTTTATGCATTAATTGAGGCCTTACTGTTTATGCATTAATTGAGGCCTTACTGTTTATGCATCAATTGAGGCCATACTGTTCATGCATCAATTGAGGCCTTACTGTTTATGCATCAATTGAGGCCTTTACTGTTTCTGTATCAGTTGAGGCCTTGCTGTTTATGCAATAATTGAGCCCTTACTGTTTATGCATCAATTGAGGCCTTACTGTTTATGCATCAATTGAGGCCTTACTGTTTATGCATTATTGAGACCTTACTGTTTATGCATCAATTGAGGCCTTACTGTTTATGCATTATTGAGGCCTTACTGTTTATGCATCAATTGAGGCCTTAAAGCTTCGCCCCCACTGATCCACTCTTTGTCACATGTGGGTTTGTCACCAGTAAATTCACGTTTTGTTTCTTTTCTTTTTTTCTTTTCTTTTTTGGTCAAATATGTTTATGTTCTGCCACTATTGTGACTATCCCGATTTGAGTGACATGGTTCGTGCCTGTGTGGGAAGATTTGTAAATGTAAAGGTTGCATGTCTCCATCTAGCCCCCCTCACACCTCCACCCCCCCCCCCCTCCCCTTCCCATTCCTGTGCATGATGATTATATTATAGAAAAGAGAGGATCCATTGAAACCATTTCACCACACAGAGGATCCATCTGAAGAACTCCATCTTGAAAGCTTATATCTTCTGCTTGAGTTCTGGTAAGATATTCTCTACGGGAGCTTCGCCAACTTCAAGAGAGCCTTTGGCCATGTCTACAATGAAGATCTGTAGTGAGATCCAGAAGAACTGTCGCTTTCACAACATCCTCATCTATGTCATAGCAGCACTGCACCAAGACACAAACAGCACATCTGTTTTGATTATAATTTTGCAGACTGGTATCATGCTTGTTCGCCGAGGTGATCTTACTTCTCAATATCTATTCAACATCTGAAAGGCGAAAAGCTTTTGTTTTCAATCCTGAAAGGAAATGAAAGTATGTTGAATGAGGCTGATTCTGCTACAATCAAGAAATTAACAGGAGCCTTAAATAGTAAATTCATAAACCAGACCGACCAGTTCGTATAAAACTTTGGCAAGCCAGCCATGACCTCTTGTCTACCATGATGGGTAAGCATATACATACAAAAAAAAAGATCAGTGAAATACCGTCAACCCTGAAAAAGTCCCAGATCAACATCCAGGTAATGGCAAACTTCCACACAAAAGCACAGGGCCAGGAGAAAGAGCAAGTCCACAAACAGAGCTCAAAACTGGAAGCAGAACATTAACACTCACGAAAGATGCTATTCAGATCCATAAACATAGCGACATTCTGTATGCCTTTCGAACAGTAGAGGGAGACACACCAGCAAAGAGATCTAGCACTCGACAAAAAAAAGCAAGAGAAGTGGTTCAACGGCATGCCATCTTTGAAGAGAAATAGCTAAACGTTTAGTAACACCAAGATTGAAGCAGAAATACCAAGCCACCCATTCTGCAGTGGCTTTACTGGGGAAAGTATAACCAACATGCCATTGACGGATAACTGTCAACATCCAGAATATTTTACTGAGTACCAGAGAGCTGCAAAAACTGCTTTCAAATTTGAATCCAGGAAACCTGGCAGACCTGTATAATATTCCATATTGTCTCTCTAGGAAGCATGACAGACTGCTGCCAGCTCACATATTCCTGTTCAACAATTTCCTTTTCATTGGAGACGTTCTTGTGATCTGGATGCACGCCTTGGTGCCGGCAGCAAACACAACTGAATTAGACAGGAGAGAAGGTGAAGTCAGAGAAAACAAATGTGTAGATAATCTGACGTGGAAAGTACTGGCGATGAATTTCATTCTATTCGAGAATGCCCAAAAAATGTGACGCATTGAAATGTGCTGATACCCAGAAAATATCATTGTCTGATATCAATGTTAAATTCTTGCAAATTCATTTGAGACTGGGAGAAAAGAACATACAAAGATAGTTAAATTTATAAAAAGTGGAAAAGGTGTATTAACTAGCCATGCTTTGTATAAAGGTGTTTGGATTTTTTGTTTACTTTTGAATATGTCTATTGTATAACAGTACAAGTAGTGACCTTGAGACCTAGTTAACTTTCAGTTTGTTTACTTCGTGATGAATATTCTACATTAAGTTGTTCGTTATGAAACAGCCCAGTGTCTTTCTATTACATCCTCTATGCCCCAACAGAGGCGAAAGAATTAAACTCCTTGAATCAAAGACAGGAGACAGAAGTAAAGAAAAAAAACACACAAAAAAAACTAATGTTAAGATCCATCTCCTTGAACTTGATATGCTACAAGCTGTTAGACACGATCACCAGGTCGGACGTCACTATCTCATTAAAGCTGCGTTTGCTGGAAGGTGTTTGAGCATTTTGCCAGCCAGAAATCATCTGCATTGCGATGACATTGTAGTTCCCTTCATCGTGTCTTCTTCGTGAAACATAGGTAATCTTGACGGTAGGGAATGTCCACCGTTTCTTCTTCGTGAAACATAGGTAATCTTGACGGTAGGGAATGTCCAAGCCAAGATTGACAGAGGAGACCAGACGGACGTTATGGTCCTCTTTTCTCCCGAAACCTTTAAAAAGAATGTCCTTAACTAACACTTTATCAGGCTGAATTTTTCAGACATATGTGGAAATGCCTTAGAGCAAAGTTCCTCTTTAGTTACAATCAGCGATCAGAGAAAAAGACATCAGAAGGAAGTTCCTCTTTAGTTACAATCAACAATAGACGTCAGAGGAAAGTTCCTCTTCAGTTACTATCAACAATCAGAAGAAAGACATCAGAGGAAAGTTCCTCTTCAGTAACAATCAACAATCAGAGGAAAGACGTCAGAGAAAAGTTCCTCTTCAGTAACAATAAACAAGCCATTGTGAAAAGTGAGAGTTCATATGCTGGAGCAGCCAGCCACTGCTAGACTCCAACGAGGTTCCACGTTAGCTCTTCTCTGGTTTTGATTTACATCTGACAGCAGAATCCGTAGTGTGGGCAGTCTACTGGCAGATAACACCATTTTGTACTGCTACATCAACACAAGGACACCGCCACATGGCACGACAATCCAAAAAAGCTTGAAGCTTGGAACGTGAATTGCAAATGGCGTTCAATGTTGATGAGGCCATCTTCTCTGAGTGGGCAGAGACAAAACCCAGGTCTTCCTCAGCTCTTCCTTGCTTGGACACAGCCTGGAGACTGTATGGGTCGGGACACACATGACCTGACACCTCCGCTGTAGTAGAGCCAACAGAGCCAACACCTTTATGTGCTTTTCCTTACAAGGTCCACACAAATACATTGCTACAATGCCACCATACTACAGAATTTGTATAATGTATCCCCGGTGCCTCATCAACACCTGTTGTCACACTGGAGCCGAACTGTTGCCGTACACTACACGAAACCCAAACCCAGCGCCTCTGTACAGATAACACTGTAAAAGTATATACCTATATCTCATTCCCGTGACCTACGTGGTCGTAGGGGGTGGAGGGGGGGGGGGACGTGAGGGATGACTCTGTCAATCTTCTTTTACATCACGGCCTGTCCTCTGCTTCTTGCAGGAATTCAGGCAGCCTGAGGTTTGTCCATTCTATCACGTTCTCTGACCAGCTCTTTCTCTGCCTGCCTCTGCGTCTTCCTCCTTCAAGCATGCCCTGCAGGATTGTCTTTGCCGGCGAGTCGTGTCGGGTCACATGGCCAAACCTTATCAGCTTTCTCCTCCTAACCCTGGCCAAGAGGGGTTTCTGTGCTCCTGCCAGTGTGGTCACCTGCTCTTGGGCAGAGTCGTTGGTTCTGTGCTCCGTCCAGGAGATGTGGATCAGACTTCTATATGCCTTGACTTCAAAGGCTTGGATCCTTAACTCCAGTTGTATAGGTCACTTCTGACTAAAATCCCACCAAACAGAGAAGTGCATCAGACAAAGTTGGCATGAATTACAGAATCATGCATGGCCTTAATATGAAGACCACCTGCCGTTCTACCACGTGTTTCATGTTCTACATTGAAGATACCATCAACAGCTTTAGGTGCCACAGTCACAGGATGGAGCGTACCTGTACTCATGTCCCTCCTCATCACCACCAGGCCAGGCTTTGAAACAGCTGAAACATCCCTGCGACGCCCCCCCCCCCCCCCCCCTTATTTTCAGCCTACAAATCCTCTATGAAGAACTACCTCAAACAAATTCTGTACATACGACCAGTTTTCTTCGCTTTGCGCAAGGATGGAGAGGCAGAGTAGTAAACACAGTGCAGTGTGGATTTCGATGTGTGCCCTCTACTTGTGGCTTATGTTCGTTTAACGGGATCACTGTAGTAGACATTGCAAAGAAAAACAGAATACGAGCAATTTGCATATGAACGAAGTAGAAAGGAAACATTCACACTAATGCGTGAGTTCTCAGGTTTGTTGAATAATGTAGCAATAACAAGCATTCGTATTGTTGCAATAACAAGCATTCATGGTATCAAAAATCTGTACAGGTCAGCATGCCCATATGACATCCATTTCTTTCCCCACAAAAAAAACATTAAGAACAGGAAAAGCAGACGATTCGGGACAGTAAAGCTATTCCATTTTCAAAGACATGATCACTTACCTTTAATCTCTGCTAAGATCATCAGTGACCCTTTTCAATAATTCCTAGTGACCTTTAGAACAAACCTCAGTTACCTATAAAACAAGCTTCAGTTACAGTAAAACAATCGCTGGTTGCTTTTAGAGCAGTCCCCCATGACCTTTCCGACAATCCTCTGTGACCTTTACAATGATCCCCATTACTTTTCCAACAATCCCCACTGACCTTTAGAACAACTCCTGATGACCTTTACAACAATCCCCCGTGACATTTACAACAATCCTTAGTTACATTTAGAACAACCCCTCACGCTTGACGACAATCTCTGGCAACATTTACATTTCCCAGTTTCCTGTTCAAAGTTTCCCAGCTATTTTTTAATATGAAAACAAGTCACATCCACATCAATGCTCACTTATCTATATAACAATCCTCGGTGACTTTTTACAACAATCTCCGGAGACCTTCACAACAAATCCCAATGACCTTTACAGTGTTTACCAATATCCCCTAGTGAAGCTTACAACAATGCCTGGGAGACAGTATTAACAACTGCTGTTGACCTTCACAATAATTCCCAGTAACCCTTTCAACAGCACCGAGTGCCCATGACAAAACAAATTCCTGTTTTGCTTTCAACAATTTCCAGTAACAATCCTCAACGACCATTACAACAATTCCGAGTTACAATGGCAGCAAATTCCAGTTCGTTTACAGCAATCCCCCTTGACTTTCACCGACTTCCTAGTGACATCTACAACAATACTGTCACCTTTGAAAATGTTCAGTCGCATTTAAGGACCTTTACAAAAATCTGCAATTCCCTTCAAAGCAATCTCCCGTTACCGTTTCAAAATCCTTGTGTCATCTTAACAGCAATTTCAATTACTTTTACAACAGCTTCCAGCAACGTTGAAAGATCTATCGTAATTTTTACAGTCATCTCGCGTTTTCTTTACAAAAATAAAGAGAAAAAGGAGAAAGAAAAAAAAAACATCCAGTATACTTTTGAACAACAGTACCAATCTTCTTTGCAAAATTCTATTCGTAAATATCATATATAAAAATACAAGAGAAGCAAAGTGATATTCATCTGCGAGAATTCTTAACAACAACAAAACACAATAAGAAATATACTAAAGAAATACATGACAACTGTATCAATATTTTATCCAGAGCCAGAATTCAAGTTTGTTTACAAGAAGCGTAGGGGTACAAAGAGTTAACACGCAGTGCATTCCTCATGTACAGAGAGAATGTTGCACACAACCAGTCTGTCAGGTGAAAAGAGAAAAAGGAAGTTCCAAATATACATTCTACACACATACGTTGGAATTCATGGGTGAAAATGTTTGTCAATCACAACAGTCAAAATAGTTTTATCTTCGATAAATTTATGGTTAAAATACACATTTATCTTAACAGAGTCTTTTTATTTGCGAATGGCAGTTTTTAAACTTCAGGATAACTTGCAGCTTTTCAAAGCCTGAAGTAAACAACTTGCTTCCTTAAATGCTGAGAAAATGCATTGAAAACTCTTCTCTGATTTTACTTTCAGCAGAAACCCTTATTCTTTGAACTGCGCTGAAATTTCAAAGAATTAACAGACGGATTATCAATAATCGTTCTATAGTAGTGTTATACTGAGCAGAGCAAAATTCAATGATGTGGAAGTATGAGTAAACATTTTTCCTGACCAGAACCTCCTGTGAACTTCTGATCGTTAAAATACGCCTATTTTATCACCAATGTTCAATACTGTAGCTATTACAATACCTTGAGAGAAAAACAAAACAAGCTTAAACATCTTAAGTCAATGAAAACGAATACATAAGTCTATCGTCTTATGAATGAAACATTTCCTGATTATGGATTTTTCAAGGAGGATAACATACCTCCGGGAAACCATAGCTTACTAATAATCATTAAATGTCAAGTTTCTATTCATTGCTTAAAAGTTCCTACATATGCAAATGCACCCAAATTAACACATTTCAAAATGAAAAGAAAATACAGAGTTTTATGAGTAAACATTTTTCACACAACAATAAAGTTTATTTTTTCAGAAAATATGGTTAGAGGTTTTACGTCTATTGGCGAAAGAGACTGTTTTCTGTGTATGCTTTATCACAGGAGGATGTCATATTTTCATCGACCGATGTCAGAAGGTTGTATTGTAGACATCAACAATTCGTGAGGAAAAATGTCATGTTCCATTTACTGTCATGTGAGTGATCTAAAAAATTTGAGGAACCAGTACTCTTGTACTGGTATGGGTACTGGTATGGATTATAAAGCTGTATAAATCTGAGATCGGTCGAAAAGCTGCGTCACAAATTCAGTGATCGGAGACAGTGAAATGAGATCATCTAAGGACAGCTGATTATAGTCTTTTGTTCCCTGGTTTCATGAATAACCACGCATTCTTTTTCATCTGACTGCATTGGGCCACACTAAGGGCTGGCCCTACTCAAAAACAACTATAAAAAGAAGAAGAAGAAAACCGTGTCAAGTCACATCAAAACCACGACGCATCCAAAATCACAACAATGAACACAGAATACAATCAGCTTCAGTGCAAAGACAGAGACATCAAAATAATGTTGGACGTACCAGTACCAGCCAAGTCAATTTGTTTTTCAACTCCACATGTAAGAAGACTAAAACACCAATAAAAATACATCTAGTATTTAAAAAAATCATTGAAAAATGTTAATTACTAATAATGAAAAAATACGTACGTGTGTGTGTGTGTGTGTGTGTGTGTGTGTGTGTGTGTGTGTGTGTGTGTGTGTGTGTGCGTGTGTGTGTGTGTGTGTGTGTGTGTGTGTGTGTGTTATTGTGTTGTATTTCTGGTTGTGTGTGTTTGTACCTTGTGACACACCTACAGATACCCCACACCTAAAAGTCACAGGAATAGGGAAGAAGAGGGGGGAGCGAGAGTGGGAGATAGGAGGGAGAGAGTGGGGAGGGTGAAGTGGTTGCAGGTAATTTGTGTATATGTATACATGTCTTCCAGCTATGTAAGTTGCATTTGAAGGGAAGAGAAAAGGAGCAGGGGGAGGGGAGGGATGATCAGTCATGTGAATGACTTTGGTGCTGCAAGTGATATTACAGAGTGGAATGTGGTAGGGGTGGAGCGGGTGGGTGGGTGGGGGGAGGGTAGGTTCTGTTATATGACCAATATCTACAGAACGTCAGGATATAAAAGCAACAGTAAAAGATGAGAGAAAGGCTGTTATGTGACTTCTGTCTATTGATCTTCCATGCAAACAAAAGGTACAGAAAAGGAGGGGAAGGGAGAGGGGAAGGACGGTGACATCAGGAGACTGATATTTACAGATCTTCCAAAGTATAACGAGCACAGTAACAGGTGGTTGTTTCAACCGATTCCTGGGTTCCAAAGTTTGGGGTTACGTTTACAAGTAGGGTCACGTGAGAAAGAGGATTAGGGTGAGAAGACGAAGCAGGGACGGGGTCTTTGTTACAGACTTAGGGTTAGAGTGGTCGTAGTCAGCGTTGGACCATACACGGGACTTGTGTAACACTCCAGCGACTTGGGTCCTGCTCCCTCTTTGGGGTGGCCCCACGCGGCACAACACCATCACCACCCGAGTATGAAGAAGGTAGTCTGGTGGCCCTGAAGACAGGCCATTGGGGAAGTGGGGGCCGGGAGGGGGCGGGTGGGAGGGAGAGGCGAAAAAAATTCACTGTTGGCTGACCAACACTACAAAGTAAATCGGACTTCAACGGGAACCACAGCTGAGAGAGAGAGAGCAACAAACGACATCCCCCATCCAGAAACAGACCCAAGACTACTACCAACGACAACATCTGCCACAAAAGATACAGTAGGATGTCAACCTCAACCTTTGACTCTGGAGAGGGGAGGGGGAAAGAGGGGCAGAGTTCAAAAGGTCATGGGTTCAATACGTCTTAGGCAAAGATTAGGGTTACAAGTACAGCCATGAATGGCCATAGCAACAGTGTTTAAAGTAGGATCAGGCTAGAAGTCAAAAAAGGTGGCTCAGAAATATTCTTATGGTAAGAAGTAGGCCTAGGGTTAGAAATGCGATTAGAAGTAGGCCTGGGTTAGAATTGCGATTAGAAGTGGGCCTAAGGTGTGAAATGTGGTTAGAAGTAGGCCTCAGGTGAACAAAGCAGTCATAAGTAGGCCTGGGTGAGAAATGCGAGGCTGGGAGGTCGTGGGTTTGAATCCCATCAGAGTCATGTGGGTTTTTATGCCCCGACCGGCTCCTACCCAGAGTTGAGTTTGCTGCGGACTCAGTTGGGAAGACTGGGACCACACAGTCGAGTTTCATCCACTTAATGGATGCGTTTCTGAGAGTGTTGCTCAAATTTCCTGACCAACACTGCAGTGCCTGTGTCTCTCGGGCCTGGTTGACGCCGGGATATATTATGAAAGGAAGTGTAGGGTACAGCCCTGTCATGTAGTATCAGACCGAAATGGAAATCCGTAGCGTCATCTCAATCATCCTCATTTTCATTGATCAGCATAAAAAAATGTCTCAAATTCTGTGGCCCTTCATGCCCTGCTCTCATGGTGACCTCAATTCCGATGTCCTAAGGTGAGAAATGCAGTTAGAAACAGCTTGAAGTAAAACAAAAAATGCGTTTAGGCAGG
>CM031627.1:20333212-20343212 GCA_018398815.1 Conus ventricosus
TTTGTTGCTCTCTCTCAGCTGTGGTTCCCAGTGAAGTCCGATTTACTTTGTAGTGTTGGTCAGCCAACAGTGGATTTTTTTCGCCTCTCCCTTCCCCCCCCCCCCACCCCCCCCCCCCCCCCTCCCGGCCACCCACTTCCCCACTGGCCTGTCTTCAGGGCCACCAGACTACCTTCTTCATACTCGGGTGCTGATGGTGTTGTGCCACGTGAGGCCGCCCCAAAGAGGAAGCAGGACCCAAGTCGCTGGAGTGTTACACAAGTCCCGTGTATGGTCCAACGCTGACTACGACCACTCTAACCCTAAGTCTGTAACAAAGACCCTGTCCCTGCTTCGTCTTCTCACCCTAATCCTCTTTCTCACGTGACCCTACTTGTAAACGTAACCCCAAACCGTGGAACCTAGGAATCGGTTGAAACAACCACCTGTTACTGTGCTCGTTATACTTTGGAAGATCTGTAAATATCAGTCTCCTGATGTCACCCTCCTTCCCCTCCCCCTTCCTCTCCTTTTCTGTACCTTTTTTTTTGCTTGGAACATCAATAAACGGTAGTCACATAACAGCCCTTCTCTCCTCTTTTACTGTTGCTTTTATATCTTGAAGTACTGTAGATATTGGTCATGTAACAGAACATACCCCCTCACCCGCTCCACCCCTACCACATTCCACTCTGTAATATCACTTGCAGCACCGAAGTCATTCACATGACTGATCATCCCCCCCCCCCCCCCCTCCTCCTCCCCCTGCTCCTTTTCTCTTCACTTCAACTGCAACTTACATAGCTGGAAGACATGTATACATATACACAACTTACCTGCAACCACTTCACCCTCCCCACTCTCTCCCTCCTTTCTCCCACTCTCGCTCCCTCCCCCCCCCCCTCCTTCCCTATTCCTGTGACTTTATGTTTTAGGTGTGGAGTATCTGTAGATGTGTCACAAGGCACACAACCACAACCACAACACAATACCACACACACACACACACACACACACACACACAACACACACACACACACACACACACACACACACACACACACACACACACACACACACACACACAACACACACACACACACACAACACCACACTACACACACACCACACACCACAACACACACACACACACACACACACACACACACACACACACACACACACACACACACACACACACACACACACACACACCACCACACACACTCAACCACCACCACAACCACACACACCACACCACACACACACACACACACCACACACACACACACACACACACACACACCACACACAACACACACACACCACCACACACCACACACACACACACACCCCACACACACACACACACACACACACACACACACACCACACACACACACACACACACACACACACACACACACACACACACACACACACACACACACACACACACACACACACACGCTCGCGCGTATTTTTTCATTATTATTAGTTAACATTTTTCAATGATTTTTAAAATACTAGATGTATTTTTGATTGGTGTTTTAGACTTCTTACATGTGGAGTTGAAAAACAAAATTGACTTGGCTGGTACTGGTACGCCCAGCAATATTTTGATGTCTCTGTCTTTGCACTGAAGCTGATTGTATTCTAAGTGTTCATTGTGATTTTTGATGCGTCGTGGTTTTGATGTGACTTGACACAGTTTTCTTCTTCTTCTTTTTATAGCTGTTTTTGAGTAGGGCCAGCCCTTAGTGTGGCCCAATGCAGTCAGATGAAGAAGAATGCTTGATTATTCATGAAACCAGGGAACAAAAGACTATAATCAGCTGTCCTTAGATGATCTCATTTCACTGTCCCCGATCACTAAATTGTGACGCAGCTTTTCGACTGATCTCAGATTTATACAGATTTATAACCCATACCAGTACAAGAGTACTTTTTCCTCAAATTTATTAGATCACTCACATGACAGTAAATGGAACATGAATTTTTCCTCACGAATTGTTGGTGTCTACAATACGACCTTCTGACACTGGTCAATGAAAATATACATCCTCCCCTGGTAAAGCATACGCAGAAAACAGTCTCTTCCGCCAATAGATATAGAACCTCTAACCATATTTTCTTGAAAAATAAAGTTTATTGTTGTGAGAAAAAATTTTACTCGTAAAACTCTGTAATTTCTTTTCATTTTGAAATGTATTAATTTGGGTGCATTTGCATGTGTAGGTAGCAGTAGTAGTAGTAGTAGTAGTAGTAGTAGTAGTAGTAGTAGTAGTAGTAGTAGTAGTAGTAGCCAGCAGCAGTAGTAGAAATAATCTTAGCTGAAGGAGGTGGGGGGGGGGGGGGGGGAGAGCGTGACATGTTAGCAATTTTAATTAATCTTGAAAATGGTTTGCCATATATTTGTTGAAAGCACTTTCAAATCTTTTCGTGTTGGTGAAATTTGCCTCTTTCCGCATTAAAATAGCTTTGGCTTCCATTGTAGAATGTATGACTTGGTTACCACGAATCTCTCTCCTCCTCCTCTCTCTCTCTCTCTCTCTCTCTCCTCTCTCTCTCTCTCTCTCTCTCTCTCTCTCTCTCTCTCTCTCTCTCTATGGCAATTGGTTATGTATGTGTCAGTTTCTGATTTTATTTTTTCATGCTATTCTATATACAATTCAATTATTTGAGAAAGAAACGTTTTGTGGAGAGTATGCTTTCATCTAAGCATAATACCAGAAATATCTTCTAAAATTGCATGTGATTATTTATCATATCTCTCTCTCTCTCTCTCTCTCTCTCTGGGGTTCGACTTCCGCTTGCGAAGTGAAGACAGCGTCTGTCAGTCGCTCTGACATCAAAGCGTAATTTCTCAACATCAAGGCCTTTAATGGTATTTCCTGTAGTACAGCCATCAAGATGCCAGCGGTTCCTTTATCCTTTCGCTCGGTTTGTGGTGTTTTTATGTTTTCTTTCATTGCATTTATGTATCGGCGATCGGCAAAGAAAGTCTCTTTGTTTTGTCGGACATTGAAGCTCCGAAGATGGCAAGACGGTGTCGCAGTAGGTTTGATCCTGTCGTTTTTGTTCCACGGACTTTTACTCCAGCGCTGTGGGGACATTGAACTGAACCCAGGACCCAGAACCGCAGCAAGGAGGAGAGTCTCAAGCAGACACGACTGAGGAGTGCCAGAGGATCCTCGCCTGCAGCTAGTGCCTCGCCGTCCCGTCCGCCTGTGGAACCTTCTATCGCTGATGTCATGTCGAGTCTTCAGATGTTGAACTGTAAGTTTGATGGAATGAAGGCCGACATGAGAGAGATGAAAGAGACGCTAAGTGATTTACATGAGGATGTTTCTCTGTTAAAGCAGGAGATTACAGATCTCAAGTGTGATAATGAAAGGCTCAGAGAACAAAACGAAAGACTGACTGAAAATGTGATGAAATTAGAGCGAAAGGCAGATGATCTTGAATGCCGTTCAAAAAGGAACAATGTCATTTTCCACGGTGTTCATCGACGAGAGAATGAAACTCGACAAGATTGTGAGGCTTTAATTCAGGACTTAATGACAGACAAATTGGATCTGACCGAAGACATACCATTTGACAGACTACACAGACTGAACAGAAAGGCAGACTCTCCGATAATCGGTTGTTGCACCTTCTATAAACATAAAGAAAAACTGCTAAACACCAGAAGCAAATTACAAGGAACCAAAATATTCATAAGCGAGGACTTTTCTCAGCGGGTTAGGGAAATTCGAAAAAAGTTGGTGCCTCATCTAAAAGAAGCCAAAAAGAACAACAAAAGAGTGTCCATGGTCTACGATCATTTGATCATTGACGGACAAAAATTCTCAGTCGATCAGGATGGTAATCTCAAAAAGATGACCTAGGAAAATGGCCGGCCTGGTAAGGTAAAACACACGGGTGTAAATGAAAGTAATAAAAATATCCTTCACACTGACGATCGCGCTGTGGGAACAAGTAAAAGTCGGACACCGCCTACTCCTGAACACGAGATTGAAATATCACGTGCAGTTCGGGATGAGGTGGTCGACACATCCGTGCCTGCGCTACACACTGACAACAAAATTCAAAGCTTTGTGTTTCTCTGATTTTCATGTGTCCCCGAATAAAGTACGAGATGATATTGAGGATGTCAGTGATGTTATTGGTCATGATATTTGGGATATCAGTGATATCATTGGTCATGAGGGTGGGGATGTTGGTGACGTCATTAGTCATGATGAGTGGGATGCCAGTGTTGTTGTTAGTCATGGTATGTGTGATGTCAGTCATGTTGTTGGTCGTGATGGTGTTGATGTCAGTGATGTAATTAGTCATGATGGTTGTGATTTCAGTCATGTTGTTAGTTATGATGGTGGTAATGTCATTAGTCATGATTG
The DNA here is from genome assembly GCA_018398815.1 of Conus ventricosus. Classification (NCBI taxonomy): domain Eukaryota; kingdom Metazoa; phylum Mollusca; class Gastropoda; order Neogastropoda; family Conidae; genus Conus; species Conus ventricosus. The sequence goes on from CM031627.1 coordinate 20,337,595, forward strand.
TGGTGATGTTATTGTTGAAAGCAATGTAGTCAATCATGTCAGTCATGTTATTGGTGACACAAGAATAGGAATCATAATAGTGATTTTTCTTCTGATGTTAGTGACATTATTGATTATGACCATGATATTGCAAATGATGTGGATGATGACGTTTTCGACCACAAGCAAGAAAGTTTTCAAAATGAACGGTTAACTTTTTTGACTTATAACATTGAGGGACTGGCACGTATTTATGAACCTGATATCCGATCTTTTATTGGAAATTTTGACTTTGCTTTGCTGGTGGAAACTTTTTCTCAGACCTTTTCTTCACAGTGTTTTCCCCAGCATAAAGCCTATGTTTCACCGGCTGTCAGACTGTCTGACTCTGTCACTGCCCGCCTCTCAGGCGGCGTTGTGCTATTAGTCAGAAAGGAACTAACTGCTTATATTGAATGTATAGAAATGGAATATGATAATGTAGTTATTTTGAAGTTATCTAAACGTTTATTTAATTCACACTCTGACATTGTTTTATTGGGTGCATATCTCCCTCCGACTGACTCGGCATACTACAAAGATACGGAGACAACTAATGGTGTTGCACTAATTGAACAGTGTATTTTGGATGTTCTTGAACTGCTTGGCGATGTTCAATTTATTTTGTTTGGTGATTTTAATGCTAGGACTGGTACCGAATACCCTCATGATGACATTATCCCTGACGACTTTTTTGATAACTCTTCTGTGACCCATGTTAATTCAAGCCATCCTAGTCGACATTCTATGGATCATGTCGTGAACAGTTTTGGAAGATATCTCATAAATGTCTGTGAACAGTTTAGTTTTTCAATACTAAATGGAACTGTAGTGGGTGATGCACATGGGAATTTTACATATGTGGCCTCATCTGGTTGTAGTGTTATTGATTATTTCTTGATGTCGAGCAGCATTTTGTCCTTGTGTTCGTCGCTGAAAGTTCAGAGCAGAATTGAGTCTAAACATATGCCAGTAGTTTTGGAGTTGTTGACTACCGCTATTGCTGAGATTCCAGAAAGAGTTCAGCCTAAAGGTAAATCTTATTCTAAGTATGTTTGGAATGAAGATTTTAGTCAAGACTTTTATTTGTGTTTGGATTCTGATGAGGTTAAAAACCACATCAATGAAGCAATTGAACTCGTTGATTATGATATTAACGCCGCTTTGACAAAGTTTAATGAGGGTTTATATATAGCTGGACGGTGTATGAAGAAGACTGTAACAACAGGTAGGGACAAAAAGCAGGTTTGGTACGATCTGGAATGTAGACAAAGTAGATTATTTCTAAGGAGAAAGTTGAGAGTTTTTAATAGGACACACGATGACACGGATAGACTGGCATATTGTGAGAAAAGAAAACAATACAAATACTTGTTAAGAGATAAAGCAGCTGGACAAAGGGAGAGGGTGCTGTTGACGCTACAAGAAAAATGGATGATCCGAAAGTTTTCTGGGCTACTGTGAAGTCTTATGTTTCAAAATCTTCCGCTTCAAATGAAATTACTAAAGAGGAGTGGTATAATCATTTCAACAATGTATTCAATTCACTGCCTGTTGATGGTAACGATATTGATTCCTTTGACATTGATGGCTATGGTAGTAATGATGATGTTGGTTTCCATGGTGGGGAACAGGTTGATGACGATATTATTGAAGCTTTAGAAGATGATAATATAGATATTCTTGAGCGAGACATAAATAATGATGAAGTTTTGGAAGCTATAACAGCACTACAAAAGGGTAAGGCTTCGGGACCAGATGGTATAATTGGTGAATTTTTCAAAAACCCGTCAACACAAATAATACAATTTCTTGTTAAATACTTCAATTTTCTTTTCACGTCTGGTTCATACCCTGATGTATGGATGGAGTCTTTAATCCAACCATTACATAAAAAAGGTGATACTGCTGTCCCAGATAATTATAGAGGTTTTATTTTGCTGAATATAAGTAGTAAAATTTATAGTTTTATTTTAAATAAAAGACTCTCAAACTGGATAGAACAAAAAGAATTAATTCATGAAACCCAAGCCGGCTTTCGAAAACATTACAGTACTATCGATCAGATCTTTACTTTAACAGCGTTAGTTCAAAAGCAGTTAGTTAAACGCAAGAAATTGTATGTTGCTTTCATAGATTTTAAGAAGGCGTTCGATTCGGTGATACGGGAAAGGCTTTGGATTGTTTTGAAGAAAAATGAGATAAGGGGTAAAATGTTCAATGCAATAAAGAGCATGTATAATGTTGTAAAAGCTAGGGTTAGAGTAGGAGGAGATGTTTCAGAAACATTTATGTGCCCTCGTGGCCTTAAACAAGGAGAAATATGCAGTCCTGTTTTATTTTCTCTTTTTATTAATCATTTAGCTGAAGAAATTACACGAACAGGAAAGCATGGTGTTCAACTTAACCCCGATTTCATTGAAATTTTAATCCTCCTCTTTGCAGACGATGTTGTGCTAGTTTCAGATACCATAAACGGATTACAAACTCAACTAAATATCTTGTGGAATGTGTCCAAGCGATTAGGACTAATTGTGAACCTTGAGAAATCTAATATTGTTATATTTAGAAATGGTGGTTATGTTTCTATTCGTGAAAGGTGGAAATATGGAAATGAAACACTTTCGATAGTAAATATGTATAAATATTTAGGTATATTCCTTTCTACCCGTCTGTCATATACACATTCTCTTTTGGATTTGTCCAGTCGTGCAAAAAAAGGGGTAATTGCAATATTTCGTATTTTGTGGTCAGTTGGTAATTCGTCTCCTGCAGTATTTTTCAAACTGTTTGATGGCCAAATACAGTCCATGCTGACGTATGGGGCTGAGATATGGGGGATAAGAACAAATCTTCAGCCAATTGAATCTGTTCATCTTTTTTCTTTAAAAAGGCTTCTCAATATAAAAATACATTCTTCAAATATACTAGCTTATGGTGAGACTGGACGATATCCACTTTTTGTAAATGTTTATGTTAAATGCCTGAAATATTGGTTACGCATTCTGAGAATGCCACTGAATAGGTTACCACCTAAAGCATATAACATGTTACTAACTCCGCAGAATCAAGATAAAGAAACTTGGGTGTCCTCCATGCGGAATCTTTTATATCGTTATGGTTTTGGACATGTTTGGGAAAGCCAAGGTGTCGGAAACTGTAATTTGTTCATATCAACCTTTAAAAATAGACTAATAGAGTGTTATAAGCAGGAATGGCATTTTGACATAACAACAAGAGATAGATTCTCTTTTTATTGTTCATTCAATTCGGCGTTATCTATTAGTTTTCATCTAACTACAGTAAAACATGTTCCTGTGCGAAATGCTTTGACTAGATTAAGACTTGGTGTCTCATCATTGAGACCTCATCGTTTACGACATTGTCAAAATGTTTCGGGAGAAAATTTGAACTGCCCATTTTGTTTTGTTAGAGAAACGGAAATACACTTCATTTTAGCATGTCCGAAATATAAGGAACTAAGGGAACAGTATATTCCCGCCAAGTTCTATAAATACCCATCATGTTTTAGATTATCAATGCTTTTGGCAAACCAGAATAGTATCGTAATAAATAATCTAGCAACATTTATATTCAAATCATTGCAATTGAGACGGCTTTTCCTGATTTAAAAGAATTGCAAACCTGTTTCAAATCATCTGGTATTCCAGCATGTATTTTTGCTTTCCCATTGGTGAACATGTTCTGATAGTATGTCTAATGTTCGACATGTTACACTATAATTGTTGTCATATTGTACTTTGAACTCAACTCCCATGATATGGGCTGTAGGCCTAATCATTAAATTTCGTATTTCGTATTCTCTCTCTCTCTCTCTCTCTCTCTCTCTCTCTCTCTCTCTCTCTCTCTCTCTCTCTCTCTCTCTCTCTCTCTCTCTCTCTCTGGCAATTGGTTATGTATGTGTCAGTTTCTGATTTTATTTTTTCATGCTATTCTATATGCAATTCAATTATTGAGAAAGAAACGTTTTGTGGAGAGTATGCTTTCATCTAAGCATAATACCAGAAATATCTTCTAAAATTGCATGTGATTATTTATCATTATCATTCAATTATTCAGTGGTGGGGTGTGTGTGTGTGTGTGTGTGTGTGTGGTGTGTGTGTGTGTGTGTGTGTGTGTGTGTGTGTGTGTGTGTGTGTGTGTGTGTGTGTGTGTGAGTGCGTCATGTCATTCCCATGAACTTACATGAAACTATTTTGTTCCCATAAGAATATGTTTTTCATGTTCATTTCATTGGCCGTATTATGCTTGTACTTTGGACCTGGGATACCTGGAAATTTGCAATTGCTTTGGCTCAGACGATTTGCTTAAGCTTCAGTCTTTTCTTACATTGTTTCTGTCGTGTATGTTAGCTTTTTTATTTTGCGGGCTTATGTGCCTAGTACTTGACATCGTTTTGAATTTTTTTGGACCTTTATTGATTTTGAATGAGAAGCGTTTTGGTATTATTTAATCCTTGTTGTGTTGCTGTTGTCTTAAAATATAAACTATAGTTTTTTTCGCTTCACTAGAACATTTCTGTTAGATGTCATCTTCAATCATCATGTCGCAGAACCCAACAAATCTCAAGTGGTTAACAAAAAAGGTTTTAAAGTAGGATATCTAAATGCTTGCCATCTTTTAAACAAGATATCGATGTTCCTTCTATTTTTTTCCAATTCAGACGATTGTTTTCATGTTTTCGTTTTTTCTGAAACTAGGTTAACTAATATTGTTTCCGACCATTTAGTTACTATTCCAAGCTATAATCGTATACGTAAAGATGCATCACGTGCAAATAAACTAGAAACAGGATTAGGGGCATATATCCATCAATTGGTGAAGTATAAGCAACGTAATGTGTTTGATAGACACTCTGTGGAATGTATATGGATTAACGTGTGTCTGAAGGGAAATAGACCAATGTCAATAGGTATATTGTACAGAAACCCTGATGAACGTGCTGATTGGTTCGACCGTTTTGAGTCAATGATAGAAGAAGTATTAGACCATTCCAGTGAAATAATACTACTCGGTGATTTCAACATCGACTTATTAAAACCATACAACACATGGAAAAAGATTATTGATACATACAACTTAACCCAGCTAATAAATTCCACTACGCGCAAAACATTGAAAACAGAAACATTGATTGACCATATTTATGTAACAAATTCTTGTAATATTGTAGAAACATCTGTACCTATTTTTGGATTGAGTGATCACTTTCCAGTTTGTTTAACCTGGTGTAAGAAAGGCGTGGAAATTCCTAGATCCTACCATAAATATATAATTTACAGAAGTTACAAAAATTTCAATCCAGATCACTTTTTGTTCGATCTAATTAACACAAACTCTTCAGAGGTATATCAGCATAGGGACCCAGACGAAGCTCTAAATACATGGTATGATGTGTTTCTTGCGGTATTCAATAAGCATGCTCCATGCAAAAAGAAAAGAGTAAAATTCACAGACAAACCTCCACGGTTAAATGAAGAAATTAACGCAGCGAGAAATAACCATGAATATTTACTTCAGCAAACAGGAAATGACGAAAACTTCAAGAAACAGCGGAAGAAAGTAAACTCAATGAAAAG
>CM031627.1:20348212-20350811 GCA_018398815.1 Conus ventricosus
CCTTTCATTCCCCCACCCCACGTCCACCTCCACCACTACCCACACACCCCACTCCGCCCCTACCCCCCACCTCTGTCTAATCTAATCCAGGCGCAATGTGCTTTGCTCGATATGTTCTGTTATTGCTTTGATCGATACGTTCTGTAAATCTCGACGCTTGGAACATTGTAAAGGAGGGGAGGGATTTGGCAACTTTGTTAAAACTCATCTATTGCTTAATCTAGAAGGCATTTAAAGTATGTAACTACTAGATTCAGACTTGGTATTCCTGAAATTGCTGTGCATTATTACCGCCACTGATTCTATAGCAAAGAAGACTTAATATGCTAGTTTTGCAGAGAGGAGATAGAAAGTGAAGTGCATTTTGTGTTAAGTTGTCCTGTCCTGCAAAACTTAAGAACTCAGTGTATACCATTGAAGTATTACAAAGTCCCAAATCATTTCAGATTAGCACTTCTTTTGGCATGTACTCATGAACAAAATAGTCAGAAATTCAGTAATAAATGACAAGTATTTCGGAAAACGTGTGTCGTTTCACACACACGTGCACTTCATGATTTGTGTGAGGTTCAACAGCTCCATTCTGACAGACATAACCTCGGTTTAAGTCAGCGCCAACATTCCGCCATGTTGCGATACTCGACAATGCCAGTGTGTCATGATTTAAACAGCATTTTGGGCCTTTCTTCCAATTCCAACGACGCACAAAACCTTTTTTTATGTGGATGGTCCTTATTCTGCAGTTGGTGCAGCCTGCTATCTGCAATATCGTGAGAAGACGAAAGAGCACCCCGGCTTGTCTCATGAAGAATTGATTGTTTATGCACCAACTTTTAAACAAACTGGGGCACTACACGGGTTTCAGAAAATAGGACTTGCGCAATGGAAATATTGTTCACCGTCCTTGACCGACCTACGCCTTTGACAAATCTTACAGCCTGCATTCCGCCCCCAGAAGCCCTGTGCCCTTGTACACGAACATTCCAAATATTCCGAGCTACAGTGCAGAAGTATGGCCCAGATATGAAAACCCACCAAACTACCATTACTTTTTGTGATGCATTGAGGGGAAAACGTTGGGATCTTACTACAACAGATTACATTTTATTTTCTGATCTCCGAGGAGAATGGCTGTCTTGTTGGAAACGAAAATAACGAGGATTACGAGTGGAAAGCAACAGAATGAAGAGACTGGGGATGTTGCAGCTTTGTTTCCCATCTGTGTTAGTTTGCAATATACGTTGTTCATACATATATACACAAATGCATACATACACATACATCATACATACATACATACATACATACATACATACATACATACATACATACATACATACATTCATGCATGCATTCATACACACATACATACGTTTATGCATGTATGCATACATACATTCATACACATACATACATACATATATACACATATATACATACAAATATACACATACATACATACATATATACGCACATGCATACATATATACATATGCACTTGAATGCATACATCCATAGATAGATAAACGTTTTTAGAAAAATTGACACAGAGGTGTGCGCGTACATTCAGAGAGAGGCAGCGAGACATATACACACACAGGCAGGCCGGCAGGCGGGCCGGCAGACAGACAGACGGAGACAAAGACAGAGACAGAGACAGAGACAGAGACAGACAGACAGACAGACAACGGACAGAGAGAGAGAGAGAGAAAGAGAGGCAGACAGACAAAGACAGGGAGAGAGAGACAGACAGACAGAAACAGAGACAGAGAGAGAGAGACAAACAGACAGACCAACAGATAGATCACTCCGCCGCTGAGTGAAAACAGTGGTGTCCATTCTGATCAAACACACGCTGACACAACCTCTAAGGCCCCCAACCGACGACTTACAATCATCTAATCGCAGAACCAGTATGAGTTACCGCCCCTACGCCAGAGGGCGCCACCATATCCATGTAAGGAGACTCTCCATGAGTGTGTGTGAGGGCGACGAGTGTGACACGATCTCCACACGAGGTTGACGTGAAGAGGAAATCCAGATTGGGGTCACCAGGACAGCAAAAGCATGCAGGGTTTCAGCATTTAAGACTGCTTCTGTAGGATGAACAAACCGTTCACAGGCATGCATGAACAAGCATGCGAGCGTACACGCACACACACACACACACACACACACACACACACACACACACACACACACACACACACACACCCCCCCACACACACACACACACACACACACACACACACACACACACCCACCACCCCCCACACACACACACCACACACACACCCACACACACACACACACAACACACACACACACACACACACACAACACACAACACACACACACACACACACACACACACACACCACACACACACACACACACACACACACACACACACACACACACACACACCACACACACACACACACACACACACACACACACACACACACACACACCACACACACACACACACAACACACCACACACACAACGACAACACACCACACACCACACACACACACACACAACACACACCACACACACACACACACACACACACACAACACACACCCACTCCCTC
>CM031627.1:20352872-20372872 GCA_018398815.1 Conus ventricosus
CCCTTTTTTTTTTTTTTTTATTGAAATGCAATACTAAACGAAAACTAGATGTTAGAAAGTATTTAGACTAGAATCAAAAACTTATTTTGGGATATTTCGACGGGTCCCCCTGTCTTCTTCTGCTCACTGTTGCTGTTGTGGCAGCGGCGGGTGGGGCACTGTTGTGGGGGGTGAATGTTGTCGGGATCTGATTGTAGAGGGGGTGAAGTTCAAACTTGATCTCTGTTCAGGCGGGGGCTTTTAGTTTTGATTTCGGGGTTTAAATTAACTTTTTCCTTTTTGTGGGAAAGGGGGTTTCTGTAGGACATGTTCATATGTTTCCAAAGCTTTGGGTCGGATTAAAAATTATCTGTAAAAACATATACAATGTTACTTATATAATCAAACAACCTCGAAGCACAAAGAAAATCAGACGCTAGACCTGAATGGAAATGTACGTAAAAGACCTGTCTGGTCGCCTTTTAATACACCTTTAACATAAATAATCCGAGTACTACACTTTCAAAAAAGATTTTTCCGGGGAATTAATACTTGTCCCCCCAACGCGTTGATAGTCACGTATCATTTTCTTAAAATAAGAGACATTAACTTCACACTGTTTTCAGGGATAAATTCGCTGTTTTGGCTTTAAAAAGTGACCACCATTAGTAAAGACAACTCGCTTTTGTATGAAATGATCAGTTAAAAAATCTTCTAATTGGCTTATTCTTTTTTTAAACATCAAATACAGATAGAGGTGAGTTTTTTCCTGGGGACGAGAGAACAGTAATATGCACTCTAGGCCATTTCCCCCCTAAACCCCGTTTTCGGGCGAAAGTGACCTAAAATCGGCATATTATTTTCCTGAAAATAAGCGTCAATAACCCAAAAAATAACGTTTATCTACAAACAAACATACTGTAGGGTTATCCGTTTAATACTAATTTACAAAAGTTTTCGAAGTAGCGTAGGGGAAAGTACCCGGGGGCCCTGAACACCCCCCAAGGTAACGGGGGGGAAAAAAAGCGGGTTGTGGCTGAACGCGCCCATATACACGGTGGGTGCACAACACGGGGCTGAAACCTATCACTTAATTTATGCTATGCACGGCTGGCGCAGCGAGGGGCCTTCGTTCACATAGAACACAGCGCAGGCCGAGCGCACGAGGTCAACTTGCAACATTGCATCAGAAAATGTTCTCGAATATTTTTGAGTACCACGTTGACGTGGAAAGTGTTGACACGACCGGCCATTTTAGCCATGCTTCTAATGGAGACGGAGTGTTTTTGTTTACAGGGAACAACTTTTTTTTGGGGGGTCATATGCAATACACAAGTTTATGAGGGGGTAATAAACAAAAAAAAATTAGGTGAGCGCTGTTTTTTACTTGTAAAAAAGAGCAGTATTGCGTTTTTGGAAAGGTGGGGGAAAGAAAAACGAGAACAAACCCTTAACGAACTAACAGCTCCTAAAAGCTTTGGTTCCAAAGAGATTTAGAAAGAATTTGGGCAATTTTTATAAAAAGATTTGATGGCTTTTATAATTTTTCGACTGTTGACAAATATTCCATTTTTTCAAAGTGGAGGGGGGGGTGGGTATAAAAATTTTTTTGTGCAAGAAGGAAAGTAAAAATGAAAAACCTTTTTTGTGGGGGCAACCTGCGGTGAAGTTAGCCTTTCGACTGTATTAAATAGCCGTTCAGCTGTGAACGCCTTATTTTCGGACAAAGGACTGCAGAAAAAGCCTTGCGACTGCTACTATAAAAGCCTTCATGCTGTGAACGCCTTTTTTTGTAGCAAGAGGGCTGCGGTAAAATCCCTTTTGCTATAAATAAAACCCTTTATGCGGGGGGAACGCCCATTATAGTAGCAAGAGGGGTACGGTAAATCCGCCTGCATAAAAAGCCTTTTATCTGTGAAGCCTATTTTAAAACAGCAAGAGGGCTGCAGTACTGCCTGTCTTGCATGTGCGGCATAAGGGAGGTAACTCCTGCTTACCCCCCCCCCCACACCCCCCCCCCCGATGCACACCCCCCCCCCCCCCACCCCCCCCCCCCCCACGCATGCACTCAATTACCCCAAGTTGCCCCTTTAAATCATCCTCAAGTCACCCCAAGTCACTTCCAAGTTCTTACTCAAATTTTCCTGAAGTCATCCCCAAGTCATCCCCAAATTTTTTTCCCAATTTCCTCAAGTTATCTCAAACATTCTAAGTTTTTTTATTTAAGTCTTTTTCCCAAATCATCCTTAGTCATCCTGAAGTCATCCCCAAGTCTCCACAATTTTTACCCAATTTTCCCCAAAGTTTAATTTTCAAGTCACTTCAAGTTCTTTTCCCCAAATTAACCTAAAATCTAACTAGTTCCTCTAAGTACAACCAGTTTTTATTCAAATTACTTTTAATTACAAAAAACATACAATCTAGTTTTTTTTCTTAAATAGTAATGTCTAATGTACACACACGCCCCAAAAAAAGCGTCATCGTTGAGGATGTCTTGCTCAGCGTTTTTCTGCATAATCTTAATGAAGTTTTTTAAACCTAAGCAACCGCATGTTACAATTTGGCTATGGGGTCTTTTAGACTCCATGTCTTTTTTATTACTTTTCATTTTATAATCGCCATGATCTATTTTTATTAAAAAAATTTTTAAATATTTTCCATCTGAAAAAGGATCAAAATGACTTTTGTTGTTGGCGGTTTTTGGGGTGCGTTGTCTTTTTCTGTATTTTTGGTTCAGATTTTTTTATTGCTTTGTTTCTGTTGCCATTTTGTATATATTTTATAACCGTAAAACCCCCCCCAGCAGAGAAGGACGCCAAAAAAGGGAACAGTTTTAAGTTCAATTTTCCCATGAGACTTGGGGGGCCCTTGAATCGCATGGTTTTTTTAAGCTGGCTTTGAATTAACTTTTTCTGGCGTTGGGGGGTTTTATTTTTTTCATGATGATTTATATTCTGAACAAAAATTTTTTTTGTTTTTCCACTCGCAATTTTTTTCCTGTTTTAAACCCCAGGATGGGGGACCTTTTCACTGGCCCCCACCTGATTCAGGTTTTCTGTGATTTTCTGGTTGGTTACTTTCTCCACCTATTCAATTTTTCCTGATTCGGGTTTGGGATTTTCCGCTCGTTCATTTTAAAGGGAAAAAAAATCTATATATTAAAAGTTATTAAACCCCATTTTAAAGGGCCCGAAAAACAATTTTTCCAAAACTGTAATACAGAACACCCTAGAGCTCTAATGCCTTTTTTTAAAACGGATTTGCTTAAAATATAGTAAGATCTTGTTCAGAATAAAGGGGGAAAGCAAAATCTACTGACTAGTTTATGTACAAACTAAGAACCGTTGCCCCCCCCTTTTCACCCTTTTAGACCCCAGCGCGCTTCATCCCCTGTTATGATACTTTAAAATGTCTTGCGGGGCATCTGTTGAATCTTTTCAATGCTGAATTCATTTCCGGGAAACTGTTTTGTTTTTTCCACAGCTGCCAAAGAATACAGCCTCTCCTTTTTGGGCATAATAGCTTGATCTCAACTTGGCATTCAAAAGTTCGGGAAAGGGTTTAGGCCCCCTTGTGCTGTAGTAGATCTCCTGTTCTGTTTTTTTTAATAATTATAATTTTTTTATTTTTTAAAAAAGAGCACCGAAAAAAAATGTGCTAACCCTTTTATACCCTTCGCTGTTTTTGGGGGGCCTAAGTTTATACTCAAAGCTTGGTAAAAGCTTGTTAAAAAAAAAACCGGCAGATCTTGCAAACAGACTTTGAAGACTCGCAAAGCTGATTTCTTTTCATTGCAGCTTCGTTTGCCCCGAAAGATTTTCTAGTTAAGCAAGGAATAATTCCAGACAAATAAATATGTAAGAAAAAAATCATTTATAAAAAATGGCTTCACTCGCAATAATGATAGGCGGCGCTTGTGGTGAATGCGCTTAGCTTTTAGCGGAAGAAATTTCGCATTTAGTAAACTGGGGAATGACGGCCCCGAGAGAAAAAAGCCCATAAAAAAGCTATGGAGCAACTAGCAGCTGCACAAGACGCCTATGAAAGGCAGAGACTTGAGCAGTTAGATTTTATTAAGGGACACACTGAAAAGACAGGGGCATGCAGCTTACACTTTTTAAAATGTGATCAAGCAATAAAACAATATTATCTAGTAACAGGCAAACCATCGAGACATTCCCCCCACCAAAATTCAGTGACTTTTATAAAACCATCAGAAAAAACAAAAGATGCAAGAAATCGGGTTTATTGTCGTTGGTATGGCCGTGTGTATTTTGTTGCGCTAATTTTGGGCTGAATAAAAAATGAACAAAATCTATTATTCGCCCAAAGGATATTGAAGGGAATGCGCAGAATTAAAAAGCTAACCCAAGCAGCTGGAGTCAGTGAACAAACAGCAAAAGAAGGGTTTATCTAAACAAGCGATTTGGCAAATTTATTTACCTGCGCCTAGACGAATACAGAGACCACACTTTGTCAATACAAAATCCAAACGACAACCCCTCAAAATGGATCTTCTATATTTACCCCCTGATAGGGTTAGACGAAAAAGATTTAAGTACGCACTCACAGTCATTGACATAGCTTCAAGATACAAAAGATGCGGGAACCGTTAACGCAAAAGAGTGCTTTTTGCTGTTGCTGTTGCCATACAACTGATATATCAACGAGGTCCTTAACTTACCCTCGCATGATTCAAGTTGATGATGGAAAAGAATTTAAAGGCCAAGTGAATCAATTATTTTTTAAAACATAGAGTTACCATTAGAAGAGGGTTCCAGGAGTTCACAGATCACAGGCTTTAGTTGAAAACTTTAACAAACAGTTAGCTGAAAGACTTTTCTCCTACCAGTATCACAGAGAGCTGATTGGCAATTCTCGCAACACAGAATGGTTTTGAAGATTGCCCTCAGTTTTTCGCGCAATGAATAATGAAGAATTTAAAGGGCTAAAACCAGTACAAGCAATCAAAAGAAAAACAATAAATTTGCTGAAGGAGGACTCCAGTACAACCAGCAAAAATATTACCATTTGGTTTGAAAGTAAGGCACCTTTATTTACCGGGGGAAGCAGAAGGGGACACTCGCATCAGGGCAACAGATCCAGTTTGGGGTGTTGACCCGTACGAAATAAAAAGAATTGTAAAATGAATCCGCCCCTGTATTATTTACGAGAAACTGAACACAACAAAACAGCCAGCCCCTCAAAGATCTTTTGTGAAGGAAGAACTGCAGATAATCCCCCAGGCACAGTTCCGCTTTAAATTAATTACGGTTCTATAATGACCATATGCATATGAAAACTCTGGATTAACAAACACACGTTTTGTGTTTGTTCTATCTAATGACTTCTTTGTTACAACTGTTGTGTTGATCTCATGTAGATAGATCGCAGTTTTACGTTGTCATGATGAAAAGTCTTATTGCCAAACAATGCTTCTTTGTAGTTGTCATGTGATATGTTTGACTGCACCACTGCGAGATATTCCCTTTGCTTTCTTATGATTTTCTCCTGGCTCGAAATACGTACATTTTTGACCTTAACCCCACATACTCCTTGATCACCTTTCCAGATAATTCATCCTTCATCTTTCCTAAAACCTTCTTATTAACGGATGAATGCAAAGGCGAATCTTTAGGGTAATCAGATGTGTCGTTACCATCCCACATGCCCTTTATTACTTCGGTTTCCATGTCTTTATAGATGTCTTCAGTAGGATATCTATAACAAAACTGTCTGTATCTGTGTAAAGTACTCTGGACTCAGGATACGAGGGCTTAAAGTAGTCATAAAGAAACTCTAACATCAAAAGCTTTGATAATTCTAAAACAGTAAACCCAATAAATACAGGCTTTGTCTAATTTGACTTCTTTTTTTTTTCATCTTATGCCAAAAGCTGATCATGAAAATTTTCTGAAGTCCTGATAATTAGGTTTTGAAGTCAGCTTAATTGGCTTCGTTCTCTTTGGTGACTAATTGACATCTTTACGCTTGTGCGGATTTCCATAGTCTTTCCAAAACAGCTGTTGTTCATCAGCTTGAAAAAGTCTTTTTCTGAAGCATCTGTGGATTTAGTTCTGAGATCAGTGTTCTTCATTATGTATGGTTTCATGAACTGTTCTTGATCAAAAGCAATTATACGATGAACTGCTGTCAACTTCAACCCATGTCTTAAATAAATTGTAGAAGTCTGTAATGACAGACATAATTTTTTTTGCCCTCGAAGATTAGGCACAAGTTTAGGCGGCTCTCTTGGGGATTCATCTTTAACTTTCTGCTGCTAATGGATAGTCATTAGCGGGCATGGAGTTATGAGGATTTTCTAAATCAACTCTAGAAAAAACCCACGCGTTGATCGGGCGTTTAAAACTCCCCAAACCTTTTAAATGCTTTTGAATTTATTGGATTCCCGCCTGTGTACTTTAAATTTTACGTAATGGAAGGATGCGCCTTTCCCCCTCCGTAAGATTGTTTGCATCTAAATTTCATGAGAAGTTGACCTTTTTCTTGGATCAAGTTTCCAATTTTTTTGTTTTCTTTACGTAATGATGCGACGCCATACTAATTCCCACGCAAACCGTTTTAATCATCTGAACATTGGGAGGGCAGACAAAAATCAAATTCTCCAGTAAACTTTTTAAAAAGCGTCCCAACTCATCCCGGGCGCAGAAAATTTTGCGCGGGATCCAGGCATAATGTTTCATGCAGGTCTTTTTGTAATTTTCAAAGAGTCCCCCCAACAAAAAATGTACAGCCATCAATATGATCATGATAGTTCCCCTCGTTTTTTCAATCTAAATTCTGCCCCCTTTTGAGTTTTGGTAATCGGGGGTTTGTGATTCCTTTCCCTAAGACTAAAAAGAACCCCCCCTTTAGGGGAAGTTATCTCGTCAAAACCCTTTCCCCCTGTTATGTATTCATAGGGTAAACCCCTTTCTAACAAGAGTTTTGTCAAAATATTTTTTTCCCTTATTTTGGGCAGGACTTTTAAGGGCTGCCAGTGCCTCTAATGAGCCCCTCATGTGTTGCATTGAGTGTAGAAACATTTTTTAAAGTGAAAACACATGTACTTTTCTGATGATGTGCAATCATGCTACCTGAAAGGCGTGGTTACTGCTTGCATTTAAGGGGGAGTATAACCCGCAAGTTGGAAAGAAACGGGCAGCTTCCATGTCTTTGATCAAATTTTTAGTTGAAGTTTGCATTTTTTGGGCGCTGCCCCTCTAAACTTCCACTAATGTTTTCTGGTCTTTACTGTGGGGGTTTACACTCTTGGCGTTGCTCTAACCGAAAACCCAAAATCGGGGGCTGAGTCAACTGTTGTTGGTCTCGGCGCCATTATGTTTTCAAAAAGTTTAGATTATTAAAACGGGGTTACCATTGCTGCATGCTTTTTAAAGAATGTTTCTGCAGCTTTTCCTCTATAAAATTTTGGGTCTGAAAAAACCCCATCCGACCAACAAAAATGAAGGCAAATAAACAAATCTGGTATCAAAAGACTGTTTTTCAAAGTTTTTTTGGTGTGGCCCTTTATAAGGAACAATAACGACTCGAAGTCTGCGTAAACTAGTATGGGTTTTTGCAGCCGTTTCCCAGTTTTTAAAAAACTTTAGTCCCGGGGGGGGGGTAGTTTTCTGTCTTACAGTCTACAGAATTTTTCAAGTTTTTATGGTTTAAGCCGGGTTGGGCGGTTGGAATTCTTGTTTAAAAATTTTTACGAATTTTTGTTTATGTTTATGCTTTGAAGTATGCGTAATAATTGCTCATTTTCGTATCAATGGTAAAGGGGCGCCCTGCTGGCGAAAATTTGGGGAAGTCCACATGATTTTTTGGTGGTTCGCCTATTGTTGGACTGTTTTTGGGCACTTTAATTGGCACCAATTTGTTTTCCCCATCCCCCGCTATACTTTAAAAAGTTATTGGGGTTTTTTTGTTCTTAAACTGATCAATTTGGGCTACACTAACAGGAAAGGGATATTCCCTTAAGTTTAAAATCTTTGGCGTTGCCCCAATTAGTCACCTTTCGCGTGTTCGCGGACATTTGGGAGCCTTCAAAACGCCCACAGAAATTTGTTTTCTGAATTTTTTTTGTTTTAAAACGTTCTTTTTAAAAACCCAATCCCGAGGTAGGGAATTAAAACCTTGCCCCACAATCGGGCATACTTAGCCTTTTTAATCTAATCTCTAAGACTTCGCCCCCTTTACCAACCAGCCCCTCATTTTAGCTTCTTCACGCAGCGTAAAAATGGTAAGCGTTCGTCTGCCCAACGGGTTTTGTTAAGTCATTATGAGAAAGAATTCTCCTGTTTAGTTGAGACCCAACTTCTAGATTTTTTTTCATTTATTGTTACATATCGATTAAAAAAGCAACATTTTTTTAACTGGGGGGTCTATTGTTGTTTGCTGGGGTTGGAAATACCCGACAACCTTGCCTGTACTTTGTTGGGGCAATGATTCTAAATCAATATCATTTAGTGCCTTTATAAACGCTCTCTCTCAAGCATTCCTTCAAACAATTCATCTGGGCCCTTTATTAACTTGCCATGCGTTTTTTTTTCTAAGCCAAAAAATTTATTTAAATTAAAAAAAAAACAACGGCTTAATCAGAATCAATATAACGGTCTTTTTGTGCTTGGGGCTCTAAACAAAGTTAAAAAACACCTCGTTTTTTTTACTGTGAGCTTTTTAAAAAAGTTTAATGTCTGTTTTTTCTTTTTTTTTAAACATTCCTTTTTTATTGCTCGGTCTGGCTGTTTTAGAAAAATTTTTTCCCGCCTTTTTTGAAGTCAAACTTTTGTCTTTTTTAGTCATCAAAATCGGCCTGTAAACGATTAAATTCTTCACCTGTGTTTTAGTCAGCTAGTGCTTTTTTTTATGTCGTTTTTAAAAAACTAAAATTTACCGTTATTAGTTAACCCTACTTTTGTGCTTTTGGAGTTTAGTTTTTATTTTTTTGCTGGCAGCACTTCACCTAAAAAGAAACAGACCGAGAGCTAAAGCCCAAACCCCCCTAGAGGTAAAGCTGCGGGTACGCCTATTGCCCGTTGCTAAAAGACCAACACTCGTTCCTGCTGATAGAGCGCTTATAGTCGATTTTCCCCGAAATTAACATATGTAACACATTAAAGGCAGCAGAATACCTTCGTTTGGTTTTGCTGTTTTTTGAAAGGTCTTGCTCTAGTTTTTGTTGCATTTGTGTAATGTTGGTTAATCTGAAGGTTTTTATGTTAGGGCTTTCTACTATTTTTCTCTTTGGTGGCGCGGTAGGCACATTTGGAAAACCTGAACGACATGCTTTTTTAAAATAAAAATAATTTATTTATACTACTTTTTCTAATCTGTTATTTACAATATTCAGCTGCGCATCATATAATAAAACAATTGTACATTAAGCGGTTTATCGGCTTCTTCTTCTTTATCAATTTGAATGTTTTTTACGTCTCTCACAGTTTCTCCCGCTTCCTTTGCAATGATTATCCTCCGTTGACCTTAGGTCAATCCAAAAACCGTATTTCGTTGTTAAATATCATCAAGTCTAACTTGTGAAGGTGCAGATCTTTAGACACAGGGTCTACTGTTGGATTTCTACACCTCCGCCTCCAAACAGTTTTTTATTTCTTTCAAAATGCTGATAAGGTTTAAGCCCGCTAGCGTAGTTTTTGGGTTTTGGATACCCTCAACGAACATTGTACTTCGTTATTTTGGATTAAAAAACTTTTCACTTCCCTCTTTTGAACGGTTTCTTCATCTTCGCACAGCAATAAAATACCTTTAAGCGATCTTGTTTGCAACACTAAAACTAAAATTCCATTAGTGTCTGCCCTGCTTCTGGGATTGTTGTATGATGAATCACTCTTTCGAAATATATTGGGAAATGTGAATGAATTGGTGCGCAATCAGCTCTGCTAAATTAGGGTTGCTAACAAACATCAAACTTTTAACGAGATGTCAGAAATGCTGTACTTTGCTTCGGTGTCTGATGATCTGATAACACGTTTGTATTCATTAAAAGTTAGTTCATATGACAATCTGTCTTTTAATGCTCCTTGAAAGTACGGGCATGCGCTTTTAACAACTCAAAATCTAAGGGAATGGAAAGCGATTTCCATACGCAAAATTTACGGCTACATACTTTTTGCCGTCTTTAGTATCTCCAGCGCCTATTCTAGTTTTAGTGCTTCTTCATTTTCGATTCCTTGAAACGAAAAGATCAGCCCTTTCATTCCCGGTTAGCATTAGATCGAAATAGGTTAAAAATATGTCTGCATTTGTGTAAAAAATATTTCTTGCCCCTAAATTTTATAGAAATTTTCTTAACAATTGCCCGCCCCAGATTCTGGACAACTGTCCTGTTTGGGTCTTTGTTGAAAGCGAGCGCTATTTTGAAAGTAAGACGTGCAGAGCCTGGCACAATCAATTCATCCGCTCCTAAAGTCTGGAAATTTGACAGTAAAAATTTTTGATCCGCATCAATAGTAGATGGATTATTTGGAACAGTAATATTCCGTTTTTTTCCCCTTCACGCCTAAGGGCTCTTTCAGCCTTCTATGCGGGCTAAGAACGAGCCATATGTTTGCGCGCCTTTTTTATAAAACAAAATAAAAGTTAATTTTTTTAAAAACATGGCAAGAATTGAAGCTAAAAGAAGATTATGATGTTTTTGATCGTGGAGACGACATGAGTGAAATGATCCCTTTAACACGGCATCGCTAAAACGCTCTCAATGCGGCATGAATTAACAGAAAGTAAGGTTAAATCATTTTACGAAAGTTTAGGTCAAGAACCTCCCGAATTTATAGACCCAAATGATTTTGAATTAAAAGATGATCATTTGTCTGTAAAAAAACGATCAAGGGCACTTGTTCGGCTTACAACTAAACCAGACCCATCAAAGTTTTTACCCAAAGAGTACAATTATACAAAGACTCAGTGTGAAAGATCAAAATCCCCTTTGGTATTTCTAAACCAAAATTAGATAAGGATGCAGTTGCTAAACTTCAAAACACACTGCGGGAACTCCCAACAGCTAACCAAAACAAAACATGGAACTTAAAGAATTAATAAATCGGCAGATGAAATAATAAATGCAAATAGAAGCAAAAAACCAGTTTTTCAAAAAGAAACAGCATTAAAGACTATACACGACTCACCGCTACCCATGCGAGAAATAGCGGCCCTTGATCATGCTTTGAGAAGCATCAGAGGCGAATTAAAAAACAATTTAGCAAAACTAGGGGGACTAATGAGCATATAAAAAGAAAAAGGGAAAAACTCGTTGAGGCTGATGACGCCAACTTAGGGCCTGATATTAAAGAAAGAAAACAAAGACTAAAGATCTTGAACAAGAAAGATCAGCAAGACTAGAAGCGCTGACTATAACCGAGACCAATTACGAACACAAGTGAATAGAATAGAGAAACAATCGAAAAAATTTTATATGAAGACACGACACTAGCAGAACGAATACGAACGCTGTTTAGAGAGCAAGGAGTCACATTAGCAAGCGTTATAACTCCCTTAGGATTTGCAATAAGTACATTGGTGTTGGCTATTACAGGCGGCGGTGGCCAAAGTTCAGTACCTCCACCGCCATCGCCTCCACCTGATAATCATGGGTAAAAAAACAGCTTGATCATCTTGCGAATTATTAAAAAAATTAGGGGTTTAAAGCCGTGGACGCTTTACCAGGAATTGGGGAGTATTGTCAGCTGGCTTTTGTCTACTGCAAGCAAAGTAGTTGGCTTTATGGCCGAGCACTTATGGGCATTGGGGCTTTTTCATAGTGGGGTTTTAAATATTTAGTAAGTAAAGACAAGTAATCCTAGGCCAGTTAATCCAAGAACAAGCGCTGTCTTTTCATATTCATGGTAAATTTTTTTGACTTGGGCGAACAGAGCCCGCGAGCTTTGCTGAGTCTTCAATGACTTTGGGGGTTTTGGACTTCGGGGTTTGGGATGACTTAATTTTGGGGGTGTTCTTTTATTGTTTGTAATTTTTACTGGCTCAGAATTTATGTCGTTTTTCCCACCTTCTGTCATTGCCTGCTATAAGAATTTCATTATTATAGTTTATTATTTTTACCTATCTGGGTCTGAGGTCAGAAGGCAGCATGTATAAACCATCCCAACAGAAAAGTCTACTTTCGATTTGGGGTATTGTAAAACATGTTGGAAACCTTTGAATATTTGAAGGAAAAATCAACTGTGGGAATTAATGGCGTCCTCTAAATTTGCTAAGTATTGTTTTTGTGCGTCCAAAGCCAGTAGAAGGATCAGTTATGCTCGATCTTGCCTGTGCTTGCGAACCTAGCAAACACCAAACGTAAGTACGAATAGAAATCGTTTATTCGTTCTATTCCCCCCCCTAGTTAGGCCCTTAGAAGTGTTAAGATAAATGTTGTCCATGCTGTTTTATGCTCTTGCTGTAGGGACCCGGGCTCCAACAGTTGTGCCAAAAAAGAAAGTTTGAAAGGAGGATGCCAGTCATAGTTATACTTTCTGTGCGTGCCCCGAAAATAAAGGTCGCCCTAGGCCATGATTATGATCCAACTTTTGTCTAAAGCCTGTCTTGATGTTAATATTGAAAATTTGTTACAGATCCTTTCCCAAAAAACCTTCATGTCTATTCTGTTGCTGAATGGAAATTAAACGGTTTGTCATTGGTAATGGCGCTGCAATTCATCCAAAATACGTTAAAGGTGTAATAGAAATGAAATCTGTACACTGACCTCACCCAAAGGATCATGGTGATTTAAATGATCAGCATACGCCAAATCCACACCCAGTTGATGCGCAAAACACAGCAAAGTTTAACTGGTTCTGATTAAAACTGCATCGGATGACTAAACACGCTTCTTGATGTGGTCGTTTTAATAGGGGGGTTAAGATAGCTCTTCAATGGAGTACTAACCTTTTATGAAAGAGGCCCGTCTGGGTCACAGCAATGTCAAGGTATCAGTTGCTATATTTTTAAGATTGTAGGTGCGGCCCAACAGAATATTTTGCATCATTTTTTGAATGCACTCAATTTTAATTTGTTTTAAAAAATGTTTGTAACAATAACAACCCAAGACAGTCCTTCGTTTTTAGAACATGCTATTAATAACAATTGGGGGAACCAGAAAAGGGTCGCGCTCCATGAAATATTCTACAAAGTCGTATGGGTTTAATATAAGCAAAGCCAAGGAGAATAATAAGATTAGAAAAGTTAATAATAGAGGCCTATTAGTTAGCCAGTTAACCATACCTGATGGTTTTTTTACGGGTTTGCTCACTAAAGAAGCAATGAGTAACTTAACATTGCTCTCAACTTAACAATGCAAATCTAAAAACCCAAAGTTTGGGCCTTCAAACCTGAAGAAGAAGAAGTAGGTTACCCCTTTTTGATAAAGAGCTAGCTAAAATGATTTGGCTTTACAAACTTCCCATCTGCCCGTTCATAGTTTTAAAGGTTGCAGCAAACAAAACTACTTATGAGGGAAAAATCCGCTCGATCTTGCATTACATTCATTACTCTATGTTCATTTTGGATGAGCTAAGCACTGATGAAAACTTATATGATGGAAGACCCTCAACTTTTTTTAAGAGCTCTTCCTCAGGGAAAGCTGCATATTGCGATTATGAAATTATACAATTCCCCAATTTTTCAGTTTAAAAGATTAGTTTGTGGGAGGGTCAGATCATTTAATATAAAATCAAAGACAAAGCGGGGGGGAAAGTTGTGAAATGTGATAACCTGCCCCAATGTTTGGAAATAAAATAATACGTTAAATAAAAAATAATGTCGCGTGGGCCAGAAGAATCAGGGGTTACATTAGCGCCTGTAAGGTGTATAACCTTAGAATTAAAAAAACCCCTTTCAGATGTTGCGGACTTTGAACGAACGGGGTTGAAATAGGCGCTTTGTATGGTTTTGAGTTACACTAAAGATGGTGATTATAAACGCAAAGAGGTTAGCGACAACAAAAGTTTCCTAAACTAGAACAACTGCGCAATCTAGAGGCAAATAATGTTTGGGCCCGTATGAATATAAAATAGTTCGAAAACCTGACCTCAAATGGCACTTAGAACCATATTTAGAATGGGACAAAAATTGAATTCATAAGCCCCTTTACATATTTTAGCCGTCAAAAAAGATTCAGAAAAAACATTCAACTCTGGCCCTTTTCATGTAAGTCTTTAGCCGGGCGACAATAGTCGGAAAAGAAATTGAAAATAAACGCCGTATGGGAAAAAAAACAGTACATCCTCCCAGAAAAGAAACAGTTGTAAAAAAGCTTCTACAAAATTACAGTTTTTTCCAAGCAGAAAACTAGGAGACACGTTCACAATGATATTTGAAATTTCTGTCTTTAAAGATGTGGAGAGGGATGGGGTTGTGGGCGTTAGTGACGTCCTTTTAAAAGGAATTTAATATTAGCTGGCAAAACTTAGACGTTAAACGCCTTAACGTTTTTGTCGTCGTTCTTCACAATGGTGAGGATATTAAGATCATAACAACAAGCAACAAAATCAATGTTGACTTAAATAGAAACAATCTTACAGAACTAAATTGGTTATAATCTTACACATTTAGGCCTCATAGGGTTTTATTATATGAACAAGTTTTGACAGAGAGCATGATAAAAATATAAAATGGATTAGATTAAATTCTGTTATAAAACTATGGAGCAGTTAAACTTTATGACAAAAACCCCTCATTGTTCATTAATTTGTGGACAAACTGGTTGTGGAAAAAAACAATATTTATCCTCGACCTGTTACAAACAGTTTATCGTTATAATTTTGCTCATATTTCGGTTTTCTGTTTCCAACACTTAAATGGAACAAAGCATATCATGATAGAAGGGTTTATATGGGCAGATGAAACATATATTTAGTTGATCCTAGCAATAAACTAAGTGAGTGTTTAGAACAGTTTTATAGACTGTTTGAAGGAACGCAGACACTATTTATTATAGATGATGTTCGCAGAAGAGACATAGTTAAAAAGAGAAACGCTTTATCAAAAAATTGCTTTCAGTGGAAGACATGCTGGAATAAGTGTGTGGATTTTATGCCCAAAAATATAACTCAGTTTTAAAAGACTTTAGAGAACAGTTAAAGACTGTAGTTTTATTTCACATGAAAGACCGAGATGCATTTGATGAATGTATGCGTGAAATGATGTTGTTGGGAAAAAAGACCAGGAAAACATAGGATTAAAACAAAAAAATGGGAAAACTGAAAAATTTAGTAAATTAGTATTAAAACGGATAACCCTGCACAGTATGTTTGTTTGTAGATAATCGTTATTTTTTGGTTATTGAAGTCTTACTTGTCAGAGAACAGTAATATGCTGATTCTAGGCCACTTTCGCCCGAAAACTGGTTGGGGCGAAAGTGGGGTAGAGTCGGCATATTACTGTTCTTGGACGTATGCACACATATACAGAACTTTTTGAAAAATTTAATTAAAGCTTTGTCAAAGTACAAACAGTAAAAAATTCCCGTTACCCAGTCAGGTTGCTTCACATTTTCAACAAGGCTATTTTTAATCAAACATATTACCCCCCCCCCCACCCCTCCCCCCAACACCTTCCCTTGTGTGACAATTTGACGGCAGGCTGAATGAAAGCGTGTGCTCAGTGAACACTGTATTGATGAAAGCTACCATGAAAGTTTCTTTCCAAGCAAATAAATCAAAGGAAGATACATGTTGTAAAAAAAACAGAACCCGAAAGCTTAGACATTAGACAGCTGACGTTCCAGTGGAGAAACTTTATTCTTTATGTTTGATATCATCCCTAACTGAATTTTCCGATTTATAATGAAATTCATCTTCGGTATTTCTCAGCCCCAAAAACTATCTCCTGAAACCCCCACGTCACTCGCGGTCGCACACACACGTAACACTGTCCATGGTCAACATATCCGCACGTGCCGCGCGTGGCAATGAATTCACTGTAGTGGCATGAATTGTTCATCACTTCCACGTGCACACAAGCCACGCTGTCTTGTCACACTCACTGACACAGGTGACTGTCTTTTTTTGGTCTACATTTCTTGCATTGAGTCTATGGGCAAAAAAGCGTCGGTTCTTCATCCAGGGGCGGCCACACCGCTAGGTGAGCTCGATGTGCCGATCTCCTGCTCGTTAAGGACAAACTTCTTTCCGTCTATCAGCAGGTGGTTGTAGATCATCGTCGCCCGTTTAACGTTTCTGCTGGTCCTTGGCCGCCTTAACATGAGGAGACAGCTTCGTTCTGACCCGCGGAGAAAAGTCCTCGCCGACGACCACATTGCTTCCTCGGAGATTTCTTTTCGCCTTCAGAATTTTCACTCTCTTTCTTATAGAACGTGCATTGAGCAACGTTGGGCGAGTTGGATTTGCACTCAGTCGGTGAACTCTATCAAAACTTACGTCGCTGCTCAATTTCAACTTGTTGGAAATCAAGTCTTTCAGCAAGTGTTCACAATCTTCAGCAGGCTTGTTGGCCTGTCTGCGTATACCGTGCACAATAATGTTGTTCCTCTTAGAACGGCCCTCTAACTCCCTTCATCTCCAAATTTTGCACACTCTCTTGAAGATTTTTGTTTGTTTCTGCCAGTTCAATCATTTTTACCGCCTGAGAGAGGCCAACTCACTTTTCCAGTGTTTCGACTTCCTCCAAACCAACAAAGAATTCTTCAATTTTGGTCAGGTCCTCTCAAAGGCTATCAAACCTGTCGCTTATGGAAGACAACGTGGATAAGGCAGGTTCAAAACCAGTGTCACTATCAACTCTTTGCTGTAAAGGACGACTGTTGCACTGTCCCCCTGGCTTCTCTGGCCTCTCTCCACACTCAGTCTCCGGCCAACACTGGAACCGGTCAAACATGTCTGCTTGCTGTCCCTCTTGGGAGGTCCGGTATTTGCCTCGACGTCGCCACACTGCATCAAAAGGTTTGCTGAAGAAAATCACAGTGAGGAGCAACCCATCATGACACCGTCCGCTCAGCTTGTCACTCTCAATGTCCGACATCGCATGGCGACCTTTTCTTTGGCACGGCGACATATAAAAATTGATGTAGACTGCCACGATGAAGCCACATCTTGCTCTGAGACTCAGAGCCACCTCCGGCATGATGCGTTAGCTGCACTCTGTACAAGTTTCAAAATTGTACTAACTGATAAATCGGGTAATTTTACCATAAACAAGACATACACCCAAAACACGTCCGACTCCGTTTAAGTTCCGTGAACTCCCAGAGAGAGAGAGAGAGAGAGAGAGATAGAGAGAGAGAGAGGGGAGAGAGAGAGAGAGAGAGAGAGAGAGAGAGAGAGGAGAGAGAGAGAGAGAATGTTTCTGTGTGTGTATGTACTGGGTTGGAGGAGGATCTCTCTCTCTCTCTCTCTCTCTCTCTCTCTCTCTCTCTCTCTCTCTCTCTCTCTCTCTCTCTCTCTCTCTCTCTGGCGTTCGTGCTCTTGTGTGTGGGGTGTGTGTGTGTGTGTGTGTGTGTGTGTGTGTGTGTGTGTGTGTGTGTGTGTGTGTGTGTGTGTATGTGTGTGTGTGTGTGTGTTCAGTTCAGTTCAGAGGTTGTTTAATGTCTTTTCATCGCCAGATGATATTAGACACTTGTTTAAACAAAACAAAAATCCCCAACCTTTTACACTCACTCAACTTATCTAATTCTTTCAAACCCACATCTGACATATGCATATTTACATAAGTGAAATACCCTAAAGGTACACAAAGTTGCAATCTTTATAAAAGTTTTGCAACCTGTGACTGCGAATAAACATGGCAATTTCAGCAACACATGAACGATATAAGACAGAGTTGACATTATCAAAGTTATTCATCTCAATACCTTCCTCCTGATAGAGTGAGGTCAACACTGAGCATTCAAACAAAAGATGACGCACGGAAATGTTTTCTCCGCAGACACAAGTAATACCATGAGAATATTAGTGTTCCAGGTATTCAGCCTTAATTTATGAATTAATCTAACAATGTGCCTAGGGCACGATGGTAAAGTAGCCACTTTTTTTAAACTAAAATTCTGCTTATGTATGTACTTTTCCATAATTTGGATTAATTCACAAGAGGACAAATCTAAGGGATTTTGGGTTTAAATTTTCAGCGTTTCTATTTGCTCCTTCTTTTGCAAGACTGTCTGCTATTTCATTCCACTTTATAACACAGTGAGATGGGACCCAACAAAAATCAATCCTTATACCTAGAGTTATGAAACAATGCAATACATGCTTTATTTCAAAAGCAAATCTTTTCTAGCTTTGCAGTCCCAACGCTCTAGTGATTGTAAAAACAGATTTGGAATCAACACACAGTAGGATTTTCTAATCGGTTGGATGTATGATATGTTTTTCGAACTCTTTGGAAAATCTTTACTGTTTCTTCAGGAACTGAATTTTCAACAGAAAGACTTCTGACAATATATTTGGACGCATCCAATATTCACTTCTCATTAAGTGGTAAGATATTTGTTTCTTTATAACATTTATAAGTGTTTGTATGAACTGGAACTCCCAGAGCTAATTTCATGGCCTTACTATCCAAGCTTTGCCAATCTCTTTAAAGAGAATTAGGTGCAAAGAAATACACTTCCTGCCATATGTCAATTTCGATCGGACTAACGAGATGTATGGATGTAAAAGGGTATGAGAGTCCTGACCCCATGGTTGACAACATATTATTTTAATAACGTTCAATCTTTTTCTTGTTTTAAACAATCAAATTTTCAATATGTGTTTTCCAGTTCAGCTTCGGGGTTAAAAATACCCCCAGAAATTTAACTTTTTTGTTTATATTCTAGAATCTCTGTGTGTGTGTGTGTGGTAAGTATGCGCACACATGAAAGTGTGTGTGTGTGTGTGTGTGTGTGTGTGTGTGTGTGTGTGTGTGTGTGTGTGTGTGTGTGTGTGTGTGTGTGTGTGTGTGTGTGTGTGTGTGTGTGTGTGTGTGTGTGTGTGTGTGTGTGTGTGAAATAAAGCAGGAGATAATGTGTTTTTTGTGCGTGCGTGTGTGTGGTAAGTTGGTGTATAGGAGGAATGGAGTGGGTGGATGGGTGTCTCTGTGAAATAATCCCTTTTCATGACATTTCAATCCACTGGTTTAAAAAAATCACTTATGTATAACCTTTCTCCTTTCTTTTGACTTGAGCTTATTTGCCTCCCAAGTGATTCTATTGTTTGTGTCCCCTGCTTACTTGCCTCCGACTGATTCTATTGTCTGTCTCCCCTACTTATCCCCCCCCCCCCACTTTTGTTTTCTCTCAACTGTGAACTAACTATTTGTTATATTTGTTAACATTTCACAGGGGTTCTATGAGATCTTTTCAGTGGAGATCACAAACCGAGGAGATTGTGATGTGTGTGGTAAGTATGCGCACACATGAAAGTGTGTGTGTGTGTGTGTGTGTGTGTGTGTGTGTTGTTGTGTGTGTGTGTGTGTGTGTGTGTGGTGTGTGTTTGTGTGTGTGTGTGTGTGTGTGTGTGTGTGTGTGTGTGTGTGTGTGTTGTTCTTCCGTTTAACGTCTTCCCACATAAAGTGATTTCAGACAGTTTGCAGTGATAGAGTGTATAATGAAAGAAGTATGAGTGTGTGCAACCATTTGTGAGTGTGTGTGAGTGTGAGAGTGTGTGTGTGTGTGTTGTGTGTGTGTGTGTGTGTGTGTGTGGTGTGTGTGTGTGTGTGTGGTGTGTGTGTGGTTGTGTGTGTGTGTGTGTGTGTGTGTGTGTGTGTGTGTGTGTGTGTGTTGTGTGTGTGTGAAAATGTGTGTTTGTTTAGTTTTACGTCTTTTCACATGGCGTGTTTTTAGACGATTATGATATTTGTAAATGATATACATCAAGATGACATTGATATTATTATACAAATGAAAACATAATTAAAAATAAAGCTTAAATCACTGGACATGAACAACATAAACAATGTTTGCTTAAAAAAAATACTGAAATATCATACTAATGTACCGATAGGACTGCGAAGTAAATATTTTGATACATTAGCCAAAATGAATGATTTGAAGTTAGAGTCTT
>CM031627.1:20394878-20407378 GCA_018398815.1 Conus ventricosus
TTAAATAAAACCAAAAAAAACAACCCAAAAGAGGTGATGAAAGGATATTGTAATTGCACAAAAAAGACCAGTGCCCTTTAAATAATAAAGTCTCTACAAAAATTTATTGTGTACCAACTACGGTAACAACGACAGTGATAAAGAAACATACTAGGAATCACGGCTACCACTTTAAAACCAGATATGCAAACCATAAACATCTTTCAAAAATGAAAAATATAAAAACCAAACAGAATTAAGTAAATATATTTGGAAGCTGAAAAATGGGAAAATAGATTACAACAATCATGGAAAATTATAAAAAGAGCAACACCATACAAAACCATTCTAAAAAATGCAACTTATGTACTACAGAAAAGTGGCTGATATTATGAAAACCCCCACTAGCATCCCTGAATTCTAATTTAGAAATGAAAACAATTGCAGGCAATAAATGGAAATCTTTGTCAATGCACCATTCCGTGGCACGTCCCCCTGAACCCGCCCCAAAAAAAAAAAAACCGGCAGGCCACGTGCTACACGAAACAGAACCACACGCCCACACACCACGGTAAAATAACACCGGTGGCGTGCCCAAATTTGTTTTGTATACCCTGAGGAGAGCGCTTTTAGCTTGAAACAAGCTTGTAGGTTTTAACCTCTTCATTTTAAAATCACTTTTTTAAACTGGTATGTCGCTCCCTACATGGTTGAGCCCCTTTTGCGTCCGAGGGGCTTTTTAACCCTGATTTTATATATATATATATATATATAAGATTGCGCTGATCCTCAGAAACCATTCTCTCTCTCTCTCTTCTGTCCTCTCTCTCTCTCTCTCCCTCTCTCTCTCTCTCTTTCCCCTCTCTCTCTCTCTCTCTTTCTCTCTTCTCTCTCTCTCTCTCTTTCTCTCTCTCTCTCCTCTCTCTCTCTCTCTCTATATATATAATATATATAATATATATATATGTGGGGTTTTTAAATTTTAAAGAATAAAAAAAGAAGTCTAAAAATCATCTACAACGCTGTTTCAAGCTGGGCTCTCGTCAGGATGAATATTTGGGGTAAACCCACCGCCGGTGTTTATAGGTGTGGGGCCCAGTTATTGTTAAACCCAATGACACACCCATTTATGTAAACACCAAAAGCAACCATCCACCATCTGTATTAAAGACCATGTCAATGGCAAAAACAAGCGACTATCCAACCTGTCATGCAACGAAAGAATATTCAATAACGCAGCAGTAGAAAAATCAAAAAGCACTGCAAAGAAGTGGCTACAACTACAAATTACAATACAACCCAGACAACAACATGAACAAAAGTAAGAAGAACGGGAAAAGGGAAAATCATATGGTAACAACCCCCATACGAGGGAAAACTCAAAACAAGCATAAGGAAAGAATTTTTAAAAATCTTAACAACATCTTTTCCCAAAAGAGCACAAATTGTCCAAATATTCAACAAAAACACCGTGAAACTACATATTTATATATGCCCAACCTCAAAAACCTAATTGATGCATCCAACGAAAAAAAAACAAAAAAACCCAATTCAGCAAAAAAGGGTGGAGAAAGGAAATCTTGCAACTGCACTAAAAAAGAACAGTCCCCCTTAAACAACAAATGCCTCTAAAAACAAAAATTGTATTCAGCCACTGTGACTCAGAGATGAAAAAGAAACATATATAGGATTACTGAAAACCTTTTTCAAAACCAGATATGCAAACCACAAACAGTCATTCAATAAAGTAAAATACAAAATCCAAACAGAACTGAGCAAATACATTGGAAACTCAAAAAATGCAAAAACAAACTATAATATATCCTGGAAAATCTAAAAAAGCATCACCATCAACAACATTTCAAAAAGATGCAATTTATGTCTAACTGAAAAATGGTTAACACTATGCAACCACACTTAGCAAACCCCAAACTCTAAAACAGAAATAGTAAACCAACTGCAGGCACAAGTGAGGGTCGTTGTTGGTGAACACGCCCCAAGCAATAACATGAATTTTAAAAAAAGAAAGAAAAAAAACCCCGTGCAATCTACCTGCACGTGAAAAAACAATAACTGGGCCCCCACACGCTATAAAAACACCGGCGGTGGGGGACACCAAGTATTCATCCTGACGAGAGCCCAGCTTGAAACAGCGTTGTGATGATTTTAGACTTCTTTTTTATTCTTTTTAACTTTAAACAAATGTTGCCCCCAAGGGTTGTTGAGCATTTTTAAAAATCGTTTTAGGGTTAACAGCTACACTTTTCTTTTATAATAATAATAATAATAATAATAATAATATATATTATATATATATATATATATTAAAATATTTTAATATATATATAATATTTTATTTATATATATATATATGGGGTGTGTGTGTGTGGGGGTGTGTGTTGGGGTGTGTGTGTGTGTGTGTGTGTGTGTGTGAGTGTGTGCGGTGCGTGTGCGCTGTGGGGTGTGTGTGTGTGTGTGTGTGTTGTGTGTGTGTGTGTGTTTTGTGGTTTGGTGTGTTTTTGTGTGTGCGCGCGTGCGCTCGTGTTTCTCTGTGTCTGTGAGTGTCTGTGTGTGCACGCACGTGTGTGTGTGTGTGTGTGTGTGTGTGTGTGGTGTGTGGTGTGTGTGTGTGTGTGGGGTTTTGTGTATGTGTGTGTTTTGTGTGTGTTTTGTGTGTGTGTGTGTGTGTGTGTGTGTGTGTGTGTGTGTGCGTGCGTGCGTGCGTGCGTGCGTGCGTGCGTGCGTGCGTGCGTGCGCGTGTGTGTGTTTCCTCACACCGAATTCGCATGCATGTTTGCGCTAATCGTTGACTTTTTTTATTGAACTTTTTTTTTTTTTTCATTTTTTTTCCATACATAATTGAAAAGGAAAATATAGGAGACCGTACAATTTAAAAAGGGAAAGGAAAAAAAATTATTGAATGAAAAGGGGCACTTCAAGTAATCATCTAGACAGAATTGAGCTGTAGTTGGATACTAGATTGACAAAAAAACTGTAGTTACATTGTAGTAAATTTCCCCGTGACAGGCATGAATATCTATACATCCCCTTTCACATTACAAGTATGGCAAAAAAAAAAGTAACGGCACGATGGGTTTGCTAGCTCGTTTCTTTATCTATTAAAAATTTTTTTCAAATAAAACCTTTTCTGCGGGAAAAATTGTTTACCCAATTTTTAAAAAAAAATTTTTTTTTTCAGTTTCAAAATTTAAAAATTCAAAAAGGATGAAAAATTTAACATAAGGGGTAAGTTTTCCACCTTTTTTTAAACATTTTGAAAAAATTTAAAAATTTTTTGGGGGGAAGGAGTTTTTAAACAAGGGCTGTGACGGGTTTTTCTTTCATATTCATATAGCAAAAAAACTTTTCTTAATAAAAGGGTTTAAAGCTATTTCTGTCTTTTTTTAAAAACATGCTTTCAAAACTTCCCCAAAAAACGTTTTCCCATGGGGACACCCCCCATAACATGTGACAAAACGCCTAAAATTTTTTTAAAAAGTCTACAATCCTCAGATTTTCCCAGCATTCATTTTTGCAAGGATAAACGTTAGTTGCAAAATAATTCTTTCAAAATTCCCTTTTTTTGGAACCATTTTAGTTTGATTTCTTGTATTTTTGGTCTTGAGAAAATTTTTTTTTTTAAAATCTTTAAACTTTTTTTTTTTTTCCTTTTTTTCGTTTTGTTTTTGTGCCCCTTCTGACAGATAAATCGACGGGCCCTAAATTTTGACTTTTCAAGTATTCCGCTAAACCCCCCCTTAAAGGGCGTCCCCAAAGAACCCATACTGCAAACCCCACACTACCCAGGCCCAAATTTGGAAATTGGGCGTCACAGAGCTTTTTCCAGTGCACGCAGCCAATTTTCATGGGGCGCTACCCCCGGGGCTTCATAGCAACACCAATGACCCTTTGAACATCCGAGGTGGAAGTGAGGGCCAGAGTACCAGGAACTTGCCGTCAAAGACAGCCGTTTAAGCTTTCTACGAAACTGTGGTGACAGTGCAGAGAAAATCATCTCACTTTTTTCACTTCCCCCAAAACCTGGCAGGAAACACCCCGAGTCTGGGGAACTTCCAAACTTGTTCATGTTCTTATATTTTTCCTAAATCTTTGTTTTACTGCAATTTTGTTGTTTTCCCCTTTGTTTTCCCCTTCCTTGGGTTTTCGGCTGGGGGGGGAAAAAATTTTTTTTCCCAGGGCTTTTGGATTGCATTTCCCATCATTTTCTGTCGCCCGGGGGCACAACAAAAAAAAAAAACTTTCGAGATCTAAGTTTTTTTTCCTGGCTTTGCGAAAAAATGAGAGCTGGGTTTTTTCATATTTGGATTGACCTGTACATACTTTGGCGGGCCTAGGGGGCCCCCTTTCCCCTTCTGCGGGTCTATTTGTATTTTTAAAAGATTTGGTCTTGTGTGATTGGCCTATAACTATTCCCCCTTAAACAGTTTGGAAAGGGGAAAATTTTTTTGGGAATCTTTCAGGAAAAAACCCGGATCCGAAAAAAAGGAAACCCGTAAAACCGAGGCAGGTAGCAGAAAAAAAAAAAAGGTAACTGCTTCTAAAAATTTCAATGTTAGTCTGTTTGTCCCCCCCTTACTAGAAATTTTTTTTGACATAACTATGAATTTTGGGGTTTCGGGTCAGTGGAAACAGCTTGCCCCACGAATTTAATAACGGAACATGAATAAACTTGTTTGTCCCCCAGTTGCTGTAAACAGGAGACCATTTCCAAAAACGGGAGCACAAAGGGGGAAGGCAAACCTCTTAGGGGAATAAAAAACCTTTCACCAGCTTTTTTGAAATGTCTGGCGCTTTGAAACCGGGAAGGGGCGTGCGGGCGCCGTCAACATCCCCCCCCAACCCCCCCCACCCTGGGACCTCTGCAGCGGGGGCCGGGGCCTGCCAGCGGGGGATTTTGGGGGCGCATCTCAGAACCACAAAAATCATCAACACCCCTTGACTGGAATTTTTAACAGTGGCGGGAAACGTAGCCCACCAGTCACAGATTTTAAACTAAATGATGCGCCCTAGATCCTGTATTCATCTCAAAACGAAACTGATCCCTAATCCCACGGGGAACCGCTTTTTCCCCACTGTAGGCCTAAATAAAATCCAGTTTTTTAAATACCTTTACCTTTCTTTTTAAAACCGCATTTCCCCCAACCTTGGGGCCTACTTCTAACCAGGGTCCCTTTAAACCTTAGGCCAATTTCAAACCGCATTTCCCACCTAAGGCCCAAACTTAAAAACCCCCGTTTTTCCCACCTTAAAGGCCTACTTTTAAAAACCCGCTTTTTTTAAACCTTGGGCCTTCCCCCTAACCCCCATTTCCATCAAAAACCCCTTCCTCAAAAACCGAAATTTTTTCACCTTAGGCCTATTTTTTAAACCGCATTTCTCACTTTGGGGCCTAGTTTTAACTACATTTCGCCCCCCTTGGGGGCCTCCTTTAAAAACCACTTTTTTTTCACCCTTAGGCCTACTTTTTAAACTAACCCAGGCCTCCTTCTAAACTGCTTTTCCCTCTTTTAAAAAAGTCTATTTCTAACTACATTTTTTTCCCACAAAAAGGGGCCTACTTCTACACTTTTTTTTTTCCCCCAAGGCCATTTTTGGGCCCCGCATTTCTAAACCTTAGGCCCCTTCAAAACCGCTTTTCTCACTAAGGCATATTTTAAAACCCGAATTTCCCACATTGGGCCCACTTCAAACCCCTTTTTTCTCACATTAGGCCTATTTTGACCGCTTTCTACATTAGGGCCATATTTTTAAACCACTTTTTCCCCCACATTGGGGCCCTTTTTAAACCACATTCTAAACCAAAGGGGCCTACTTTAACTGCATTTCTGGGCCCAGGCCTCTTTTTTTCGCATTTCCACCTTGGGGGGGTTTTTTAAACTTCTAAAAACCCCATATTTTCCCCCTTTTTGGGAGGCCTACTTTTTAACAACACTTTCTACACTGGGCCCTACTTTTTAACCGCTTTTCCCAACCTTAGACCACTTTGCTGGGGCTTTTTTCCTCATTTATCCAATTTCCGTATTTTTTTTTTTTTAAATCATTTTTTTAAACCAAAGGCCTATTTTTGCCCAAATTTCTCACTTTAACCCCCTCTTTTAAATACTTTTTTCAAACCATAGGGAAAAAAATTTCTTAAAAAAAAATGTTACGAACCGCCCAGAAACGGGGACAAACGAGTCCAAGACAAAACAAAAACCTTTTCGACCTCTTAAGGTTCCGGGGCAAAAAAAATATAAACAATAAAAAAACAAAAAATTCACTTATTTTGGGATCGTTTAAAGATCGTTTAAAGGTTCACGCAAGGAAGAAGGCGTTGAATGAAACGAGGCTTTTAAAGGGGAAAATTTGGAGTGAGTCAAAGTCTAATGTTTGATAATAATATTACTGATGGGAAACTAAAAAGGGTCAAAATAATTGGGGGGGGGGGAAGAAAAGGAAAAATTTTGGGCCCAATAAAGTATGGGAAATGGGAAAAGGAAGGGGGTTTAGAGGGATTTTTTAAGGGCCAGGGTTTGCCGTGGCAACAGTCCCAGGGGCAAAGGGGCGATTGGATGTCAATGTTAGTGGTAGTACAAAAACCCAAGCAATAGCATTACGAATGATATTTGCAAACCCAACGTTAGTGAAGGTTAAAGGTAAAAAGCAATAATACAGAAACAAAATTTAAAAAAAAACATTTTTATGGCATAAAGCAAAACCGCTTTTTTTCTTTTTTAAGCCTTTTTTCTAACCATTACCTCACCTTATGCCTATTTCCCAAACCCACATTTTTTCCACTTGGGCCAAATTTCTAACGCGTTTCTCTTTTAAAAGGGGCCTATTACTGGACGCATTTATGACCTTAGGCCTACTTCTAAACGTCTTTCTCACCTTAGCCTACTTCTTACCACATGTCTAGCCCCAGGCCTATTTCTAGCCGCATTGTTTCACCTTAGGCCTATTTCTAACCACATTTCGCACCTAAGGCCTACTTCTAACCACATTTCTAACCCTAGGCCTACCTCTAATTGCATTTTTTGTTTTACTTCAAGCCTGTTTCTAACTGCATTTCTCACCTTAGGACATCGGAATTGAGGTCACCACGAGAGCAGGGCATGAAGGGCCACAGAATTTGAGACATTTTTTTATGCTGATCAATGAAAATGAGGATGATTAAGATGACGCTACGGATTTCCATTTCGGTCTGATACTACATGACAGGGCTGTACCCTACACTTCCTTTCATAATATATCCCGGCGTCAACCAGGCCCGAGAGACACAGGCACTGCAGTGTTGGTCAGGAAATTTGAGCAACACTCTCAGAAACGCATCCATTAAGTGGATGAAACTCGACTGTGTGGTCCCAGTCTTCCCAACTGAGTCCGCAGCAAACTCAACTCTGGGTAGGAGCCGGTCGGGGCAGAAAAACCCACATGACTCTGATGGGATTCAAACCCACGACCTCCCAGCCTCGCATTTCTCACCCAGGCCTACTTATGACTGCTTTGTTCACACTGAGGCCTACTTCTAACCACATTTCACACCTTAGGCCCACTTCTAATCGCAATTCTAACCCTAGGCCTACTTCTAATCGCATTTGCTAACCCTAGGCCTAATTTACCATAAGAATATTTCTGAGCCACCTTTTAACTTCTAACCTGATCCTACTTTTAACACTGTTGCTATGGCCATTCATGGCTGTACTTGTAACCCTAATCTTTGCCTAAGACGTATTGAACCCATGACCTTTTGAACTCTGCCCCTCTTTCCCCCTCCCCTCTCCAGAGTCAAGGTTGATACATCCTACTGGCCAGAGGCACTTAAGTATAGTGTATACTCACAGACTGAAGTCTGTATCTTTTTGTGGCAGATGTGTCGTTGGTAGTAGTCTTGGGTCTGTTTCTGGATGGGGATGTTGTTTGTTGCTCTCTCTCAGCTGTGGTTCCCAGTGAAGTCCGATTTACTTTGTAGTGTTGGTCGGCCAAACAGTGGATTTTTTTCGCCTCTCCCTCCCCCCCCCCCCCCCGGCCCCGCACCCACTTCCCCATGGCCTGTCTTCAGGGCCACCAGACTACCTTCTTCATACTCGGGTGGGATGGTGTTGTGCCGCGTGAGGCCACCCCAAAGAGGAGCAGGACCCAAGTCGCTGGAGTGTTACACAAGTCCCGTGTATGGTCCAACGCTGACTACGACCACTCTAACCCTAAGTCTGTAACAAAGACCCTGTCCCCTGCTTCTTCTTCTCACCCTAATCCTCTTTCTCACGTGACCCTACTTGTAAACGTAACCCCAAACCGTGGAACCTAGGAATCGGTTGAAACAACCACCTGTTACTGTGCTCGTTATAGTTTGGAAGATCTGTAAATATCAGTCTCCTGATGTCACCCTCCTTCCCCTCCCCCTTCCTCTCCTTTTCTGTACCTTTTTTTTTTGCTTGGAACATCAATAAACGGTAGTCACATAACAGCCCTTCTCTCCTCTTTTACTGTTGCTTTTATATCTTGAAGTACTGTAGATATTGGTCATGTAACAGAACATACCCCCTCACCCGCTCCACCCCTACCACATTCCACTCTGTAATATCACTTGCAGCACCGAAGTCATTCACATGACTGATCATCCCCCCCCCCCTCCTCCTCCCCCTGCTCCTTTTCTCTTCCTTCAACTGCAACTTACATAGCTGGAAGACATGTATACATATACACAATTACCTGCAACCACTTCACCCTCCCCACTCTCTCCCTCCTTTCTCCCACTCTCGCTCCCTCCCCCCCCTCCTTCCCTATTCCTGTGACTTTATGTTTTAGGTGTGGGGTATCTGTAGATGTGTCACAAGGCTCACAACCACAACCACAACACAATACCACTTACACATTCACACCCACGCGCACACACACACACAACACACACACACACACACAACACACACACACACGAACACATCACACATCCACACACACTCAACACACACACACACACACGCACGCAGCACGCACGCACGCACGCACGCACGCAACGCACGCACGCACGCAAGCTCGCACGCACGCACGCTCGCACGTCACGCACGCACGCACGCACGCCACGGCACGCACGCACGCACGACACACATCACACACAACACACACACAAACACGCGTGCTGCGCGCGCGCGTATTTTTTCATTATTATTAGTTAACATTTTTCATTGGTTTTTAAAAAAATATAGATGTTTTTTTTTTGGTGTTTTAGACTTCTTACATGTGGAGTTGTAAAAACCCAAATCGACCTTGGCTTGGTTCTGGTACGCCCAGCAAATATTTTGATGTCTCTGTTTTGCACTGAAGCTGTTGTATTCTAAGTGTTCATTGTGATTTTTTTGATGCGTCGTGGTTTTTTTGATGTGACTTGGACACAGTTTGCTTATTCTTTTTTTTTATAGCTGTTTTTTGAGTAGGGCCAGCCCTTGTTGGCCCAAATGCAGTAAGAATGAAGAAGAATGCGTGGTTTGCATGAAACCAGGGAACAAAATGGACTATATTCAGCTGTCCTTAGAGATCTCATTTTCACTGTCCCCGATCACTGATTTGGACGAGCTTTTCGAATGATCTCAGATTTATACAGATTTATAACCCCATACCAGTAAAGTGTTACTTTTTCCTCAAATTTATGAGATCACTCCACTTGACAGTAAATGGAACATGAATTTTTCCTCACGAATGTTGGTGTTCTACAATACGACCTCTGACAATGGTCAATGATAATATTACATCCTCC
This sequence comes from Conus ventricosus, assembly GCA_018398815.1. NCBI lineage: Eukaryota > Metazoa > Mollusca > Gastropoda > Neogastropoda > Conidae > Conus > Conus ventricosus. The sequence continues at coordinate 20,404,612 of CM031627.1, forward strand.
CCTGGTAAAAGCATACGCAGAAAACAGTCTCTTCCGCCATTAGATATAGAACCTCCTACATACTTTTTCTTGAAAATAAAGTTATTGTTGTGAGAAAAAAATTTTACTCGTAAAACTCTGTAATTTCTTTTCATTTTGAAATTATTAATTTGGGTGGCATATGCATGTGTAGGTAGCAGTAGTAGGAGTAGTTGTAGTAGTAGTTAAGTAGTAGTTGTAGTAGTTAGTGGAGTAGTGTAGTGTAGTAGGTAGCCAGCTGCAGTAGTAGAAAATAATTTTAGCTGAGGATAAGGTGGGGGGGGGGGGGGGGGGGGGAGGGAGGCAGAGCGTGTATGTTAGCAATTTTATTAATCTTGAAAATGGTTTGCCTTATATTTTGTTGAATGCACTTTCTAATCTTTACGTTGTTGGTGAAATTTGCCTCTTTCCGGCATTAAAATAGCTTGGGCTTCCATTGTAGAATGTATGACTTGGGTTACCACGAATCTCTCCTCTCTCTCTCTCTTCTCTCTCTCTCTCTCTCTATCTCTCTCTCTCTCCTCTCTTCTCTCTCTCTCTCTCCTCGCTCTCTTCTCTATGGCAATTGGTTATGTACGTGTCAGTTTCTGATTTTATTTGTTCATGCTATTCTTATATGCCAATTAATTATTTGAGAAAAGAAACGTTTTGTGTAGAGTTTGCTTTCAATCTATGCATAATACCAGAAATTCTTCTAAAATTGCATGTGATTTATGTATCATTATCATTCAATTATTCAGTGGTGGTGTGTGTGTGTGTGTGGTGTGGTGGGTGTGTGTGTGTGTGGTGTGTGTGTGTGTGTGTGTGTGTGTGGGGGTGTGTTGGGTTGTGTGTGTGTGTGTGTGGTGTGTGTGTGTGTGTGTGTGTGTGTGTGTGTGTGTTTTTGAGTGCGTCATGTCATTCCTTTGAACTTACATGAAACTATTTTGTTCCCATAGAATATGTTTTTCTTGTTCATTTCATTGGCGTTTTATGATTGTCTTTGGTCCTGGGATACCTGGAAATTTAGCAATTGCTTTCGGATCAGACGATTTGCTTAAGCTTCCTGTCTTTTCTTACATTGTTTTCTGTTCGTGTATGTTAGCTTTTTTATTTTGCGGGCTTATGTGCCTAAGTACTTGACATCGTTTTGATTGTTTGGACCTTTACTGATTTTGAATGAGAAGCGTTTTTGGTATTATTTAATCTTTGTTGTGTTGCGTTGTCTTAAAATATAAAAACCTTGGTTTTTTCACGCTTCACTGAACATTTTCTGTTAGATGTCATCTTTCATCATATGTGCAGAACCCATCAAATCTCCAAGTGTTTAACAAAAAAGGTTTTTTTAAAGTAGGATATCTAAATGCTTGCCATCTTTTTAAAACACGATATCAGAGTTCCTTCTATTTTTTTTCCAATTCAGACGATTGTTTTGATGTTTTCGTTATTCTGGATAACTAGGTTAAAACAAATATTGTTTCCGACATTTAGTTACTATTCCAATCTTAAGGTTTTACGTTAAAGTTGCATACGTTGCAAATAAACTAGAATACAGGATTAGGGGATATATCCATCAATCAGTGAAAGTAGATGCATCGTAATGTGTATGATAGACACTATGTGGAATTGTAATATGGATAACGTGTGTCTGAAAGGGTAAATAGACCATGTCAATAGTATATTGTACAGAAACCCTGATGATCGTGCTGATGGTTCGTCCGTTTTGATTCATTGATAGAAGAAGTATTAGACCATTTCCAGTGAAATAATACTTCTCGGTGATTTCAAAATCGACTTATTAATAACCATACAACTCATGGAAAAAGATTATTGATACATACAACTTAACCCTGCTATTAAATTCCCCTTACGCGACAAAAAATTGAAAACAGAACACATTGATTGTCCATATTTTTGTAACAAATTCTTGTAATATTGTAGATAACATCTGTACCGATTTTTGGATTGAGTGTCACTTTCCAGTTTGTTTAACCTGGTGTAAGAAAGGCGTGGAAATTCCTAAAGATTCCTAAATAAATATATAATTTACAGAAGTTACAAAAATTACAATCCTGATCACTTTTTGTTCGATCTAATTAACACATATCTCTTCAGTAGGTTTATATCAGCTTAGGGGGACCCAGACGATGCTCTAATTACATGGTATTTGATGATGGTTTCTTGCGGTATTCAATATGACGGTACATGCATAAATGAAAGAGTTAAATTCACAGTCAAACCTCCACGGTTAATAAAGAAGAAATTAACGCAGCGGTAATAACCATGGAATTATTGAACTGCAGCAATACAGGAATATGACGAAAACTTCAAGAAACATGCGGAATGTAAAGTAAACTCAATGAAAAGTGCTGCGGGGAATTCGCTTCTTAATCTATCTCTAAATCGATATGGGAAAAGCAGTATTCAACTTCAGCGAATATAACCCAAACAATTGCATCTTCATTCTATCCAGCTACAATCTGGTCTTTCGGGCTCGTATGGTACATCTCCTTCTCAAATCGTTTCTGATTCGATTGTCAAGGAAAAGACATACTCTCATCAGAATGATTTTGCTGTTACTTAAAGATTTTTGTGCGTTTTGAAAAATGTTAAATCTTTTCTAAAAGTTTTAAATTATATGGTGTTTTGAAGTATAACCATGAAATTATGTTCCTTAAGTCCGTCTATCTCGCGGATGGGATGTTTTGGTACTGTCGAATACTTAAACGGCAGCACGCATCATGCGGTACTTTTAACCTTTTATTCTAAT
>CM031627.1:20412378-20417378 GCA_018398815.1 Conus ventricosus
TAACTAAAGCAGAAGAAAAGATGTATTTATACCTTTTTGTTTCCTGGCCCCAACGTTGTTTGCTTATAACTTTGAGCGATTAAGGAGATTTTCTCGCTTGATTTATTATGTGTTCCAAGTGAAAATTCCAAGAAGATTTGAATATGAGGCCAACACCAAGGAATTAATCTCTAGAAGTGTAGCTCAATTGGTATTATTATGTACTTTGAAGTTAGGAAGTATTGTGTGCAGACCAACTGCATCAAATAACATCATAAGGGATTTTTTCAGCCGACAGGGCATTAAGCCATTATCAGACATGAACAGTTCGCAATGTTGTTAACTCTTTTTGATTTATTCTTCTAATGTAATTAACAGATCTTTTGATGTGTTCTTTTTTAATGTGCGATCAACCTTAGGCTGATGTCATCAGCTATTGGTGTGTGTGTGTGTTTTGTGTGTGTGTGTGTGTGTGGTGTGTGTGCGCGCGCGCGCGCGTGTGTGTGTGTGTGTGTGGTTATAAAACTTTCTAAAGGAAAAAAGAAAGAATGAACAGAAAGACGCACTGATGTGGATGATCTATAGAGTAATGTGTGGTCTGACGCAGAAGCCTCAGGGCGTACTATATTCAATACTGTTAAACTGGTCAGAACGCACACTTTATACCGACCGATCAAAACTCAGCATCGTGCAAATGCCGGTCGACACCCACACACACACACACACCCCACACACACCACACACACACACACACACACACACACAAAAACACACACACACACACACACACACCCCACACACACACACACACACACCACACACACACACACAGTAAGTCGGAAACCAACTGATAAATATTTTACCAGGAGGTTTTTGTTGAATGAAAAAAAAATGTTTGTTGGTTGGTCTGGTGATGTTTGGTTTGGTCTGGTCTGCAAATATTCGAACGGTTTCAACAAAACCGCGAATTTACTTCATACTGCGACCTTCATGACCGAAAACAATTTTTCGCGACGTCTGTCGACACATCCCAGTCCATAATTTCAGCAAAGACTCACCAAAAGCATTTGCCCTGAGCAGTTGGTCATCCCCAATTAAGGTCCCTGTCTATACTCACCCATCACCCACCCATGGGGGAGGGGAGAGAGGGAAGTATTTTCAGACACAACAGTGGTGACCCGGACTCACTGGTGGGGGATACATCTAGAACAGGGTGGGGTGACTAGGGGTACTTATTACCCCAATTCCCTTCCCCGTTCTCCCCCCACCCTGTATACTCACCTTTCCCCCATCTCAGTACAACATCTTGTACACAAGGCACTTACAGGTAGAGGAGAGTAATTTCTGGCCTTATGCTTGAATGTACACCGCCGCTCAGAGGAGGAGGATACAGACCCTCTGCCTAAAATCAACCCCACTCCCTCCCACCCCTACCCCCTTTCATCGAACCTATCTAGGTCATCGGTGGGAAGTAATTGTGGAGGTACTATCTGTGTGTTGTGTTCATTTCCACCCCTCCCAAACCTTCGTGAGTGTGTCTGGCGCCTAGACACATGGCATGGCGTGTTTCTGCACTGTGCCACAAATCACTCACGGGGGAGTAATTCTGGAAGTGAGTGGGAGACAGTTCTGGCTCAGATCCTTAATTGTCCCCATCCCCTTTCATTCCCCCACCCCACGTCCACCTCCAATACTACCACACACCCCACTCCGCCCCTACCCCCCCCCCCCCCCCCCCCCCCCCCCCCACCTCTGTCTAATCTAGTCCAGGCGCAATGTGCTTTGCTCGATATGTTCTGTTATTGCTTTGATCGATAGTTCTGTAAATCTCGACGCTTGGAACATTGTAAAGGAGGGGAGGGATTTGGCAACTTTGTTAAAACTCATCTATTGCTTAATCTAGACAGGCATTTAAAGTATGTAACTACTAGATTCAGACTTGGTATTCCTGAAATTGCTGTGCATTATTACGCCACTGATTCTATAGCAAAGAAGACTTAATATGCTAGCTTTGCAGAGAGGAGATAGAAAGTGAAGTGCATTTTGTGTTAAGTTGTCCTGTCTGCAAAACTTAAGAACTCAGTGTATACCATTGAAGTATTACAAAGTCCAAATCATTTCAGATTAGCACTTCTTTTGGCATGTACTCATGAACAAAATAGTCAGAAATTCAGTAATAAATGACAAGTATTTCGGAAAAACGTGTGTCGTTTCACACACACGTGCACTTCATGATTTGTGTGAGGTCCAACAGCTCATTCTGACAGACATAACCTCGGTTTAAGTCAGCGCCAACATTCCGCCATGTTGCGATACTCGACAATGCCAGTGTGTCATGATTTAAACAGCATTTTGGGCCTTTCTTTCAATTCCAACGATGCACAAAACCTTTTTTTTATGTGGATGGTCCTTATTCTGCAGTTGGTGCAGCCTGCTATCTGCAATATCGTGAGAAGACGAAAGAGCACCCCGGCTTGTTCATGAAGAATTGATTGTTTTATGCACCAACTTTTAAACAAACTGGGGCACTACACGGGTTTCAGAAAATAGGACTTGCGCAATGGAAATATTGTTCCCGTCCTTGACCGACCTACGCCTTTGACAAATCTTACAGCCTGCATTCCGCCCCCAGAAGCCCTGTGCGCTTGTACACGAACATTCCAAATATTCGAGCTACAGCGTGGAAGTATGGCCAAGATAAGAAAACCCACCGAACTACCATTACGTTTTGTGATGCATTGAGGGGAAAACGTTGGTATCTTACTACAGCAGATTACATTTTATTTTTGATCTCAGGGGAGAATGACTGTCTTGTTGGAAACGAAAATAACGAGGATTACGAGTGGGAAAGCAACAGAATGAAGAGACTGGGGATGTTACAGCTTTGTTTGCCATCTGTGTTAGTTTGCAATATACGTTGTTCATACATACATACACAAATGCATACACATACATACATACATACATACATACATACATACTTTCATACATACATACATACATACATGCATACATGCATGATGCATGCATGCATACACACATACATAGGTTTATGCATGTATGCATACATACATTCATACACATACATACATACATATATACACATATATACATCAAATATGTACATACATACATATATACGCACATGTATCATATATACATATGCACGTGCATGCATAAATCCATAGATAGATAAACGGTTTTAGGAAAATTGACACAGAGGTGTGCGCGCACACACAGAGAGAGGCAGCGAGACAAACACACAGACAGGCAGGCGGCAGGCGGGATGGCAGACAGACAGACGGAGACAAAGACAGAGACAGACAGACAGACAGACGACGGGCACAGAGGAGAGAGAGAGAGAGGAGAGAGGAGAGGAGGAGAGAGAGAGAGAGAGAGAGAGAGAGAGAGAGGCAGACAGACAAAGACAGGGAGAGAGAGACAAAAAGACAGAAACAGAGACAGAGAGCGACAGACAAACAGACAGACCAACAGATAGATCACTCCGCCACTGAGTGAAAACAGTGGTGTCCATTCTGATCCAACACACGCTGACACAACCTCTAAGGCCCCCAACTGACGACTTACAATCGTCTAATCGCAGAGCCAGCATGAGTTACCGCCCCTACGCCAGAGGGTGCCACCATATCCATGTAAGGAGACTCTCATGGGGTGTGTGTGAGGGCGACGAGTGTGACACGATCTCCACACGAGGTTGACGTGAAGAGGAAATCCAGATTGGGGTCACCAGGACAGCAAAAGCGTGCAGGGTTTCAGCATTTAAGACTGCTTCTGTAGGATGAACGAAACCGTTCACACGCTTGCATGCACAAGCATGCGAGTGTACACACACACACACACACACACACACACCACACACACAACACACGCACGGATACACAAACACATGGGTACACACACACGAATACACACACGGACAGACACACACACACACACACACACACACACACACACACACACACCCACACACACACACCACCACACACACACACACACACACACACACGGACACACACACCATGGACACACACGCACACACACGGATATGCACACACGGATATGAACACACGGATACACACACACACACACACACACACACACACACACACACACACACACCCCACACACACACACACACACACATGGACACACACACACGGATAAACACACACACACCACACACACACACACAACACACACACACACACACACACACACACACACACACAAAACACACGCACGCACGCACACAGCACGTGTGGGGGATGGGGGAGGGCAGACAGACAGACAGACAGACAGACAGACAGACAGACAGACAGACAGACACACACACACACACACACACACACACACACACACACACACACACACACACACACACACACTCACAGACAAACACGTGCGGGCACAGATACACAAACACACACGCATTCTTATACACGTGGGTCGCGCGACGTACGTATGCACGCACGCACGTACGAACGCACACACAAACAAACGCACACACAGATACACACACATACACGCACGCACACACACACACACACACACACACACACACACACACACACACACACACACACACACACACACGCACGCACACACACACACACACATACGCACACACACACACACACACATATACACACGCCTTCAAATCGACCAGCCACGAGTGTGTCATGCCTGCAGGGAACGTGCGTTGACAGTGTAAGTAGTTGGTGTTTTTGTTTCCCTCCACAGCCCTGTCCGCAGTGGTCATTGTGTAGTGGGTACTCTTCTGGGCTGCCGGCTTGTTCAGCACCACGTTCATGAGAACGGTGCTGATAATAATTATAATAATGATGATAATAATAATAACAACAACAACAATAATGATAATAATAGATGTTTTTTAACATAGAATTTTACATATAGCTACCTAGTCTCCAACAAAAGAAGATGCACTGGTATTTGTAATACGCCTTGCCAAAGGTTCTGGGCGCTGACAATCCACACTTTCG
>CM031627.1:20428492-20438492 GCA_018398815.1 Conus ventricosus
CGTCGTGTTTTGTCTTGTTTATTCGTTTCTCTACGTTCTTCGGGGGAGCCTTAGAACCCTTCTTAAAATTGGTTGAGATTTCTGCCTGCCGCGCCTCATTTTGCTGCAAAATTGTCAGTTCTGGTCGGATCAAATCAGAATCCCCATGCAAGGACAGGAACAGCAGCTGTAAACAAAACAGTTCCAACTGGGTGCGTTTGAAGAGGAATAAAAGTGAACTTCATAAGTTCTTACAAGAACAAAGACACCTCTGCCAAAGCTAAAACCCCAGCATATGACTTTTGTGCTATGAAGGAAGAGTGAAACACCCACTTTTCTGAAGGGGGGAACGACAGACTAACCAGACTGACACAACAGCACTATCGGAAGAGAACAGCGTAAATCTCACTTCGAAAACGTTAATCTTACCATCGATCAACCCGCCCCTAGAACCAACGTCAAGGGACGGTGATAGTGGCAGTGCTGCATGTGTGCACAGTAGCGGGCATTGTGTGACACAGCTACGCGTCAGTCTGCTGTGCACATCATCGAGAACCACAGCCCACCTGCTTCTCCTTTCCCCACCTTCTCTCTCTCTCTCTCTCTCTCTCACTCCCCTCTCCTTCTCTTCTCTCTTCCCTCTCTCTCTCTCTTCTCCCTCTCTTCCCCCCTCTCTCACTCTCTCTCCTCTTTTCTCCTCTCTCTCTCCTCCTCTCTCTCTCTCTCTCTCTCCTCTCTCTCTCTGTGTGTCTGTCTGTCCTTCCCCTGCCTTTTGTTTTGTCTCTGTCTGTCATCTCTCTCTTTGTCTCTCTCTGTCTTTCCCATCCCCCCTCTCTCTCTCCTTCCTCCCATCCCTCTCTCCCCCCCCTTTTCTCTTTCTCTCTCTCTCTCTCTCTCTCTCTCTCCTCTCTCCCCCCTCTCCTCTCTCTCTCTCTCTCTCTCTCTCTCCCTCCCCCCCCTCCCTCCCCCCCCTCTGTCTCTCTCCTCTATATTTCTGTCCTCCTCTTTCCTTCCCCCTCTCTATCTCTCTAACTTTCCATTTCCCTCTCCCAATTCCCCTCCCTCCTCTAAAACTTAACAAGAAGGCAGTCAAGGGGCACTACGGAAATTTAAACGAGTTTCAAAGAAATCACGTGCAGAAAAAAGAGAAGAGTACGTAAAAAAAGAAAAGAATACCCAAATATTTGTTAAACACAAAAAGATGAATTTGACCAAAGAAGATTAACCAAACTTAATCAGTCGATTACTGACCAAAGGTAATTTTGGCAAACTATTCGATCAGTCAATAGAAAGTCAGCCATATACAACTCTATTACCATTTATCATGGCATAACCATTTATACAATGTCTTTAATGAAGTGGATGTATCATCTACTCCAGAGGAAAATATCGAGTTAAGCCATGTGGGAGAAACAACAGATGACTCAGATGTTTTGTTCCATGAACTAATTTCCAGGCATGAGGTGAAGCCAGCAATTGGTAATCTCAAGGCCAACTGTGCCTGCGGGTCCTTTGGGGGTGCTATTTGGGTTCTTTTTTTTGCTCCTTGGTGGTGAAACACCACAGTATTATGGACTGTGGTGTGTCTCTAATTGACGCCAGGAGCGCAAGGCACAAATCGGCCGTGTCTCCCTGATGAGTTCCGGCCCGGCGGACAGGGGACCTCGAGCGGCAATACAGAAATTTGCCTTCTGGAGGGATTGCGATGGTTCCGTTATGCAGCTAGTGAAGGGTTTTCATATCTGTAATATGTTTTCTTAATTTCATGTTCTCAGTTTCTCATCTTCAGCCCCCCCCCCCCCCCCCCTCCTCCTTAGGTCCAAATCTTTGCCGGGTCAAATTTCTGTGAAGACAGTTCAGTGGCTGGCCTGCTTTTTTTTTTTTTTCCCCACTGTTGGATTGTTCGTCTATGTTTTGTCTGACTTTTTTCAAGTTTAAAAGGCTGTGCCAGTCATTTAATAAGGGTTCTCTGTGTTGGGTTTTCTTGTGGGAGCAGGCGTCCCCACTTGTTTACCGTTGTTGTTTGCTGTTCCCTGACTCATTTCAATTCCAATTTCATCAAATACGGTTAAAACTAGTCTGACTCCCCAATTCGAGAATAGTAGGCAAGCCTACGAAATGCTTCTGTTACAGCACGAATCTGGTCACTTTAATTGGGTGTCAGATGTACAAAAGACTCTGACTGAAAATGGCTTTTGGGATTTTTTGGCTGAACCAGGGAGTTGTTCCGAATATGGTTTTATAACAGAATTCAAAGACAGACCATTTCCTGTTTTCAAACAAAAATTTACATGCAGAAATAGATAACAATAAATATAGATACTTCGTTCCTTCAGAAATATTTTTCAGGCAGAAAAGTACCTAACGTTAGTTACAAGTAAATGGCACAGAATCAGTTTGGCCAGATTTAGGTTAAGGGTTAGTGGTCTGAAAAACTGTAATCAATGGTTCTTAGGTTCTGAATATTCGAATGACACTATTTGCCCATCTTGTGGAAATGAATCATAAAACGAACATGTTTTGTTTCATTGTACTACTTATGCTGACAAACGTAAAAGCTGCAGTGTGTTGAATACTCGTTCATTCCACCAAAATAACGCTAGCGTTGCTTCAGTGTTTTCTAATAATAATGAACGTGTTGTTAAAGTGGCTAAATACATAGCTGAAGCCATGTATGTGAGAAAAACGATAATTGAGCAAAATACCGGTTAACATAAGGATGATCCAATGTGCGGATGTTCTGGGGAGGGCTGGGCTGGGGAGGGTGTGTGGGCTGGCGGAATAGGGGGAGGGAGAGGGAAGGGTTAGTAGTCAAGTGTGTGTGATTATAGCGGTATGGATGTTTTGGGGGGGGGGGGGGGGGGGGGGGGGGGGGGGGGGGGGGGGGTAATAGTAGAAAGGTAGTGGGGTGGGGCGGAGGGAAAGGTGAGACGTGTGTGTGTGTGTGTGTGTGTGTGTGTGTGTGTGTGTGTGTGTGTGTGTGTGTGTGTGTGTGTGTTTTGTGTGTGTGTGTGTGTGAGTGAGTACGTATACGCATGACATTTCTGCTTGTGCATCGGTGAATGCATTTGCCAACCCCCTTGTCTAAAAGGCTTAACTGCTAAACGGACAATAAAAAATGTCAGTGTCAGTGTCAGTCTCTCTCTCTCTCTCTCTCTCTCCTCTCTCTCTCTCTCTCTCTCTCTCTCTCTCTCTCTCTCTTCTGTCTGTCTGTCTGTCCTGTCTCCCTCTGTCTCTGTCTGTCTATCTCTCTCTTTGTCTCTCTCTGTCTTTCTCCATCCTCCCCCACCCCGCCGTCTCTCTCTCCTTCCTCCCATCTCTCTCTTTCTCACTTTTTTTTTCTCTCTCTCCCTCCCCCTCCCTCTGTCTCCCTCTATATATTTCTGTCCTCCTCTCTCTCTCCCTCCCCCTCCCCCTCTCTATCTCTCTAACTTTCCATTCCCTCTCTCTAATTCCCCTCCCTCTGTCTATATTTTCTCTTTCTCTTTCTTTTTCTTGCCCACCCTTCCTTTCTCTCCTTCCCTCTGTCCTCCTCTCTTCCTCTCCTCTCTCTCTCTGTGCCTGCCTCTCTCCCCCTTCTCTCCCTTCCTCTCTCTTCCGCCCTCTCTCTCTCTCCCCCTCCCCCTCTATCTCCCACCACCCTCTCTCTCTCTGTCCCAGCCCCTCTTTCTCTCCCTCCTCCCCCTCTATCTCCCACCACCCCCTCTCTCTCTCCGGAACACTGGTACAGTCTGATGTAGACGAGAGAACAATTGTCTGCCCGCTGGCAGCGCAGCGCGGCGCCAAAGCTGGCAGCATCCTGACCGTGAGTGATTCCCCTGGGGGTGCAGACTGACGTGAACGGGCTGCAAGCGTAGGACCAGGCTTGGAGAACGTGTCTGTGACGGGGCAGAGTCCTTTGCTGTCATCCCAACGTTTCTGTGACGGGTCAGTGTCCCTTGCTGTCATCCCATCGTTTCTGTGACTGGTCAGTATCCTTTGGTGTCATCCCAACGTTTCTGTGACTGGTCAGTGTCCTTTGGTGTCATCCCAACGTTTCTGTGACTGGTCAGTGTCCTTTGCTGTCATCCCAACGTTTCTGTGATGGGTCAGTGTGCTTTGGTGTCATCCCAACGTTTCTGTGACTGGTCAGTGTCCTTTGGTGTCATCCCAACGTTTCTGTGACTGGTCAGTGTCCTTTGGTGTCATCCCAACGTTTCTGTGATGGGTCAGTGTGCTTTGGTGTCATCCCAACGTTTCTGTGACTGGTCAGTGTCCTTTGGTGTCATTGCATGGATGGACGGATGGATGAGTTGACGGTATAAACGTTGAAACTTCGATGGAGGTCCGACTTTGTATGCGCGCGCGCGCGCGTGCGTGCGTGCGTGCGTGCGTGCGTGCGTGCGTGTGTGTGTGTGTGTGTGTGTGTGTGTGTGTTGTGTGTGTGTGTGTGCGTGCGTGCGTGCGTGCGTGAGTGCATGAGTGCGTGCGTTCGTGTATTTGTGTGTGTGTGTGTGTGTGTGTGTGTGTGTGTGTGTGTGTGTGTGTGTGTGTGTGTGTGTGCGCGCGATCGCGTATGTGTGAGCGTGTACGCGTTGTTGTTATTATTTTTTAGTCTATGTCTTTCCAGTCAGTGAGACATTAGCCGATTTCTCGTAGAGCGGATTTGCGTGTGCATTAATGTGTGTGCGTGTGTGTGTGTAAGCGTTTGTGCACGTGCGTGTGAGAAAGAGAAAGAGAGATGGAGGGAGGGTGGGGAGAGAGAGAGAGAGAGAGAGAGAGAGAGAGAGAGAGAGAGAGAGAGAGAGAGAGAGAGAGAGAGAGAGAGAGACATACTTACGTACACACATGCACAGATAGAGAGAGCGAGACAGACAGACAGACACAGAGAGGGAGACAGACAGAGAGAGAGACACAGGGAGACAGAGAGAGAGAGAGAGAGAGAGAGAGAGAGAGAGAGAGAGAGAGAGAGAGAGAGAGAGAAAGAGAGAGAGACAGAGAGACAGACAGACAGACTGACAGACAGACGGACACAGAGAGGGAGACAGAGAGAGAGAGAGAGAGAGAGAAGAGAGAGAGAGAGAGAGAGAGAGAGAGAGAGAGAGAGACAATGACAATGACAATTTTTTATTCAGTTTAGGCCAAGGCCCCTCACTGAAGGGGTATATATATAGAGAGAAACAAATAAATAAAGCAAAATATTACCTCTTGCGATCGATATTGTTTACATACAAAAGCATAATATACATGTACATTATTCACGCACGTACACATCCACTCACATTCCCGGACATTCGTTCACCTCATTCACCTAGTCCTTTCTCCTCCCTTACACTCCCCCCCCCCCCCCCCCCTCCCTATTCCTTTCCGCAATCCTCCCATTCAATAATATGCACGTTTTTATACAACAAAAATTCAGGATCATTTTGTTCTGCAAATTAATTATCATATCTCATTAGGAGCATTAATCTTTTTTGTCTGATTTGCGTCGAAAGAGCGATATATCTAGCTAGTTCTTGTAACCTATTAGGAGTATCCCTTGAAAGAATATTCGCGACACAAATTTCGTTTGGAACTCCAGAAAAGGATACTAAACAGGAACAGTTCTTTCGAATATGTTTATAAGCTTCACAGTAAAATAAAAAATGCACCTCGTCTTCACACTCATTGTCGCAACATGGACAACTGGTATCTTCCTGATTAATTGAAGCATTTAGGAACCATCTTTTACAATTTTTTAGACCAATTACTCTTAGCCGAAATCTTGTCAAATTAATTCTGTGCCAATAGTTCCTAACACATGTTAAGTATTTCTCTGTTTGAAATATATCCTTAAAGGAATGGTACCATCTATATCTATCATTATTTTCTAACTCAGAATGCCAATTTTGTTTACTACATGCGATAATCCGGTCTTTAAATAAAGAAATAAAGCTGTTTTCATGACCCACCCCTTGGTTTAACCATACTATTCCAAATCCATTTATAGTCAAAATTTTGTGAATATTTGATACCCAGTTGAAATGTCCCGATTCATGCAATGACAAAAGCATTTTACAGGCCTGTCTGCATATTCTTGTCATAGGTAAATTAATCAGTCTTATCCAATATTTTATACATTTCACAGAAGTTCTTATATGAAGTGGATATCTACCTGTTTTTCTCCATATGCTTTTTTAATTTGAGGCATGTAGGGGGACATTAAGGAATCTTTTAATTGCAAATGTATGTACTGATTCGATTCGTTTTCCTTCTTCCTCTAATCCCCATACTTCAGCAGCATATATTAGAATTGGTTCAATCTGAGAATCGAACAGTTTCCAGAACAGACCCGGCTCTATTGCGCCTAGTTTCTTCAATGTTTTGATTATTTCTACAGTACCTCTTCTTCCTTTCCTTCAAACATCAGACAAGGCGGCATGTATACTCAGTTTAGTTGTGAAAGACATTCCTAAGTATTTATAAGAATTAGTTACAGCAATTTGATCATTTCCATAGAACCATCTTTCTCTTGTAGCTAAGTAGCCCCCCAATCTAAACACTATTATATTTGTTTTTTCAAGTGTAAAAGTGTAATCTGTCAGCTTCTCTTTTAAGGCCATTTAACTGTTCTGGAGTCCAACAATAGACTCTGACAATAAGACAACATCATCAGCAAACAATAAAAGAAATAATTCTACTGCACCAGGGATAGCTGGATACTGTGTTTGCCTGTTTTGGACACTTCAATAGCTAATTCGTTGATAAAAATGAAAACAATAATGGACTTAGAAGACATCCTTGTTTTACACCTCTTGGGCACTTAAAATAATCTGTGTAACTACCCTGATTGCGCACACAAGCTAATACCTCATTATACACACCTTTCAGTGCCCAGTAAGTTTACCTTTCACGCCATTTTTCCTCAAAATCGACCACAATAAATTTCTATCAACAGAATCAAAAGCCTTTTTAAAATCGACGAAGGCAACATAAAGTTTTGTTTTCCTCGCCAAAAATTTACTAACTATTGCATATAGAGTAAAAATATGGTCAACGGTACTATATCTTTGTCTGAAGCCTGCTTGCTCTTCTATCATTTTCTGTTCATGTTCCGCCCATTTAGTTAATCTTTTATTCAAAATGTTTGTATAAACTTTGCTCAACACACTGGTTAAACCGATACCTCTGTAATTATTTGGCTTATCAGCATCACCTTTCTTATGTATCGGTATAATAATAGATTTTGACCATTCCAAGGGGAAAACTCCGAGATCAAATATCTTATTGCAATACATTACAAGAAAATCAATAACGGAAACATCTGCATTTTTTAACAATTCGCCTATGATCTTATCTGGCCCTGAACTCTTACCAGCTTTGAGGTTACCAATATTGGCGTAAACCTCATGTCTAGAAATAAGGGCATTATGAGGAAGCTCAATACTTTCCTCATCTGAATCTCCGGTAAAGTTAGACTCTTCTGCATGTAGCTCTTTGTTTGGTTCATTAAATAAATGAAAGAAGTGGTCATGCCATTGTTCTGCTGTGATGTTGTTACAGATTTCCTGTTAATGGATCGAACTGTTTGAAGAACAATTTTGAATCATTCATTGATTGTTTGAGTTATCTAGTTTAATATCATCGAACTCTTTTTTCTTTTTTGTATAGCATGAGTTTATAATATTTTCTTTTTGTGACGTAAGCGTCTTTTTTCTCTTCCACTCCCTTCTTATCACGTTTACATTTTCTTAACAGCTGCATAACTTTCTTCTTTTTACGAGCACACTCTTCGTCAAACCACTCATTTTTCTTTCTGTGGCCGTTTCCTGCAGTTCTAATCATGCATGCAGCTGAACTACATAGTGCTTTAGTAAATATATCAATAGACATACTGATGTCAGAACTGAGTTCTGTCTGAGCATTTAGCATGCACTGTGTAAACTCCTTAGACTGTTGTTGTTCTTTATATTCATTTATAAGTTCATCAGACCAAACAATCCGATCTTCAGGCAAAGGTTCGATCACAGATTGGGCAATGCTACTATTTCGATCTCTATTATTCAACCTAAATTCCACAGGTAAGTGCCATGAATCTATCTTGTCACCACCATTTAAATCACAATTTCGTTTTGAAATAAATCTTCAGACAATATCACATAATCAATAACACTACAGCCATGAGGGGAAATATAAGTAAAGTCCCCACTGGTATAGTTGGAACAACAACCATTGGCAATAATACAGTTAAGCAGAAAACATAAATCTAACAACGACTTACCAAAGTTATTTATATAGTCATCTTTCGATTTGCATTGTAAACAGTATGCATTTGAACAGTCATCATCAACATCTTCATACATATCCCAAAAAGGAGAATAATTTATCATTTGTTCTTTGGTTGTTCGTTTCCAGTTCTAGCATTCAGATCACCCATTAACATGATATAAAAATCTTGATTTCGAGCAATGTCCAAAATTCTTTCTTGTAACCAGATAATTCCATCTTTAATTTGCAACTGATCGTACAAAGGACCATTTTCGGGCACAATACAGCTAGCAATTATTAAGATATCTTTATCACATTGGAGAACAGATTTATGTAGTTTCACAGCAACCGTATTTGCACAATTTATATTAATGACTGACACATAACTTGCAATGATTTTCTCACAAGCAGCAAAACGCCACCAGAATTTCTCCCTTGACGGACAGTTTTTTTTGCTGGAGCAGCAAATTTAACATGATCTGTAAAAATTCCATTGTAATCAAATGCGTTATCCACAAAAGTCTCAGTTAAGCATGCAAAATCAAACATACATACATAGTTCATAAAAGATAAGTCGCCAAGTTTAGAATAAAGATTTTCAACATTATAGACAAGAAAACTCAAATGAGCAAAATGACCCTGCCTGTACTATCGTGTACGTGTGGATCTTCTGGGGGAGGGTTATTACCGGGGTCTTGTTGACTGGAGGGGAGGACTGACCAGTCCTGGGTGGTTCACACTGACACTGACCGTCATTGTCCACTGACACCACCTCTAGCAGAGAGAGAACCGCCACGTCCGCGTCCACTACCACTACTCCTGGTAACACTGGAGTTTAATTTAAACCACCACGTCTTTGTTCACCACCAGTACTCCTCTCACCACTAGAATATCCATGCACACTGACACCATTCATGTTGTCACAAGAGATAGCAGGAACATGTTCGGGTCCCCTGTCCTCATGCTGGTATCCACGTGGAACACGATCAGTAACACCTTCCCCACCCTCTCCCCTCCTTTCTCCACGGAAACGTTGGCTGGTGAATCCCCGCCCACTGTCTCTGCCCTGATCACTGGAGTGAACACAGCTCTGTTTGCAAACACCACCCCCACCACTGCCACTGCATTCTCCACATGTTGCACATGGGCTGGTCAGCTCACTTCCTCTGCAGGATGAAGTAGGGGATTTCCCGTTGCTTCCGCGTCTTTCATCCGCTTCATGACCTTGACCCAGGCGCTGAGTTGACTTAGTTCCAGCGGACAGTTGTGATGTAGGCGGCAGTATGTTGTCTTTCTGCTGCTGCTGCTGCTGCTACTGCCGTGTAGGTCCTTGGCTCCGTTCCCCGTTTCTCAGTAACAAGTCTGCCCCGTTTGAAGAAGGCAACCTTGCCTTGCTTCCTCGCCTCTGCCACTAAACTGGCTTGCTTCCTCGTTAGGTCGTTAGCTACCTTGATTCCAGCTTCACCTAACCTTGCCCTGTAATCTTTGTAATGACAGCCATCTTATATTTCCAACGATAGAATTGGACGATCATAGGCTTAGGTTGGTCTTTCTTTCCTGCCCTACTCTGTGTGCCTGAGCAATGTCATCAGTGGTCCACATCTTTGGACTTTTTGCACTGTTCAGAGCTTCCACCACAAGTCTGGCACACGTATTGAACGACTCAAACTTGTCCGATTGCTTAAGTCCATACATGCGGAGATTGTCTCTCCTGGAAAAGCTTTCCAACGTGTGGCAGTGCTCCCTGAGTGCATCGATGTCATCCTTCCATCCTTCGACAATGCTCAGGTTTCCA
>CM031627.1:20445992-20463492 GCA_018398815.1 Conus ventricosus
CAACAACAGACAAACTAAGCACAGGACAAAGAAGGGGGAGGATTGTTTTTTCCCTGTTCACAATATCAGGGCAGTCGCGCATACAGGAGGGGGGGGGGGGGGGGGGGGGAGAACAAAGGGGGTGGATGGTATGGGGGGGGGGAGAACAAAGGGGCGGATGGTACAAAGGGGGAAAGGGGTGGGATAGGAAGATATGGAAGGGAAGGGTAGCGAGTAGAGTGACGGGGGGGGGGGGGGGGGGGGGGGGGGATGTGTGGGTAAATGAGAAGGGTGTTGCGGGGGGGGCAGAGGTCAAGGGAAGCTCTCGAACATGAAGCAATCTAATTTGTTTCCAGGAGAATGAGAGGAGAGAGAGAGAGAGAGAGAGAGAGAGGAGAGGAGGGGGGGAGAGAGAGAGAGGAGGGAGAGGAGAGAGAGAGGGGAGAGGAGGGGAGGGGGGAGATGGAGAGAGGAGAGAGAGGAGAGAGAGAGAGAGAGAGAGAGAGAGAGAGAGAGAGAGAGAGAGAGAGAGAGAGAGAGAGAGAGAGAGAGATTTGCTGCTGCTTGGCTAACACTCATCGTGATTTAGCCTCCTTGCGTCTCTTATACCTCTTAGCATACCTCCTCCCCCTCCTTGGCCTCCTCCTCTTCGCTACCCTCCCCTTTTCCCTAACCCAGAAAGCCCCGGAAATCTGAAGTGGCATTTTCACAACGATTTTGAGAGACAGAGACAACAAACAAGATGGGTGTACCGGCCCAATATACCGTTTTTTCCGACCATAAACGCAACAAACAAGATGGGTGTACCGGCCCAATATACCGTTTTTTCCGACCATAGACGCAACAAACAAGATGGGTTGTACCGGCCCAATATACCGTTTTTTCCGACCATAGACGCAACAAACAAGATGGGTGTACCGGCTCAATATACCGTTTTTTCCGACCATAAACGCGTGATTCTGCTTCCTAGCAACGAAGTTACAGAAAGCATTGCGAAGGTACCTGCCGAGACACCTTCACATGCGCTTTCGCTTCACCCCTCCATTCACACCCCCCCCCCCCCCCCAAGCACACAGACATACACACTCACATGTGAGTGCGCATATGCACGCCCTTGTTTGATGGGTGGGGAGTGGATGGGTGGATGTGGAAAAGAGTGAGGAGAGGAAGGGGGAACAGGGCAGGGCGCATGAACGTGCGAATGTATCTCTATTGGTATCTCACACAATTACTGCGTTTTTTCCCCTTCTGAAAACCGAACCAAGCTTCGCAGAAATGGAGCAGGCATAAATTGGTACACCCATCTTATTATGTCCGTCTCTGTTGCTACTCCATTACATTGTACACCTTTCAACCCCCCCCCCCCCCCACACACACAACATACACACAAACCACAAACTGTCTTATCTAGAGAAACAGGCACACGGTTAATAAAAACATGAGCACTACAAAGATCGTCAATACTATTTACCACTCTGCTGTAATCAGCGGTCTTAGTATAGGGTATAGTGTGTTAGCAAAACACCGGTTTAAAATGAAACCAGCTGATCTAGGAAGGTTAGACATTGAGGATTTTGTTAAGGTTGTAGTTGTAATAACTGCAGGAATTGCGTCAAAAGATTTCTTGTTAAACAAGGAATTATTCCAGAATATATCAATGCATAAAACATTAATTCATGAAAAATATTGATTCATAAAAGATGTCTGGGTTGGTTCTGATGGTGGGAGGAGCTATTGTTAATGCATTGGCCTTCTCTGGCAGCAATTATATGTTTAGTAAATTGCAGTCTGATAAAGAGAGAGAACGGCATAACAAGGCTATGGAAGATTTAGCCAAGACACAAGATGCTTACGAGAAAAAGAGGATTGCTCACTTAGACTTTATCAATAAAAAGTTAAGGGAACAGGGACATGCAGCTCACACATTTACAAACGTTGATGACGCAATTAAGGAGTATTACTTAGTGACTGGAGATAAGTTTCAAACGTCACCACCACCAACCCTGTCTGACTTTATGAACTATCAGAAGAACAGAAGACTGCAGAGATAGTTTTTATTGCAGTTGGTATGTCGTCAGTCTATCTTGTTGCTCACTTTCTTGTGTGAAATACAGCCCTTTCTTGTGTAAAAAGCAAATAAAATACAATTAAAATATGGACAGAATATTTTATTCTCCTAGAGGATATTGGAAAGGAAAGACGGCTATTGAAAAACTGAGTAAAGCTGCTAGGGTGTCTAAATCAGAAACAAAAGACTGGCTTTCAAAACAAGCAATTTGGCAAATATATCTGCCTGCACCCAAAAGAATAATAAGGCCTAGATTTTTTAACTCAGTTCCAAATGACAACCCATCAGATGGCCTTGTTGTATCTTCCACATGACAAAGTTAGAAGAAAAAAGTTTAAGTATGCTCTGACTGTTGTTGACATGGCTTCAAGGTATAAAGATGCTGAGCCTTTAACGGATAAAAGCGCAACTGCTGTGGCTGCGGCTTTACAACAAACATACATGCGGGGCCCATTAAAGTATCCTAGGATGATCCAGGTTGATGATGGAAAAGAGTTTAAAGGAGCTGTAAACCAACTGTTTTTAAAACACCAAGTTACAGTTAAGAGGGGGATTCCAGGTAACCATCGATCACAAGCGCTAGTAGAAAACTTGTGAAGGCGACGGTAAACACTTTGAAATCAAGTGTAAACATTTGTGAAGTCAACCATTGTGAAGGTAAAGGTAAAAATTATGAAGCCAAATTGAAACACTGTTAAGACAAACATAAACACCGTGAAGAGAAAGTTAAACACTGTGAAGTCAGAACCGTAAGGTAAGACTGTATAGGCTAAGGTAAACACTGTGAAGTCAAAACCGTAAGGTAAGACTGTATAGGCTAAGGTAAACACTGTGAAGTCAAAACCGTATAAAACTTTGTTTGTCTTAATTTGATTTCAAGGACTTTCCTTCACTCCAACCAGAACCGTGGAGGGCAGCCTCCTCAGAAGCATTTTTAAACTGTGTAAGCATGTTATCAGCCCACTCAGAATTAAGGTCGTAATCGTTGATTACTTCTTTCTGTTTAGTTGAAACCCAGACTTGCAGGTTTTTACCATCGGGGGTTATATAACGAATCAGAATGGCCAACAACACTTTTACTGGTGGGTCAATTTGAAGAGACTCTGGGATTTTAGAGATAGCATGTGTTACACTTTCATGAACTTTTGTGGGTTAATAATGTCCATGTCTAATTCACTGAACATATTGTCTAATTGTTTGTCACTACCTTCCAACAGTATGTTGTTGGATAGTTTTTCAAGTTGAGTTTAAACTGGTTCATTTTTCTAAACCACAATATTTATGTAAATTAAAAAAACACCGTTCATGTAATATAAAAAAAGATGGATTCAGTGGGTATTTGTTGTTGTTAGTCGTAAAAATTGATCTTGATTAAAGTGAATAGTTACTCCTTCAGGTCAGTAGAAACAGTCAGATCAACATCTTCAGGAGCCATATGATCAACTAAAATGGCAAAAACTTTATAACTGGTTGGGCCAAGAATCTGGTATTTTACTGATGGTGTGCTTTACACTTTCCTGCATATTTATGCGCTCAAAAAGATCCGTAATTAATCCTTCAAACACGCTCCTTAACTGTTCTCTATCAGCCCCCCACCCCCTCTCCAACTCCCAAATTCTGTATATATCAAGAAGCTGTGTAACTACTTCGGGCTTCATTTTTTAAACCAGATTAAAAACACCAATTAAAAAATGTAGTAATCCATTCCTCTTGTTTGCGCAAGAATCAGAAGAGAGAAAGGGTGAATAACACAATCAATAGCAAGGCAGGCACATAACACAATCAATACTGCAGAATTGACCACACGGAATGGGAAAATGCACTCCTTTCGAGTTAGTAAAAAGCAAGGCAGACAGATTAGCATCTTTAGGAGCCAAGCGTTACTGATTTTGTCAAACACACACAGAAACGCAGTACTCACAAATGTTGTTTCGATTTCATCATGTTAATGTATTCACTAAGGTTAGCACGTGTGCACTGTACCAATGTTGTCATGCTTTTTCCGGTTTGCTAGTTTTCCGAAAAGTTTTTACAGGAAGAAGCGTGACAATATTTTTCAGTGCGCAAACTCGTCTGGCTGGAGAGCGGCGACAGCTCTGGACTGCATTAATATTAGGCTGTGTGCCAGTCAGCGGTAAGTGAATCAGTGGCAGTGGGTTGCAATCAATATCAGCCGGGGGCTGTCGAGAAAGGTGCAGGCAGTCATTCAGTCCTGTGTGCATTGATTGTTTAGGACGACTAATTCTGTAAACCCTTAGATAATCAATGCTGGGGAGAGAATATAAATATCTTTGTTAAAGATAGCCCTTTTTTAAATTTTTGTGCACACAAGCCCCTCTTTAAGGTAATAAATCCTTCAGTTTTGGGGGTTTTTGCATGTTAATTTTTTTTACAAAAAAAGGTGTGAGTTTGTGTAAAAAGTGGTAAGAAAATGAAGAAAATATTTTTTAAAAGAGGGATTTGCGTGCAAAATAAAAAGGGGTGGTCTTGAACACAGATATTTACATTCTGTGTGTGTGTGTGTGTGCGTGTGTGTGTGTGTGTGTGTGTGTGTGTGTGTGTTGGTGTGTGTGTGTGTGTGTGTGTGTGTGTGTGGTGCGTGCGCGCGTGCACATGTGCGTGCGTGCGTGCGTGCGTGTGTGTGTGTGTGTGTGTGTGTGTGTTAGGGACAGAGAGAGAGAGAGAGAGAGAGAGAGAGAGAGAGAGAGAGAGAGGAGGAGAGAGAGAGAGAGAGAGAGAGAGAGGGGGGGAGGGCTGTTAAGAATTAAGAAAAGAAAAAATACAGAGTGTGGTCTGGAACAGTAAAAATTAAGAATAGTTTTAATTAAATCATAAGTGAGTTACTGGATTTAACCTGCTGCCACAAAATCCAGTTGAACTGGATAAGTATACTTTCACTGGCTGATTGCGAAACATCTACTATTTCCATAATGTTTCATTCCTGAGTGGAAAAAAGCACTTGCCAACCATCCTTGACTACGTCAAAGGAAAAAAAAATCACCCGTCATGCTGTGTGCACTTTTGGTGGGGTATTTGCAGGCGCGGGTCTTTAATCAATACGACAGATGAATTTTTTAAACTCCCAGTTCTTATAGAACAGGGAGTACTTTACAAAGGGAACGAAGAAATGCTGTCTGTGTGCCTGTCTGTGTGTTTGTCTCTCTGTGATCAAAATGTGTTCCACTCGCTCCAGACAAAACTTCTGGCTGATCTTTCTGAAAATTTGTAGATATGTTCATTATGGGTCACAGATGATGCCCGATGTTTTATTTTATCAGAATAGCCGTCACTAACGGCGCAACACGGTTTTTCTTCTTTATGGAATGTCTCTTGACATGTACAACAAATACATTATGACGCATGTTTGATTGTGACGTCAAATACATTATGACGCATGTTTGATTGCGACGTTTTTCAGAAGATAAACTGGGAGTACATTTCTAAGCTTTGCATCTTTTTTTTCTGATTTGCAAATGGCAACCAGCAAAGGTATCTCTGATGAATCCACCGAAGGAAGTCGACAGGTATCGCCTGATTTTGATTTGAAAACAGGCCTGAAATCTTTTAGTTAATGAAGGGATCTTAAATAAATGTTAGCGAATCGCAAACACGCACGCACGCACGCACACACACACACACACACACACACACACACACACACACACACACACACACACACGTGGACAAACGAATCACAAGACAAAACACGACGCGTTTCGACCTCTTAGGTCTTCTTGATCTTTTGACTTTGAACTATGAACGTCAATGAGACAGGTCAAGGTGATTTTCATGCAGTACTGACCTTCCTCTCCAGCTGCCGGCGATCAGTGGTACGAACACATTGTCATGATCGTAGTGTTCATGAAGACTTCATGTGAACTCCATCCCCAAATCTCCCACCTGGAATTGTCTGAAGATTTGGGGGCTCGTTTGTAGTCGATTAAAGGTAGGTTTACGAAAGTTCACACAGCTTCTTTATCAAAGGGACAGTGAACTGTCAGAAGTTTACTACATCTAGGTTTTTGTTTTTTCTGTCAGCGCGTCATTTTCATTTTCTGCGGAAACCAAGAACAAAAATCTACAGAAAGCGGAAGATTCTTTCTCATGCTAATTTTCACAAAGATCTACCAAGTACTTTCGGAGATATTCCATAAAGAATAAAAACAGTTACAGGCCGTTACAGCCGTTAGTAACCGCTATAACGGTGTAAACTAAACATCAGGCATCATCCATGACCCATAATGTTCATACCTGCTAATTTTCACAAAGATCGGCTAAGTACTTTCTGAGATATTCCATAAAGAAGAGAAACCGTTACAGGCCGTTACAGCCGTTAGTAACGGCTATAACGGTAAACTAAAATATCGGGCATCATCCTTGACCCATATTGAACATATCTACACATTTCAGAAAGATCGGCCCAGTAGTTTTGTCTGGAGCAAGTGGAACACATTTTGACCACGGACGAACAGACACACAGAGACACAGACAGCATTTCTTCGTTCCCATAGTAAAGTACTCCCTGTTCTATAAGAACTGCGAGTACAAAAAGAGAAATTTCGTTATTGAATTCTTAGGCCAAGACCATCTTTTCCTAATGTTGAATCTTCGGGCGTTAGTCTGTCCGTTTTTGTACTCCCAGTTCTTATAGAACAGGAAGTACTGTACAATGGGAACAAAGAAATGCTGTCTGTGTGTGTGTCTGTCTGTCTGTCTGTCTGTGTGTCCGTCCGTTGGTGGTCAAAATGTGTTCCACGCGCTCCAGACAAAACTTCGGGGCCGATCTTTCTGAAAATTTGTAGGTATGTTCATTATGGGTCACAGATGATGCCTGATGTTTTATTTGTACCGTTATAGTCGTTACTAATGGCTGTAATGGCCCCAAACGGGTTTTCTTCCGTTACTAACAGTATTAACGCCCAAAACGGTTTTTCTTCTGTATGGTCGATCTTTCTGAAAATTTGTAGTATGTTCATTATGGGTCACGGATGATGCCCGATGTTTCATTTCACCAGAATAGCTGTTGCTAACGGCTATAGCGGCCAAAAAATCTTTTATTTCTGCATGGAATATCTCACACGTATTCAAGACAAACTGGGAGTACGTTTATATGCTTTGCATCTTGGTTGGTTGTTTGGGTTTTTTTTTCATGTGAAACTCTGTTTTTGACTAGCTTGGAACTGAAAGGAGCCTGTACTGTTTGCCTTTGAGTGTGAAGCAGTCCTGCCCTAAGATTTGGTAGGTTCCTCTTTGTTTAGTTCATCGTTTTGTGACTCCTCTCGAGAGGTCGATTTACGGTATTGTGGAGAACTTTGAAATGAAAAATGTTTTCTTTACCTTGTGGAAGTTTTTGTTTCCTTGAAGAGATTATGGTGATCTCATCAACGTCTTCTTCTTCTTCTTCTCCTCCTCCTCCTCTTCTTCTTCTCATCCTTCTCCTCCTCCTTCTTCTTCTTTTTCTTCATCTCTTATTCTTCTTTTTCTCCTCCTCCTCCTCCTCCTCCTCTCCTCCTCTTCCTTCTCCTCCTCCTCCCCCTCCTCCTCCTCCTCCTCCTCCTCCTCCTCCTCGTGCTCCCCTTCTTCTTCTTCTTCCTTTTCTTCTTCTTCTTCTTCTTCTTCTTCTTCTTCTTCTCTTTGGTCTATCTATAGTGGAAGTTACTCCATTTTGGGTGGAGGATTGTGTTGTTTTGTGTTTCCTACTTTGAGAAGTGCAATAGAGAGCTCAACTACCTGTCGGGCGTGGGGTTCCTATAGTTGATGCACGGCTTCTTTGGAAGCATGTCCGAGTGTGACCCTCGTTGCATTGAAAGTCCTGTAACTCCCTCCAGAGCACTTCGAATCCTGAGTCCCTCGGATGGTGACGTATTTTCATGCCACGCTCCTGCGTGGTGGTTGTGAGTTGTATGACTAGAAGGAGATTGACTGAGCTCAATTACATGTGAAGTTGTGCTGTCAAACCGGTGCCCTTGCCTTGCTGTTTCCTGACTGGATGACAGTCGGTGAGCTGTATTCTCTCCCTTTGCTTACCAGATTGTCTTATCACCAGACAGACAGCCTGTGACAGTAAGTACGTATGCGTGTATGCACGTATGCATGTGCATGTATGTATGCATGTATGAATGTATCAACGTATGTGTGAACGTATGTATGTGAAGTGTTTTCCCTACACTCAAGAGAAGTTCGTTTATATACCTAGCACTTCTGCACTCGCACACACGCACTCTACCTTACCTGGTCAGTCCAGACTCTGGCTTGGGGGCTTCGTCAGGATTCTTTCCCAAGCCCTTCACTGGCATGAACTGCCAAGTAAGGTCGGTCACACACAGTCTGCGACGCACTCTGTCTTAGCTTCCAAGCCGAGCTTGCAGCTTTCCTCAGAGGGTCAAGCAGCTGGTACAGTCTTTCTGTCAGTGTCCACCTCCGGGCCCAGCAGTGGTGCTGTCAGAACCGTCCTAGCCGTTGTGTCCGTCTACGGCTGTACTGTCGCAGTGCTAGGGCAAAACTGTCTCCTGGTAACTGGAGGCCCCAGCACTGGTCTGTCACTAGTGTACTGTAGTACGACGTAGCTTCCTAGCTAACTACAAGTTAGCTAGTCCGCTCTCCTTAAGGCCGAGTGTCGAGCTCCCTAGCTAACTACAAGTTAGCTAGTCGGCTCTCTCCTCAAGGCCCGAGTGTCGCTAACCTAACAACAAGTCAGTAGAACTGCACTGTTCAAGCTCCCGTGTCGTACTCCCGGAGTTCGTCGGCTTGTTTACACGAGTGTCAGTGAACACTTCTCACGCGAGGTGCACTTCCGCTGAGCTCGCCTACGTGCGCAGAAACCGTGCGTCACTACATATGTATGTACATTCCGGGGGACCGGAATAGCTCAGTGGTAAATCATAGTGCTCCTGGGATTGCGGGTTCGAATCTCCACTGGGCCGTTTCGGTACAGGAGGATTTTTCTCTCGGAGTTTGATTCTGACTCCATTTCCCATACAGTCCTTCGAATGAGACTATAAACCGAGGTTCCGTGTGTAAACGCACGCATAACATCTTGCACACACGTCAAATCCCATCTCCGACATTCGGAAGAGAAGGCCAGTTTGGCAATTGGTATGGATGACACGTTACACATAGCATGCACCCTGCGTGAGAAATGGAAAGAATGAAGGAAGTAAGGAAATTGAGTGAACGATATTGAACAATTGGGTATGACATTAACTGGATGACACGGAAAACAACCGAATGAAGCGCCAGCTGGCAGCTCTTCCGTCGGCACTACCCAGGTAGGCAGCCCGTTGTGTAAACGAGTGGGGTTTCTAAAGCGCTTAGAGCTTGGTCTCTGGCCGGGATAGGCGCGATTATAAGTACTCATGATAATAATAATGATGGATGTATATATGTATGCATGCATGTATGTATGCATGCGTGTATGGTTGTATGTGTGTATGTATGTATGTATGTATGTATGTATGTATGTATGTATGTATGTATGTATGTATGTATGTATGTATGTATGTATGTATGTATGTTTGTGTGTATGTATGTATGTATGTATGTATGTATGTATGTATGTATGTATGTATGTATGTATGCATGTATGTATGCATGTATGCATGTATGTCATCAGATGAGGATGATGATCGCGATGATGACGGTGAGGGTGGTGCTCTATTCAATGACATATGGTAAGTAGGATGCACATTCTTTCTTTTAAAATATGTTTGCTTCATTTATTTCGTGCTTGTTCTATTCGACAGCTAAAGAGAAACAAACCCTAGCAAAAACGAAAAATAAAAGTCATGTTGATATAAAAGGCTTGAAGTAATAAGAATGAAACGTACATTAAAAAACAACACAGGGGCGAATTATCCTGATGTTTAAGATATGCCTTGCCTTGCGCCCTTAACTCCTTATGGAGTCGTAGGGGCGCCGCCTTGATGCGCTGTACACCACTTTCCTCCATCTGTCCCGGTCATGAGCGAGAGCCTGGGTTTCAGCAAAAGGTTTGCCTGTCCACTCTGCAATATTGTCCGCCCATTTTTTTCTTCTGTCTGCCTCTCCTTCTGCTCCCCTCCACGGTTCCCTGAAGGATTATTTTCGATAGGCCACTGGATCTTGTTTTGTGACCATACCATCTCAGCTTCCGTTTCTTCACTGTAGTGGGCAGATCGTCATAGGGCCTAAGTGTTTTCTGGATGGTCTGTCGGATTTGTTCGTTGGTTATGTGGTCCAAGTAGGAGATGCCCAGGATGTTTCGATAGCATCTCATCTCCATTGTTCTATCTTCTTTTGCAGCTCTGCTGTGAGGGTCCATGACGGCGAGGGTTTAAGATATGTTTAAAGTGATTCTTGACAATATGTAGGCGCACCTTCTTTGGTTTTGTTGTCTGGAGTGTTTTGCCACTGGCATCCCATAGGCTCCAATGTTGTTGTACGCACAGACTCATCTGTGTTAAAAAACGAAAGACCAGGTTGTGAATTTCACAGAGCTACACTCTCAAAGCATTATCACCAGATTGGGGTGGGAAGGGGGTGGGTTGAATTGAGGGGATGGAGGAGGGTTTGCGTCACAGAAAAATCCCATTTTCCACTTTGTACACGAGCGCAAGTCGCTGTGTCATGTGACATATCAATTTGGATTCCGTTCTCTGTACCAGACACGTTGCCCCTCACTGCGATCCCATCCGTTAGGCAAAGCTGCATTTGGATCAACTCCCTCACTGATGGTTCCCATATTTGTGAGAGTCAATATGAAATTCGATCTCCAATAGGTTCCATTCCACGTTTGAGTGATCAACGCCTTCAAACCCTCACTCTCCTCTCAGAAGTTGGCAAAATCATATCCTTTACAATATCATTACACTGAAATGCATTCTTCGATAGTGAAAACAAAAGAAAGTTTCAAAGTGATGTCCCTTGTTTAACAGCTGTTTAAAATCTTGGTATTTCATTATTTTCTCTTGGAAAATGCGACAAGATTAGTCTGACTACCTTCAACACGCAGACCCACTTTTCACAATAAAAGAACATAAAAAATCCCGTGTAACTGCAGTCAATCAATGGTTTCGATACAAATCACAATAATAACTGAGTGCAGCTGCGCGAATCATTTTTGGCATAGTACTGTGTCTTGCGCGCCCGAGCCAGCTTCAAATACAACTTTCATGTTTCAGTACCCATGTGTGATAAACCCTGAACATGTAAAAAAAAAAAAAAAAAAACTTTAGTGCAATCGGTTCTCATGTGTCACTGTCATGGTATATTTCAACAGGTCACAGGGCACAGTGGGTGACAGAGTCTTTGACAGACAGGTATCACTGTCATAACATGCTTCAACAGGTTCTGGATGACAGACTGGAATAGTCAGGCGTCACTTTCATGATATATTTCAACAGATCTCGGAAGCAGACTTTTAGACAGACAGATATCACTGTCATGGTATGTTTCAACAGGTCTGGGTGACAGACTGTTAGACAGACAGGTGTCACTGTCATGGTATGTTTCAACAGGTTGGGTGACAGACTCTTAGACAGACAGGTGTCACTGTCATGGTATGTTTCAACAGGTTGGGTGACAGACTCTTAGACAGCATGTGTCAGGTGTCATTGTCATGGTATGTTTCAACAGGTCTAGGTGACAGACTCTTAGACAGACAGGTGTCACTGTCATGGTATGTTTCAACAGGTTGGGTGACAGACTCTTAGACAGACAGGTGCCACTGTTGAGGTATGTTTCAACGGGTTGGATGACAGAATCTTAGACAGACATGTGTCAGGTTTTAAATTGTCTTGGTATGTTTAAAACAGGTCGGGGGTGACGACCCCTAGACGGGCGGTGTCACTGTCGGGGGTAGGTTTCAACGGGTTGGGGTTTCAACTCTTAGACAGACAGTGTCACGGGTCACGGTATTTTTAAAACCCGGTTTTTACAGACTCTAAGACGGGAAAGGTGCCCATTTCCCATGGTATTTTTTCCCAAAAGGTTGGGGTAACGCCCTTTTTTACAACGGGGTCACTGTCATGGAAATGTTTAAACAGGTCTGGGTGACGACCCCTTAGACAGCAGGTGTCACTGCCCTGGCTTTTTTCAATAGGTCTGGGTGACAGACTCTAGAACATTCGAAATTTTTCAAAAGCTTTCTGCCCCCGTCGGGTTTTAAAGGTCCTGCTTCTGGAATTTTTGACCATTCCCCCAAATGGGATATATCTGAACGTTTGCGCAGTAAAGGCAGCTTCATCATCAGTCCCGGGTTGTTAACAAAACTGGCGGGAACAAGCCGGAAAGCCCGGGAAATGTACCCCCCCACCCATGCCCATGCGGAAAAGGGTTTGGGTGGATGGAAGAAAAAGCACCTCCAATATCACTGTCAACACACGCCCCTTTGGCGGAATGACCCTGGGGGGCGGGTCGTTTTAAAAGGTGTGTGTGTGTGGTTTTTGTGTGTGTGTGGTGTGTGTGTGTGTTGTGTGGGTGGTGTGTGCGTGTGGGGCCCGGGGCTTTTCGTGGGGCCCTTTGCGTGTATGTGTGTGGGTGTGTGGGTGTGGGTTGTGTGTGTGGTGTGTTGTGTTTTTGTGTTGTGGGGGGTTGTGTGTGGGGGGTGTGTGTGTAAGTCCCGTACGTAAAGGGCGTGGGTGTGTGTGTGTAATGTGTGTGTGGGGTTGTGTGTGTTGTGTGTGTGTGGTGGGTGTGTGTTGTGTGTGTTGTTGTGTGTGTTTTGGTGTGTGGTGTTTTTGGGCTGCTACGAAAATTGCGCGGGTGTGGGTGTGGGTGTTTTGGTGTGTGTGTGTGGTGTGTGTTGTGTGTGGTGTTTTGTGTGTGTGGTGGTGTGGGTGTATATATAACCCGTGTGTGTGTGTGTGTGTGTTTTTGTGTGTAAGGGTGTGTGTGTTTTGGGGTGGGGTTGTGGTGTGTGGGTGTGGGGTGGTGTGGGGGTTTTGTGTGTGGGGGGGGGGGGTGTTGTGTGTGTGTGTGTGTGCGGGGCCCTGTTTGTGTGTGTGTGTGTTTGTGTGTGGGGTTGTGTGTGTGTAAGGGGGCCCGGGGTTTGGGGGTTTTCGGCGTGCGTTGGGTGCGTGTGCGGGTGTGGTGCGTCCCGTGTGCGTGGTGTGTATGTGTGTATCGTATGGGGTGTGATGTGGGGTTTTTGTGTGTGTGTGTGGGGTGTGTGTGTGTGGGTGTGTTGTTGTTTTTTGTGTGTGGGTGTTTTGTGGGTGTGTATGTGTTTTTCTTTAACGCTTTCCCACTAACGTGAAAATTAGACGATTAAAAAAAATCGGCCGAATGAGAGTTTGGGAAAAAAAAGGGAACGGAGGGTCTTATGCTTGGGCACGCACCCGTAGGTGTGAATGTCCTGTGTTTCGTGTGGTGCTTTCATTGCGAGTGGTTTGATTTATGTGTGTGTGTGTGCGTACTGTGTGGTTTTATGACCCCCTAAAAATGAAAATAATGGTAAAAAAAAAAACATTTAAAATTAAATTTTTCAAAAAAGTTTAAAAAGGGAAAAAAAAAGTTAAAATTTTAACAAAACAAATTTAATTTTTAACAACCATCGGGGCACAAAAACCCAAACCCTTTTCCCAAAAGTCCTTGTCATTTTGAGTTTTGCACATTATTCCCATCTTCCCTCCCCACCATACCACCATCCCCCCCTTTACACAAAAAAAGGGGGAAACCCTTTTAAAAATATTTTTCCCCCAATGGATTTGCGCTCTAAGCATACAAAAACCCTATTTTAAAGGTTTGGTGACTCAAAGAGGCCTGTGAAACTATTTTGTTCAACACGGAAATTTTTTTTTTCAGGTCTTGAAAGTAAAAATTTTGATCACGTTTTAATTTTGTTTTTTAATAAAACAAATTTTTTTAAACCCATATTTTGTTTTAAAAGAAACCACTTTCCACCTAAAACCTTAAATGAAAATATATGTTGAATGTTTTTAATAAAAAAAAGTATAAACATGATTTTGTTTTTGGCAGGGTTCTATCATTCTGTCTTTAAATATTTTCCCGAAATAGGGGTTTTTTAATTTAAATTGAAACTTTTTCATTTTCCCGATGAGGGTATTTTTAAGATTTTCAAACCGGATAGGGTTTGCTCCACACTTATTTTTGGCCCTATTTTATTTTAAATCGTTATAATAAAAGGAACGGGTTAAAGGGAATCCAAAAAAAAGGTAATTGGGTGCCTCCTTCAATAACATGGGGGAATCAAACACTTATTCAGTAATCATTTCAGGCCTAGACGCAAAAAAAAAATCTTTTATCCCCCTAAAGGGGGACTGTTTTTTTAATCTACCCCAAAACAGAACTTGAAATATTTTTTTGGGGAAAATTTTTAAAAGGAAATTCAAACCCCTAGTATTCGGGAAATTTTCAGCTGTGAATATGGATATGTTACACCCCAAATGTAAAAAGATTTCTCCCCCCCCGGTTTTGGGTTTTAAAGAAGCAAAACCCTGTTTCCCTTACCAGTAAAAGAACCCCCTGGGGAATATTTTAAATGGGTTTATTATTTTCTCGCCCAATAGGACTTTTTAGTAAAATTTGTTGTTTTTGATTTTTTTATCTTTTTTATTTTGGTGTGATCAATATAAAAAAGGGACTTTTTAAAGCCCCCCAGGGGGGGAAATGGGAAAAAAAAAAATGGGGTTCTGGGAAAAAAGCTTCTTTTTTGAAAAAAACCCCCAAAAAACTGTTTTTTTTTTTGATGTAAAAGGGGTTGCTATATTTATTTGAAATTTTTGATTTTTGGCCTTTTTGGGAAAAATCAAAATCTGATTTTAAATTTGGGTTTTGATTTGTTTAGGGGGTTTTTAGCTGTACTTTTAATGACAAATTTACAAATTTTTAAAATTCTATAATTATCTAGAGGAAGTCCCTGACTTCATAATAAGTCCGTGACGATGTTGCGTGCACAGGAAGTCCAAGGGCTATTTTAAATTTCCTTTAAACATTCTTTTAACTTTTCAGTTTTTGTAAGGGAATTTTTAGGCCCCCTTTAAAAATATTTTTTTGGGCATACGTTATTTTTGTTCCCCAAAAAGATTTACTGGGAGAAAATTTAAAAGTAGCTGGTTTTGCCCCCAAATTTTTCCTTTAAAAATTATTTTCAAAATTTTAATTTTTTTTTCCTGCCTTTGTTAAAAATTTTTTTCGGGTTTTAAAAAGTTCCATGAAATTTTAGATGAAAAATTAACCCAAAAAAATTTTAACTTTGTTGCTTACTTGAAAAGGAGTTAACCCCAATGGTAAAAACAGGAAATACTTTCTGGGTTGATCCACTGTTGAAAAAAATTTATATTTGTTTTTTGGGTTTGACAGACTTAACCCATTTAGCTTCATAAATCCCCCATTTTCCCTTTAGTTCCCCTTTGATATTTTTGACGATTTTTTTTTTATCTCGTTGTGAAGTTTTTTTAAAAACTTTTAAAATCCATCCACATGCATATATCATTGCTATTGGAAAAGGGAAAAATTTTTTTTGGGATAATTTTTTTGCGATCAGGGTTAAATTTACGGGGAAGAGAAGTGACCCTAATACTGCCCCTTTTAGGTTTTTTCCCCATTAAAAGGGTTTTCCCTACTTTTTGGAAATATTTTTTTTCCTACTCTTTTTTATTCCCCACCCTTTTAGAAGACATCTGACAGTTTTATTTTTTTTCCCTGTAAAACCCCAATTTGTTTTTTTTTAGTTTTTTTCAATCCCAAAAAATTTGCCTTTACTTGTTCGTAAGCCTTTTTTTAATTGAAAAAGGTACAAGAACCCCATTTTCGTTAGCAAACTGTTTTTTTTATTTTTTGAAAATTTTCACAAAAACTTTTCCTGTAGGGGGACGGCCTTTCGGGAAACAAGCTTTGGTTAAAAGGGTATGTGTTATTTTTTTTTCGTAGTAAATGACAAGTTTTCAAAAAAAATTCTTTTGAAAGTTTCATCCCGGTGAAGTTAAGCAATGGGTCTATAATTCTTGGGAAACCTTTTGGTCCCTTTTCCTTGCTTATGAATTGGAACAACGACCGATTTTTTTGCACACAGGGGAACAGCTGCGGAAAATGCTCGCCAGATAATGGGGGGAAATCTCACCCCTGCACACCCCCGGTAAAAACCCCCCCCCAAAAAACCAAGCCGGAAGGCTTTCAGGGGGATAACTGGACAAAATTTTTTAACAAAATACACCCCCCAATCACAAGAAAACCCTCACGACCTCGGGGAAAGGGGGCCCCCTAACCAAAGGGAAAAAAAAAAACAGGGGGGAAAAAGGGAAAGAAGGCTGCAACAAAGAAAAAGGGCACATTGGGTCTGGGGGAAACAAATTAATAAAACCCCAAAAGGAAACAGGTCGAGAAATTTCAATACACGACCCACTAGTAAACCTGCGGGAACAATGCCCTTTTAAACCTCACACTATCCACTTTTGGTCCCCAAAAGGGGTTTTCAAAAAACGAGCACTTTGTAAAAAACACCCAACAAAAACAAAACCACTGGTTGCAAGTGTTTTTAAAAAAAAAAACCCCCGCGTCCAAGGCATTGCCCCCAAGCCCAATTCCGGGAAAAACATATTTTGAATCAAATTTATTTTCCCGCATTGACAAATCCCTGGTTGCCCCCTGGGTTTTTGTCCCCGGGAACCTTCCCCCAAAAAAAAAACCCCCCCCCACAGCCCCCTCCCCCCGAAGGGGTTTTTTTTGGTTCCCAAAAAGGGGCCCTTCCCAAAATAAGGGGGGGGGGGGGGGGGGGGGGGGGGGGGGGTGTGTTTTTTTGGGGGGGGGTGTGTGTGTTTTTTTTAAATTTGGGGGGTTTTTTTTTGTGTGGGTTTGTGGTGGTGTTTTTGGGGGGGGGGTTTTGTGGATTGGTGGGGTTTGGTTTTTTTTTTTTTTTTTTTTTGGGGGGGGGGGGGGGTGTGTGTGTTTTTTTTTTTGTGGTGTGTGTGTGGGGGGGGGTTTTGGGGGTGGGGGGCCCTTTTTTTGGGGGGGGGGGGGGGTTTTTTTGTGTGTGTTGGGGTTTTTGGTTTTTGTTTGTTGTTGGGAAGAGGGGAGAGAGAGAGAGAGAGAGAAGGGGAGAGAGAAAAGGGGGGGGGAGGAGAGAGAGGAGGGAGGAAAAAAAAAAGGGGTTTTTTTGGAAAAAAAATTTTTTAAAAAAAAAAAAAAAAAAAATAAAAAAAAAAAAAAGAAAAAAAAATTTAAAAATTTTTTATTTTTTTCCCCCCCCGGGAAAAAGGTTATTAAAAAAAATTTTTTTAAATTTTTTTTTTTAAATTTTAAAAATTTTTTTTTTAAAAAAAAAAAAATTTAAAAATTTTTTGGGGAAAAAAAAGGGGCCCCCCCCTTTTGGGGACCGGGGGGGGGGGGGGGGGGCCCCGGGGTTTGGGGGGGGTTTCCGGGTTTTTTTGGGGGGGGGTTTTTCCCCCGGTTTCCCCCAAAAAAAAGGGGGCCTTTTTTTTGGGGGGGGGGGGGGTTTTTTAAAAATTTTAAAAAAAA